>JAVIAB010000046.1:8237084-8419584 GCA_032433765.1 Megaustenia siamemsis
AACTTATTCAACAAATTTCATTGACAGTGGGAGCACATATTGTGATGACGTCATAAACATTTTTTTTCAAATTGACCTAGATACCATGTGTAGTGAGACTTTATAAACACCCTGTATAATAAAACATGCGTTGAGTTTCTGAAAATATTATAAAGATAAGCACAATTTAATCTTCATGTCATGGGGCATGATGGGACGTTCTTTCTTTCTTTCTTTCTTTCTTTCTTTCTTTCTTTTTTTCTTTCTTTCTTTCTTTCTTTCTTTCTTTCTTTCTTTCTTTCTTTCTTTCTTTCTTTCTTTCTTGTTGTGTTACTCTCTTTCTTTATTTCACCTATGTCCAATAACTGTAGAGCTTGAACATATACCATTATGTGTTCTTCTTCATCTTCTTGCTCGTAGTTCAAGTGTCAATTGAGGCAACATATTTTTCGTCATAAATGTCTTTACCCAACTTCGAGTGTTTCCAGTGTTCCTACTAGCCATTCTTTTTTTCTTCCCAAACGCCGTGTCTTTTGTTTAACTTGCTTTGGATGATAGCTATGTTTATTGTCACGTGGCTAAACCATTAAATGAATTGTCTCCTATTATAATCGATCTACGAAAGTGACGTTCAGCTGCCTCTCAACTGTTTCAATTTTAATATTTAAATTGTTTAAACTGATTTTTTTCATTATTTTAAAGCGCCAGCTTGCAAACCAACATGGCCGGTCTGTCTATATTTTGCAATGGACTCCTCTTCGAGCGCTGGGCTATATTACTACAACCAATCACGCAAATTAGCTGTAAATGTCCTTCAGTCAGTCAACAATGTTAACGTTAGCGGCTCTTCTTATGGCACCTCTTCTACACGAATGGGGAATTTTACAGAAAATAAAGAGGCTTTCATCCCGGTAAGTAATGAGTATGCTTTTGTTTTCCCCCTGTATTAAATCATGAAATTTCTTTTTCACTGTTAATTTTGTTGCTGAAAGTCGACGACTGTGGATTGTCTTGACTCACGCGCACTCACTCAGTAGCGCGGTCTAGAACCCGTTTCCACGTTATAGACAGGACAACCCCAATCATTTAGCTCTTCGGCAAGTGGATACACCGTGAGCTTTTCATTTTCTACAATCTGCCATCAATACATCTAGAAGATTTTGTTAGAAAACCACAAAGTTGATCCACTTTCATGTGTCATAGCGCGGCATTGTAAACTATGCTATGGTTGATGCTATATATCTTCTGTAAAACCAAGAATACTCGTCAGCAAAACCAGGCTGTGTAGTTTCTAAATATTTTATTTCAGTTATGCTTATTTATTATTAATGGTCATGCCCAAACAACACATATGTCTCTAAATACAGGAAAACTATGTCTATAACTTTCATTGGCAGGAGTTACTCCCTTGAAATTGTTTTCAAATGGCTTACGCAAAGATATATTTCATGTTTTGAAACATCTTTGCTCGAGCTATTATCAGATTTATCAATTTAACACCTGTTATTTGATAATATTATAATTTTTAGCTGCCTGTTAATTATTCATTGCTCATGAATATTAAAATGTCACAATTTTTTAAAATATTTGAATCGGTTGGTGTGGGTATCTAATTGTGACCATTACGTCTCTCAAAAGAAGAGACCTTGAACTTTGCAACAAAGATGCAAAATCTGGCTTGAGAAAGAGATGCTTTTGAATGATTGTGACAAAAGCATCTTTCGTGGGAGATCAGATAAAGAAAACTATTCTTTCAGGCGAGCTCTGATGAGTGCAAGGTTCTATGTGTGATCTAGCTAGAAACAATGATTCTTTCAGGCGAGCTTTGATGAGTGCAAGGTTCTATGTGTGATCTAGCTAGAAACAATGATTATTTCAGGCGAGCTTTGATGAGTGCAAGGTTCTATGTGTGATCTAGCTAGAAACAATGATTCTTTCAGGCGAGCTTTGATGAGTGCAAGGTTCTATGTGTGATCTAGCTAGAAACAATAATTCTTTCAGGCGAGCTCTGATGAGTGCAAGGTTCTATGTGTGATCAAGCTAGAAACAATGATTATTTCAGGCGAGCTTTGATGAGTGCAAGGTTCTATGTGTGATCTAGCTAGAAACAATGATTCTTTCAGGCGAGCTTTGATGAGTGCAAGGTTCTATGTGTGATCTAGCTAGAAACAATAATTCTTTCAGGCGAGCTCTGATGAGTGCAAGGTTCTATGTGTGATCAAGCTAGAAACAATGATTCTTTCAGGCGAGCTCTGATGAGTGCAAGGTTCTATGTGTGATCAAGCTAGAAACAATGATTATTTCAGGCGAGCTTTGATGAGTGCAAGGTTCTATGTGTGATCTAGCTAGAAACAATGATTCTTTCAGGCGAGCTTTGATGAGTGCAAGGTTCTATGTGTGATCTAGCTAGAAACAATAATTCTTTCAGGCGAGCTTTGATGAGTGCAAGGTTCTATGTGTGATCTAGCTAGAAACAATGATTTTTTCAGGCGAGCTTTGATGAGTGCAAGGTTCTATGTGTGATCTAGCTAGAAACAATGATTCTTTCAGGCGAGCTTTGATGAGTGCAAGGTTCTATGTGTGATCTAGCTAGAAACAATGATTCTTTCAGGCGAGCTTTGATGAGTGCAGGGTTCTATGTGTGATCTTGCTAGAAACAATGATCCGTTATGGCGAGCTTTGGTGAGTGCAAGGATTTATGTGTGATCTACCTAAAAAAAATTATTCTTTCAGGCGAGCTTTGGTGAGTACAAGGTTCTATGTGTGATCTAGCTAGAAACAATGATTCTTTCAGGCGAGCTTTGGTGAGTACAAGGTTCTATGTGTGATCTAGCTAGAAAAAATGATTCTTTCAGGCGAGCTTTGATGAGTGCAAGGTTCTATGTGTGATCTATCTAGAAAAAATGATTCTTTCAGGCGAGCTTTGGTGAGTGCAAGGTTCTATGTGTGATCTAGCTAGAAACGATGATCCGTTATGGCGAGCTTTGGTGGGTGCAAGGTTCTTTGTGTGATCTAGCTAGAAAAAATGATCCGTTATGGCGAGCTTTGGTGAGTGCAAGGTTCTATGTGTGATCTAGCTAGAAACAATGATCCGTTATGGCGAGCTTTGATGAGTGCAGGGTTCTATGTGTGATCTTGCTAGAAACAATGATCCGTTATGGCGAGCTTTCGTGAGTGCAAGGTTTTATGTGTGATCTACCTAGAAAAAATGATTCTTTCAAGCGAGCTTTGGTGAGTGCAAGGTTCTATGTGTGATCTAGCTAGAAACAATGATCCGTTATGGCGAGCTTTGGTGAGTGCAAGGTTCTATGTGTGATCTAGCTAGAAACAATGATCCGTTATGGCGAGCTTTGATGATTGTTCAGAGATAATGTTCTGTGGGAGACCTAGCTAGAGACAGGGATTGTTCTTTCATAATATGATCAGTTAACTATTTATAAAGGACGTGTAATTTGAAGATGATCACCTCTATATTTTTTTCAGTTGACATTTTCAGTCTTTACCTTTAGTGGAGACAACAGTTTCAGATAGTACACCCTGAAGGAAGACAGTCCTAGTGTGACATTTTTCTATTAAAAAGTAGAAATGATTACATTACAGTAAACAAACTAAGGAAAATAATATTCAGCTCAGTATTTATCTTAAACCTAATGCAATCACAACATTGAAATTCAAATACGCTGTGTACGCTTTAAAATATAAATGTTGCATATTTATCACGTCAAGAATTAGTGGATTTAAACTCGCAACTTCTGAAATTTGTTGATTATATAAATATATAAAAACAACATGTCTGATACACAATACAATCGATATTTTCAGGCAATGTGGCAGGCCAGATACCACGACTCATCATCTCACCCAGATGCATCACTTACAGATCTCAATGAACAAATTAAATCACAGGGCTTGAAATGCAAATGCGTAATTATACAGACAACTGACGGGAATCCGTCACACCCTAAACAAGGTATGCGATGTTACACATGAGTATTAACGCGCTTACTTTAATTTTATGGTTATGGAAGGCCCCGGTATCACAGAAAACGGATTAAAATCCATAATTGATCAACTGCCCGTGCCAGTGTAATCAACCGAATTAGTATCTCAACTCCCAACCAATGAAAAGGTAACTGCAGTCCCCATCATAGTCGTCTCAACACACGTCAAAAGACATAAGGCGAAACCGCACAGTAAGTGAACACAGCCATCTGTTCCCGGTCATACAATATCAATATTAAATGTAAGAAATTGGAATATCGAAACACGATCAAAACATATGAAGCACATAGTTCACGGTGTGCACAGAACTAAGTAGCTTCTGCAACAAGCCAGATGTGGAATGTGAGGAAACTGCAACAAGGAACACTTTTTAGACATAGCCTTCAGTGGTTCCAGCCGTCTAATCCACCATATTGACCTGCAGTTCATATCCTCCTGAAAATGGTGATCGTCATATTTTAAAAAATGTATAGCGCTTGATGATGTTAGAGCATTGTTTTTGACTCCAGATCCGAACATATGAAACACAGTTAGTCGTAGGATTATCCGCTTCACACATCAAACCGACCGTAAGATCTTCCTGCAATGTGAATTTGTGAATTTATAAACCACGTATTGAAATTATAAAATCACATGTCTACCCGGAGGCGAAGACGCACCTCACAGCACCAGAGCTGAAAGTTGTCAGCGAACCACATCTGATCGCTTGCGCCAGAATCGGTGAACCAGAACCATCCAGACTCTGCTCCACCACTCCGTGGTGCTTCCATTAACAGGCTAAACTGTTTAGTCTAGCCAAGCGAGTAAGGATCGAAGAGGGAAGACAGCCCGGCACTCAAAAATGTCGTAATGAAGTCGGATGTGTTGTGCCGAAACGCGCAAATATCACATATATACTGCAAGCCACAACACAACGCAGACACGCCCACTTAACGTCCTTTTAAGGGTGGATGATGAAGAGGTGTACTCTTTTAGTGATCAGGCGAAAGCAGCAAGCAAGAAAACAGCAAGCATGTCTACCATCGATCTCACAGTAGCCCTCTTGAATCTAGACAACATCCTTCCTGACTAACATGAAACTCCGAGAGTCATCCCGGTGCTGCAAGGTCATAAACAAAGCTCCGTCATTTCGTCATTCAACATTAGCGTACGGCATGTCTAGAAATATACGATGAGCCATTATGATGACGTAGCACACACAACAATGGCTGCGCCCATATATTCCCGTTTGCTCTAGTGAATGCAGCCTACAACGAACGGAACACGGCGCAAAATCCCTAAAGTGAAAATGGCGGTTTACTTGGAAGAGCAGTCCACATTCATGAGTTGTAACATGTAAACAATTTGCGTCAAACAATTCAAACATCAAACGGCTTTTGAACAAAATAACTCTCCCCATTTTGCTTTTGATATTTTCTGATGGCAGATATAAAAAGACGTGAAGAATACTTCAGACAAATTCTCATAAATTAAATTACTATGGGCATTATTGGAGCATAGTAAAGATGATGAAGAGACATGTCATGACCTCCAATCAACCAATAAATACAAACGTATACTAATTGCGCTCCTCTCTGCTGACGTGTTGACGGCATATCTCCCCAACCTTCTGTTTGTACAGGTCTTTATCAATTCGTTTTTTAAACTTTTTGCAAACCATTATCTTACATTGTCTGACATCCATTTTTTTTCATTTTCAGCAACTCTATTTTTTTATTTTTCGTATGTTTTGTTTTTGTTATCGAATTATATTCAAATTGTTAAATTATCAATTTCCAGGCAAAAAAAAAAAAAAACGATTATTTTAAATTCCGCCTTAATTGCCAAAAACTTTAATAAGCAACAGTTTTCACTTTTAGCTGTTCATGATATTCTCAAAATTCATCATTAACTCAATGTCCATGATCTGCAATTAATTTCTTAATAATAAAGTCTCCATATTCGTGTTTCAGCGGAGGAGGCTTACAAAACAGCCCGTAATAATGTGGGATGTACCGTAATTTCTGTTGCAATTGGTAAAAACAGAAATTATACACGACTAACAGAACAGACAGGTGGCGATCCTTCAAAAGTATTTAACATCGACGACTCTCGAGGGATGGATGTCCTTGCAAAAGAGTTAGCAAACGTCGTGTGTAATGGTATGTATTAATATCATGAATAAACAATGATGTTATGATTGTATAATCTTATTCATAAAGACCTCGTTAATGTCAAAAAGAAACAACATGCAATATACTGATATTAAAGTCTCAAATGCAAACAGTTTTAATATTTTTTTTTAAAAGTGAACGTTTACAATTTCCTTCACATTTTATAGACGATGTGATCATGCCAAGATGTCCTATTTGAAATAAAAAAGAAATGTCCAGTACTCATTTAAAGCTTTTTGAACCTGTGATTCGTCATTGGAATCGAACTCAGCTTCTTTTCATTAGCAGCTCAGCTCATTACCAGCTGTGTTACCTTGTCTTCCACGAGTTTAAAGGAGCTACTTAAATTGACCAACATTTTTGTGACGAGGCAAAAATAAAACATATTTGGCCCAGCAAAAAGAAGCCTTAAATAATAATTGCAACAAAAAACAAAATAACTCTCCCAATTTGGATTTTTGATATTTTCTGATGGAAGATGTGAAAAGAAGTGGAGAATACATCAACGTCCCAATTATAAGTGGTGATGACACTCATCAAAGTTGTGAACTGAAGACATTAA
The DNA here is from genome assembly GCA_032433765.1 of Megaustenia siamemsis. Taxonomy (NCBI): domain Eukaryota; kingdom Metazoa; phylum Mollusca; class Gastropoda; order Stylommatophora; family Ariophantidae; genus Megaustenia; species Megaustenia siamemsis. Next base: position 8,243,781 of record JAVIAB010000046.1, read on the forward strand.
ACAATTCCATTGTGTAAAGCCGCACCCGGCGAGGACACTTGCTATAGATAAATATCAAGAAATTGTTTACCGTTACAGCGTGTGTTGTTACGAAATACGCCAGTTACAGGCGGTGTGCTTCTTGGATTTAATATTCTGCCCATTCCTGTTGTGGTTGTTTAACTTCTTACAAGCTGGTGGATGGTGGAAATTCTCGTTATTAAGTGGGTATTTATCTTCTTTTCATTCGAGATTGACCTATCGGTGATAGGTCATTGTTTTCCACTGTCGCGCCAGGCAGACGGAAATGTCCATTCCGAATTTTACAAAGTCTGCAACGGTGGATGGGGCGGAAGAGTCATCAATGACCAACGGCACAGAAAGCGAAAACAGCAAAGTGTGTGGTACACAAAAGGCATGTTCAGGACACGAAAGACGAATGTTGCTGACCACCGTGATGGAGATTGGAGCCTCATCACGTGCTAGTCCAGAGGAAGCCATGGAGAGGAATTCGACAACCTGCACTATCAACGCAAGAGACAGAGCAGAATGGCGCTCCATGGTAGCCAACCTTCGTTGCGAAGACGGCACTCGATGATGATGATGATAATCAAGAAAGATGTTGATGGTCACAGAGTTGTTGTTTATGTAACATTAGATAGTTTACAAAATTAGAGTCAGATAAATCAGTCGAAACAGGCGAAACAACTGGGAAGATATCGCGTTTTTAAATCCTTGATGTGGGCACAGGTGGTGTAATGAAGTACACTCCTTTCTCGCATGTTCAGACACAAGTTTGTGTGTATTTTACTTTTCATCATATTATATAGTTGCAAGGGAGCCGCGATAGCTCAGTGGTTAGTGAACTGGACTACAAAGGACAAGGGATAGGGTTCGATTCCAACCGACGGTTTCCGGATTCACACAGCCTTAAAATGGGTACCGGATTTTTTTCGGGGAAAGTAAAGCAGCACGGCCGTAATACCAACCACATTACCCCAAAAATCATGTGCTGAAGGAGTGTAAAATATAGGGTCACTAACACCATATTTCACTATACGCCACTTGATGTGACGGTACTTTACTTTTTTTGTTATACAGTTGCAAGATTTGCATTAATTCCTATAGGCAAACTAATAGTATGACTTTACTGTTGTATTTTTACCAATGACAGCTACCATGTTTCTGGTTTATAATAACTGTTTAGCACACATATTTTGTCATTTGTCATTTCTGCATCTTAACAATCGTAGTAAATGTATCTTGACAATAGCAGAAAAATATCTCTTGACATTTGTATTAGCTGTATCGTGACATTTGTATTAGCCGTATCTTGACAATTTTACTAGCTGTATTTTGACAATTGTATTAGCTGTATCTTGACAATTGTATTAGCTGTATCTTGGCAATTGTATTAGCTGTATCTTGACAATTGTATTAGCTGTATTTTGACAATTGTACTAGCTGTATTTTGACAATTGTATTAGCCGTATCTTGACAATTGTATTAGCTGTAACTTGACAATTGTATTAGCCGTATCTTGACAATTGTATTAGCTGTATTTTGACAATTGTATTAGCTGTATCTTGACAATTGTATTAGCTGTATCTTGACAATTGTATTAGCTGCATCGTGACAATTGTACTAGCTGTATCTTGACAATTGTACTAGCTGTATCTTGACAATTGTACTAGCTGTATCTTGACAATTGTACTAGCTGTATCTTGACAATTGTACTAGCTGTATCTTGACAATTGTACTAGCTGTATCTTGACAATTGTATTAGCTGTATCTTGACAATTGTATTAGCTGTATCTTGACAATTGTATTAGCTGTATCTTGACAATTGTATTAGCTGTATCTTGACAATTGTATTAGCTGCATCGTGACAATTGTACTAGCTGTATCTTGACAATTGTACTAGCTGTATCTTGACAATTGTACTAGCTGTATCTTGACAATTGTACTAGCTGTATCTTGACAATTGTATTAGCTGTATCTTGACAATTGTATTAGCTGTATCTTGACAATTGTATTAGCTGTATCTTGACAATTGTATTAGCTGTATCTTGACAATTGTATTAACTGTATCTTGACAATTGTATTAGCTGTATCTTGACAATTGTATTAGCTGTAACTTGACAATTGTATTAGCTGTATCTTGACAATTGTATTAGCTGTATCTTGACAATTGTATTAGCTGCATCGTGACAATTGTATTAGCTGCATCGTGACAATTGTACTAGCTGTATATCTTGACAGTTGTATTACCTCTATCTTGACAAATGTACTAGCTGTACCTTGAGAATTTTATTAGCTGCATCTTGGCAATTGTACTAGTTGTATACTGACAATTGTACTAACAGTATCTTGACAATCGTACGAACAGTATCTTGACAATTGTACTATCTGTATCTTGACAATTGTACTAGCTGTATCTTGAGAAATGTACTAGCTGCATCTTTCGAATTGTACTAGCTGCATCTTGACAGTTGTATTACCTCTATTTTGAGAATTTTGTTAGTTACATCTTGACAATTGTACTAGCTGTATCTTGACAACTTCAGTAGCTATACTGTTACTTCTAATAATTGCAACTTGATAAGTGAACACTTTCTTTGTCAACTAATATCATAATAATAAAATGGTCGTTAGAACTGTTTCCTCCCCCTTGACTTTTTCAAAAGACCAGGAAAACAAGGGTCGTACGGCCAATGCAGTTAATTACGGATATTTGAGTCATAGTTTATAATCTCCACAGAACAGGCCGTAAACGTTAAGGGGTTAAGGCAAAGAAATGTAAATGAATGCATAAAAATGCGAAGCTGCAGTAAAGCTGAATGTGTGGAAAAATAAAAAAAATAGAAAAAATGGTATGTTAGAAGCCTTACGTGATTAGTAGACGACACAGACCAAACGACGTTTCGGCCCAATAGGTCTTCAGCAGGAACAAAAAAAACACACACACGGTTATATAAGTAAAACTAATCTTACATAGCTAGCCAGTAACGAAACATCCAAAACAAAAATAATCGAAATATGTTAAAGAAAATAAAAATGTCTTCCCTGTGTGTCAGATCGAGGTCAAAATGAAAAGGAAATGGTAACCTGAATGTGGCTGTCGTGTATGTGCAGAAATGTGCGCAAATGCACACAGAACCAGAGGAGTTCACACCGGGGTCAGTGTGCAAACAAAAAAGGAGAAACAATAGAACAGTAGACTAACAGGTGCTCAAAAGGCGGTAACTGAGTGAGATGTCTGAGAGAGGGGTACAATAAAAACAAATAAGGGGTAAGGAGCACAGAGAAAAGGTATAGAGGAGAACACCGAAATGTCTCATTGGGGACTAGAGGAGGAGAAATATAAATAGCATGGCAAAGTAGAGTAATGAAATTATTCTACAATTTCATTGCACCCAACTATGTTAATTTGTTATATTATAACCACCAGTCTCACTATGATGAATCACTATAATGTATCACTATGATGTATCAAAATGATCAGTTTTTCTATGTTTCAATAACTAATTTGTCACTAGCTAAGTCTCTATCTGGATATTTTATCACTCGTGTCTTTCCTGGTCTTAACTCGGTGGTGGTCTGCGTCATTCTGACCGTCAGTGCCGGACTCCTTGAATAATCAATAACTCTTTGATCACGTGATCTCTTTCTTAACCGTATATCATAAACATCCTCATGTTCATCAACTGATTGCTTCGTTCTTCAACCTTTGTGGTATATCTCGCCCTTTCTTATAACCCTGTCACACTAGATAGGTTATTGAGTTTGGGTTGGTTCCCCTTTCGTTTATTTGAATTAAGTTGACATTTTGTGATAGATAGTAGCTTATGTGAATACAAATAGAATCTCAATAGTCTAAAACATATTAAATTAATTACTCTGTGCTAATAACAATTAAACATATCCTTTTGTTGTTTTATTCTTTTTCCCCTATAGCATCAGGTAAGCATTCATTTCACTTTTTCTAATTTATTAATAATATAGTTATTTCGGTGTTTGTGTTTATCTAATTAATGAAAATGTTCTGAAAGAGGCCAAAGCGAGAAGAGAGCTAATTTCCAATATTAGGAAGAAACAATCATCATTTTTGGGCCATGTAATGAGAAGAGAACAACTGGAATATATTGTAACAACTGGGAAAGTTGAGGGAAGCAAAGAAAAAAATATACCAGACAGCTTAAGAGAATGGCTTGGCAGAAGGTCAACAACAAAAATGATAAATAACTGTCGAGACCGAAAGTTGTGGAGAGACATGATCAACTGCGCCAGCAGGCCCGGTACTGGATGATGATGTTTATCGTAGCTCTAATTTTATTACTTTTGTTGTGCTGAACTTATTTAAATTAAGTGTTTTCAATCACAAAATTCATTGCCACTTAGAATTAATTTGTGTATTATATATAAAATATTAGACATATGTTTTTTTCTCTAAGAATTAGCATCACAGAAGTGAGATACTTTTTAATATGATTTGTTGAAGATGCTAAAAATGAAGACAATGAGAAATGAGACCCCAAACGAGTGAATCAACACGTGTAATGCATACGGAAATTGCAAACGCATTGATACGAGAGATTGAACGAGAGCATTTTAACGCATTGGTCTGAGAGAATGTGTATGCATGTATAAGCAATATATACAAAGACATGTTTTTATTTTAATTGTTTCTATTGATCTGGCACACAAAAAATAAACTGTTACAAAAATTTTAAAAAAATTCCCAAAAAACAATAAATTATCAGAGTAAATTTTTGACACAAAATGAATGATTCTCTATAATCCATCCATGACTTCACGTTATATCACTGCTTGTGATATTGCATCTTCTCAAGTAGAACATCCCACGAGCCATCATTGTTTTTTTGTGACTTAGATGAGCGTCATGTTTGACATGGGAACAAATGTTTAAGGCAGAAAGATACACATTATCATCTGTTACTTTGTTGTCCCTTTGATATGTGAGCGCTTCGTTATAATCGAAAACAGGTATGCAACTATCTTCTGACATCTTGTACTATTTTCCTTATCTATTCTTCTATCCTTTCTGAAACAAAGTGCCACAGTTGCTTGAGCTTTGAACCTCCGTAACATTGGTTTTATTGACAAGAATTTGATGTTGCCTAATGTTAACTTTCCTGGATCGTTATAACTTTCTTTTTCTTTTGGTTATACTCCGTATGCTGTAACAACGTAAATGAATATAGTTGTATGTGTTGGGATATGTTCTTATTTTGTATAAATATGCTTATTCCTGTAATATTGACTTGTATTACATCTACATTCGTATCAAAATATCACATGTTTACATTTTATTTTCACATAATATTTCAACCTCGGACCTCTACTGTCGTAGTGTGTTTTCCTCTTTTGTGCGCTCTCTCTCTCTCTCTCTCTCTCTCTCTCTCTCTTTCTCTCTCGTACACTTTCCCTTACCCCTTCTTCCTGCCATTATTTCTGAATATCGCCTTATATCATCGAACGAGGAGTGTAGCCTTCTTGACAAAGATCAGAGATGCTGTTCTACCAATCTGATCTCGCGTATGACATTACAACAATTTCAAATACTCAATAATACAAGCCTTAATACTGAATTCTAAAATAAACTATTCTACTCCCGCACTCCACAAATATATACGATATATACCATACTATAATATCAAATTCACTATTGTGTATGTCAAATAGTAAGTATGTTTTTACTTTTATATATAAAATATGTGTGGATGTACGTGCTTTTAGAAAACCATTTTTGGCACTATCTCTACACTTGATAGTCATAATGGTGTTTATATATATATATATATATATATATATATATATATATATATATATATATATATATTTATTTGCGTGTGCAGTAATGGATAAATGCACGTGTTCCGTTTTCATCACCAGGTGTTTCCCCCCCCCCACCCGTTCCTATATTCATATTCACCCCCCACCTAGTCTTGTCTGTTGCGTTACCAAATCAGCTTTGCATGATACCTTCGTATGCTGTTGTCCTAAAACGGTGGATAATTAAACTCAATCCATCAATTCTCTCACTTTTCTTTTGGGACGATAAAATGAGAAAATTGATTCATACACTGTTATTATTTATCTCATTTTTATGTATTTATTTTTATTTTTATTTATCTCTTAAAACGAATTTTTATGTTTTCCTAGTTTATGTGTATGTATTGTCTTCATACCAGCTAAAGATTAATTTATAGAAAGAAATGTCGATAATTGTGCGTTGTTCTTTACCACCATACTCCTTCATTATGCATTTCTACATTTTTGTCTTTTCTTAACGTTTTTTTTTCTTTGTTACTATTATTATCTGGGCCCTTTTTGCTTATAGAAAGGTCTCATTGTATGTCTTAGCTTTTATTTGTTAATACTTGCTCAACAAAATGCCATTTTTGTTCTTACTCTCATTATCATAGAAATGTAGTAGTTGTCTCCGTCAGTCATAGTTGACTATTGCAATTTCGGCGCCCCAAGAAATATTCTTTTTATTTCCCCGTGTTTACTTTTTTCCCATGAATCTGTCTGCGTCTTGCTTGAGTTGGAGCTTTAGAGTGTTTCCAAAGATTGCGGTCTGCAGCTATGTCTTCCCAGGCTGTTGGGGGTATGTCCAGATTGTGCATGTTACGTTTACACACATCTACAAATCGCAGTTTTTGGACCCCTTAGTCCTTTTGGTTTTTTGGTTATGGAAGGCCCCGGTATCACTGCAAACAAATTTAAATCCATAATTATTCAACCGCCCGTGCCTGTGAAATCATCCTGATTACTAATTCATCTCCCAAACGAAGAAGGGTAGCTATAGTCATATCATAGCAGTCTCAGTACACGCCAAAAGATATACGGCGAAATCGCACAGAAAGTGAACACAGCCAACTGTTCCCTATCATACGATATCATCATTCATCGTAAGCAATTGGAATATCGAAACATGATTAAAAGGGATAAAACACACAGCTCACGGTGTGCACAGAGCACTTAACTCATTAGCTCCTGCAAAAAGCCGGACTTGGAATATGAAGAAATTGCAACAAGGAACACTTTCATACATAGCCATCAATGGTTCCTGCCGACTATCAGCCATATTGACCGGAAGTTCACGTCCTCCTGTAAATGATGATCGTCATAACTTTTAAAATGTATACAACTTGATGATGTTAAGATATCGTTTTTGACTCCAATTCCGAACATATAAAACACAGTTAGTCGTCAGATTATCCCCGTCGCACATCTAACAACAGACCGTAAGATTAGCGTATGGCCGGTCTTGGGATATACGATGAGCCATTATGATGATGAGGCAGAGGCACACACAACAATGGCAACGCCCATAGATTCCTGATTACTCTAGTGAATGCAGCCAAGAGCGAACGAAACACATCGCAAATTCCTTAAAGAAATACAACTTCGGCTGACTTGACGAAGCATTCCACATTAATGAGTTGAAACACGTAAATAACTTGCGCCAAACAATTCCAACAACGGTCATGAACAGTACTCAGTGTGATATATCCCGCAGATCGACTCTAGTCAGTGGAAGGTCGCATTCACAACACTTGATTTGTCAAAAAGAATTTTGCCGAGCGTACTACTCCGCTTCATCGGCGCAGATGTGTTAAGTAGAACATCATTTTGACTTTAACGCAGAAAAGTTCAATGGAGAGCCGAAATTAATCAGACCCCAAATGCACTTTCTGCAGCTATCGAGAGAACGAAAACTAGTTCCACCATCTTGGAAACGGAAGTCCCCAAAATCCTTTCGTCATCAGCTAGTTGTCCATAGAGTATATCTTTTGGTATGCGCCCATCTTTCGTACGATGTACGTGGCCAAGCCAGCATAACTACGTTGTTTTAGCAGCGTGTGGATATTCAGGAGGCCTGTGAAAGGCATGACCTCCATTTTTGTCATGTTATCCTTTCAGTAGATACCAAGAATACAGCGCAGACATCACATAACACAATTGTTTATAATAAAATAGTTCTTATCTCTTTATTTCTATTCTAATTTATCTGTTAGCATCTGGGAAAAAAACGATATTATGATGTCTTTTTTTTATATTTTAACAAGTAATTAACACTTCTGAAAGTAATTTACATTTTGAGGTGTAATTGACACTCTGGGTAGAAATAGTAATTGTAGTAAAACACATATTTTATATTGTGGAACGAAATGCTTACATTAACATCCTCCCAAAATAATGTATCGAAAGTATACGGACACTAACACCATATTATTTATATGTCATGCTGCGTGACAGTGTTCTTGTCTTTATTACTTACTTGTACACTTTGGTTGGATTGCTCTGCTATCACAACATCACAACAGTGTTTCAAGTTATCCATCCTTGTCCCGGGGCGCCATTTGTCACCTTCGTTTGTGTAGCTTTTAACAATAACTGAGTGAAGTGTGTTTAGTTGTGTGTGTGTTTTGTCACGTGGATAATCCATTTAACTAATTTATAAACATATTTCCTAATAAAATCAACTACAGACTTAACTGTGTTTTTAACTGTTTCCCTTGTAATAATTAATGTGTTTAATCTCTATGTTTCATTACGTTAAAGCTCCACCTTGCACACCAGAATCGCCAACCGCTGTGTGTATAGTATTGGACGGTTCCGGTAGCATACCTCAATCAATATTCAAATCAATGATACAACTTGCTCATGAACTCGTCAACTTGGTCTTAAATACACTTTTTTGCGGTTCCGCATTTGGTACAAGTGCGACACTAGCATCAAACTATACATCAGATAGCGAGGCATTCTTGAAAGTAAGTAATTAAGTGGTTTTTATATACGTTTTTTCCCCTTGATCTGGACAATTACATTGTACTTTCTTCACTGTTCATGTTTTTCTCCTGATCTGGACAATTACATTGCTTCTTCTTCACTGTTCATGTTTTTCTCCTGATCTGAACAATTACATTGCTCCTTCTTCACTGTTTATGTTTCTCTTCTGATCTGGACAATTGCATTGCTCCTACTTCGCTGTTCATGTTTTTCTCCTGATCTGGACAATTACATTGCTTCTTCTTCACTGTTCATGTTTTTCTCCTGATCTGAACAATTACATTGCTCCTTCTTCACTGTTTATGTTTCTCTTCTGATCTGGACAATTGCATTGCTCCTACTTCGCTGTTCATGTTTTTCTCCTGATCTGGATAATTACATTGCTCCTTCTTCACTGTTCATGTTTTTCTTCTGATCTGAACAATTACATTGCTCCTTCTTCACTGTTTATGTTTCTCTTCTGATCTGGACAATTGCATTGCTCCTACTTCGCTGTTCATGTTTTTCTCCTGATCTGGACAATTACATTGCTTCTTCTTCACTGTTCATGTTTTTCTCCTGATCTGAACAATTACATTGCTCCTTCTTCACTGTTTATGTTTCTCTTCTGATCTGGACAATTGCATTGCTCCTACTTCGCTGTTCATGTTTTTCTCCTGATCTGGACAATTACATTGCTTCTTCTTCACTGTTCATGTTTTTCTCCTGATCTGAACAATTACATTGCTCCTTCTTCACTGTTTATGTTTCTCTTCTGATCTGGACAATTGCATTGCTCCTACTTCGCTGTTCATGTTTTTCTCCTGATCTGGACAATTACATTGCTCCTTCTTAACTGCTCATGTTTTTCTTCTGATCTGAACAATTACATTGTACCTTCTTCACAGCTCATGTTTTTCTCCTGATCTGAACAATCACATTTCTCCTACTTCACTGTTCATGTTTTCCCCCTCAGAAATAAACATGGAATCAACCTTTTCTCTTCATTATTCAATCCCCTCTCCCCTAACTCCCTTAAATATACAATGTGACAACTTCTTCCACTTTAGATTTGAAGTTCTTCCCACATGAAGTAGTTTATGCAACATCGTCCTTTCTATTGTTCACCTACGTCAAAATATTAGAGAGGTGGCAAGTTCACCATTGCTTGTTCTTTCTCTACTATTCTTGCTAAGAGGACCTACAGGGCAATCATAAACACATTGTGAAGTTTCGTTAGTTGCCATTTTTATTATTATACAAATTATTATAATTAATTCCTATATAATTAATTTGATTGGTCACTTAACATTTACAAATTACTTTAATATTAGAATTGGAAGTGTTGGTGTGTGTATATTTGACTACAACCACTACCTTTTTCTAAAGTGCAGACCTGGAATTGGACAACAGAAGAATTGGCAGATGTGTCTGATAAAGAGCATCTTCCAGATGGACTGTAACGAGTAGAACGTTCTGTGTGAGACCTGGACAGAGACAGAGATTCTTTCATAACGAATGTGATGAGTGCAATGTCCTGTATGTGATCTGAGTAGAGAGACATTTTTTTATCAGAAGGATTGTGATGTGTGAAATGTCTTATCTGAGACCTGGCTATAAACAAAGATTCCTTCAGAATGTCAGTGATGAGTATTACATTTTACAAATGACACAAGACCCGATGATGATTGCCTCTATATTATTTCAGTTGAATCTTTATATCATTTTCTTTAAAAGAGAGCACCAGCATAAAATAAAGGTAAAGTACGAAATTTGAATTGGCGTCTCAGCAGGCGAAGTTTTCACCCTTATGTGGTCGGTCGTCTATCGAGAAGTGTTCGTAGACTTCAGGATAGTGTCGCTTGAAGCATCGAAACTCACGATACGAGGCGGCATTACTCACCTACCCAAAGTGCTAACTTGTTACCCATTTCTGTCAGCGGCTGGGTTGACCACGGGGCATTTTCTTTTCAACCGCGAGTACAATTCAAACTGCTTCCAGCAGCGAGGATTGAACACAGGTTGTCCGTCGGTAGCCCAGTGGGGAAGCTTAAGATAGTATACCCTAAAAATAGATAACTCATAAAGTTTGTGAAACACAAGTTAAAGAGTAGATAAGATTACATAACATTAAACAAAAAGTTTAAAAAGATGCACCTCGGATGCATATTTCATTTAATGATTTCACGACATTTACCGTCAAATACGCTGTGAACGTTTCAAAGTGTAAATGTTGCATATTTAATATAACAATAATTACTGGATCTAAATGTTACAGCATCTGAATATTTCCAACTTATATAATGAATGAACATCATGTTTAATATAAAATAACAATAAAAATATTTCTTTGCAGGCTCTTTTTACATACCATGGCACTTCATCTCACCCAGATGCATCAATTGCACAATGCATATCGCAAAAGAATACATATCTCACTAACCAGAATGCATATATTCTTATGCTGACGGACGGGAAGTGGTCACATCCTAAACAAGGTATATGATGTCACGTATGAGTATTTATAATATTACATTAACGTGTCATCTGGTAATCACGCTTAATTGATGTGTCTCTGATCCATCTGACAGTCATTTCTTTACGTTTCATTATCCTTTCCTCCGTTTAATGATGTTGTCTACCATGGTTGTGAGTGACATAATTAGTCACGTGGTAGAGCTATTACTTTCAATGTCTCAAAGCTGAAACCATATATGCTCCAGCGGACCAAGACAAACACACACACACACACACTAATACACACACACAAACACACACACACACAAGGATGCCTGATCTAGTATGCCTGACCTATGGTCCCGGTAGCAGGGCTTCCAGATAGAGAGATGCATGTCATCACGTTACCCCAGTATATGAAGCAACGTCAAGCAAAGATCCTGGATACACCTTTCGAAACAGCAGCAATGATATGAGTCACCTTACACCTTTACCCTGTGCCATGGAAAAATCATTAGCAGAACTTGAGCGACTAACTTTCCACTATTTTCAATTTCCTATAGCCGGTGTGATCGCACCACCAGCTAACTCACTCACACAGTGGAATTAGCTATAGCTGGCTACATGTGTTCTCTGTTACATTTGTTATCTGTTATGTGTGTTCTGTTACATTTGATCTCTGTTACATTTGCTCTCTGTTACATTATTTCTATGTTACATTCGTTCTCTATTACATTTGCTCACTGTTACAATTGCTTTTTGTTACATTCGTTCTCTGTTACATTTGTTCTCTTCTACATTTTTAATAACAATATTTGACAACACAACGTTCAATGCAAGCCATAGGTCCTCATTTATTCTTATAAACTAAAATGTAAACACTGGTAGCTCCTACAGCTTGCTAGTTAGACACACTTCCCTCATCCTCTAATCAATCCATCTAACTTGTAGCTAGCCCCACTCTTTAATATCATAGCCTCAAACCTACAATCTCATTTATTTCTTCATCTATTGTTTTCTTACCCTTCTTCATCATTTCATCTTTTGCGTGTCCACAGAGATTCACAGTTCAAGCTCTTGTTCCATTGACAGACTCTATCATTGTCCCATGAGGGTTAAATAACGTCTTCCTTAACTCTTACCGTACATTTCGCCGCACCATGTCCCATGCTGATTACGGTCATGTGCGTTTAGCCACACAGTGCGTCACTCTCAATTTGATTAGTGTAAACTGTCATCAAACCATATTCTTTTTATGTCTGGTATCATCTTGATATTGATGAAATCAATTTCCTTGTTTAATTATCTAATAATTCATATAATATATGTTAGGTGTTAGATAAATATAAACATGTAGATTAATTTTTAAAACATTAACATTTTTGTCTTTGAAATCTCTACCGCTAAGTCAATAATAACCTTCCGTACTGAAAGAGTTAATGTCGTCACTACATATCCCGCTCGGTGATCTCACTCGAGTTATCCTACCTTTTCTCTTTGTATAATTGCTTGTAAGGTATGAAATCTCAATACCAACTCTCCATGAAAAAAAGAATATATATTTTTTTCTGTTTGTAATGGTGAACCAATTCTTTTTCGTAGGCTTTCTTTATTCAAAGGGTGTGCCTTCTGTCCACCTCAACTGACAATCGTGCTAGTGCCCACTAATGTTAAGGTTTCAGTATAGGTTTCTTATGAAGCTCAAAATTCACCTACCGGAAACGAACGATAAAGCAAGTGGTTTGTTGCAACCAAAGTTAACATTGGTAAATGAATAGCCAAACAAACATGTGGAAATTTGCTGCTAAAAAATTACACTATCTTTACAAACAGCTGTTGTCAAATTAGCTACAGGATATGGTGAGTATGAAGTCGGATATCATGAACTGCGTTGAGATGTTCCTATTATCTGAAAGAAACAAAACATAAATGTTAACGTGTTTTTTCGAGCGTGGTAAAGATGATCAACAGACACAACATGTCAGGACCTCCTATCAACGAATGAATAACAAACATATATAAACTTGCGTTCATTCTTCTTGGCAACGATGTCTCTCCACAACTTTATCTTTCTACTGTTCTTTTTCAATTCTGTTGTTCACTTTTTACCTATCAATTATTTACTTTGTCTGAAATCTTTTTCTTACTCACTTTCCCTCTATATATTTTATTCCACGTGTTATTATTATAACTTCATACTGAGCTGTTCAATTCTAGTTTCATGCTGTAAAACACTACATTAATTACAGCCTGACGTTGGCAACACACTTTCATCCTTAACCTCTTTCACAAGGTTATAGTTTTTGCTTCTGTTTCTTATTTTCTCCAAATTCCTCAGTAATTACATTATGTGACCTGCAATGATTTTCTTAACCACAACATTTCTATTTTTGTGTTTCAGCTTTAAATTCTTCAGATCACGCCAAGGACAGTGGATATACTGTAATACCTGTTGCCTTCGGTGCACCATTGAACATGTCAAACCTGCAAGCGATGTCTAGTGACTCTAATCAGCTGGTATTTCGTGGGGATGACCCCAGAGGGTTGGCTGCTGTTGCACATGATATATCAAAGTGGATATGTTCCGGGTATGTAATTGATGTTATGACCACACATTTATATATGAAAGGCATTTTTCTTTTCAGAGCCAACGGTTGAATGCTCAACCAGGGTGACCTATAAATGCATCATCTGACCATTTCTCATGGGCATGATATTTAAATCCCATAGCTTTGGCTACATGATGTAAAATTTGTATAGAATTCTAGAATTTAGGTCACGTAACAAAATATGAGCGACCTTTACTTAATGTAAACAAGTAACAAAAGCAACATGGCTACACCCTGAATCTGGTCATTGGCACAAGATGGACTTTATCGTAGCTCACAGATCATGCACTGGTTACAAAGATGAGTAAAGTCAACCACAACAACGATATACACATCTACATGTACGTCTAGGCCTAATATAATCGCAATGAAAATACCAGATAATCAAGCCCTGTTTAGGAATGCCTTTCAGAAATGCAGGGAGAAAGCAAAAGATCTAGACGATGGTACATGAGACTGATCTGAAATCACGCTTCCTTATCTATTCAATTCCTTCCTTCGGTAAACATAAACACTCCAAGAAGGTCTAGGTTGAATAAAAGTCAATAAAACCCATTACATTTGTAGCGAAGTAGAAGAAAACTTTCTTAACCTTAAAAAATGTTCTATCACAGAATGCATAAAAGTTAATCAAACATGCACGGGCAGAAGTATAGCAGGAATGAAGGAATCAAGCAAATTCTGGTCAAATATGTGCTCTAGGATTCAAAAAGCTGCTGAGCTGAGGGATTCAATGATAATGTATAACAAGATAATGATTGATCTAAGCACAAACATCTCAACAATTGCTCCTTTAAAAGACGTAAATCATGAGCTTATTAGTGACACAACTAAACAGAAGGAAAGGTGGGTAGAACACCACTTAAGACTCTACTACAAAGAAAGACCAGCACAACCATCATTGACCAGTTAGTCGCAAATTACTCAGTGCTGATAGAACAGTCTATCCAGAAGTTTTCGGAGACTTCTGGATAGTGTCGCTTCAGGCATCAAAACTCACGATGGGAGGCGACATTCCTCACCTTCCCAGAGTACTACTCTGTTACCCATTTCTGTCAGCGGCTGGGTTGTCCGCGGAAGTATTTTGCCCAACCACGAGAACAACTCGTGTCCGGTTAGCGCAATCGATAGGCGGTTGGCTTACCACGGCAACAGCCGGGGTTCGTTCCCTGGCGAGGACACCTGGGTTTTACTAATTCCCTAAAAATTAGTGGGAGCCGCGATAGCTCAGTGGTTAGTGAACTGGACTACTACGGACAAGGGGTAGGGTTCGATCCCAACCGACGGCTCCGGGTTCACCCAGCCTTAAATGGGTACCAGATTTTTCTGGGAAAGTAAAAGCAGCACGGGCGTAATACCGACCACATTACCCCAAAAGTCATGTGCTGAAGGTCTGTAAAATATAGGGTCACTAACACCATATTTCCCTATACGCCACTTGGCGTGACGGGGGTACTTTACTTTTTTTTTTTTACGAGAACAACTCACACTACCTCCAGCGGGAACACGGGTTGTCCGAACGTCGGTAACCCAGTCAGGTGAATTTACCAACTAGACTACCGAGGCCCCGAATTCTAGTTTAGTCTGGTAAATAAAAGTTCGCAAGAGTAGAATCCCCTTGAGTAACTATGCACTTTATTCGGACCACTAATTGTAGGGTTTATGGTTATTTTTAACATAAAACTAGATCCTCTACATCAACTATTAATTGTAAACTGCTGAGAAATCACAACTGCCAGACAGAAATCAAAAAAGATAAGCAATAGCAACACAACAATTAAATGTCACGAACAAGTGGCATAGCAAGACAGTAAAAATTAATATTATTGAGGACATGTAGCATCAGATAGCAACACATTGTTATGAATCATGGCCAGTTTGGCAAAATACAAGAAAATTTATTCACTCGAATAAAAAACTGCTACATAAATATTCTTAAGATACCTTGAACAATGAAATATAAACAATGATAACATACTAGTTAAAAAGATATTAAAATGTACAAAGAATAACAAGAATAAACATCACTGTACAGAGGAAATTAAAATACTAAGTCAGATCAAAAGGAACATCTGGTTGGATAGAACAATAATGGAAAGCTTGATTCCTTGGCAGCGCATCAGGGACAGGCCAAGACGAGGTGGTTTCTAGAAGTAGGTGAACTAGCTAAAGACAGATTATTTCAGATGGGCTGTGGTGAATGCAACCTTCTGAAAAGCACATACAACCTGATGATAATGAGTCTTTTTTCAATATTGATAAACATGAGATCATTATATTCTTTCATACCTACATTTATTTATCTGTCATTCATTTTTCTTTAGTTCAATCATAATTATCATTTTCCACAGAAATAATATAATTTTTCCGTGTGTAATTTTTGGCTACATTGAACATCCTTCTAACACGTCTCATCTAAGTAAATGCCGTCTAATTTTCTTTTGCTGTTAGTGTCCTTTATATTTTCTAATTGTTTTTCCATGCATATTCACAAGTTATTTTCATAAACACTTCTTAACCTTTGCCCTAAATTTTATCTGTAATGTACCATCTAATGTCATTGATTCAATCATCATTTTTTTGGGCCATGTAATGAGAAGATAACAGCTGGGATATATTGTAACAACTGGCAAAATTGAGGGACGAAGATATAGAGTGGAGCTAAGAGAAACAAATACTAGACAGCTTAAAAGAATGGCTTGGCAGAAAGTAAACAACAGAACTGATAAGTAGCTGTCGAGATCGAAAGTTGTGGTGAGACCTGATCACTTACGCCAGCAGGTCCGGTTCTTGATGATGATAATGTCATTGTTACATTAACATCCATTACCTTTGAAGAATAAACATTTTATTTCCTGTATTTTTTTCAGCTGCTCCTGCAGTGTAGACTCACGTATGTTTTTTATTTTATTTTAAAAGAATTTTAAATATTTGGTTTCGGTTCTTCTTTTCTTTAACTGCTTCTAACATTGCATCGTTCCACCTTGCGGTGCTTTTCTTTCCTTCTTGTGTTCTTAGTTTTGTTCCAAACACTGTTGTTGCATTGTTGGTTATTGTTTTCTTAAACTGTTACCACTCTTCTTCTAGTGTGCTTACATCGTTTATTTTTATTATCAACATAATGCAATTCTACCGGAAATTACGGCTATTGTGTTTGCGTGTGCAATATTTGGTTTAGCGCTTAGCTCAAGTCTGCACTGTTGAGAACTAATCTAACTCTGAATATGACATTAAATAAATTGTTTTAAGTTAAGCGGAGCATGACGGAAATAGTGTAAGGCAGTGATTCTTAAAATGTTTCTTCAGTGGCCCTCATCGGACCTTGTTTACGACATGTGCCCCAACCGATATCCATTACTTAGTGAAAATGGTAACTTTTTAAACGTTTTATTGGCACATAGACCTTTCTTTGGCTGTCAGTTTGGATATTTCGTAAAAAGCAATTGGAACTTTGTCATTTAAATAAATGATTTAGATAAATACAAAGAGAAGATACTTTTCTTTTAATCGATGTAGTCATGATGCACATGTAATGGGATACAATTTGAAACAAATAAAATCAAATTGTTGAAATATTTGCAGCCACAAATTAATGGAGATTGCTTTTATATAACAGAACTAGGAACTTTCAAACAAATATATTTTTTTGTTTATAATAAAAAAAAATAATGAATGCAGGAATTATTATATATTTATATAACATTAAGAAACTAAAAGCAGAACCGCGAAAAATGCGGACGAAAGCTTCGTTCCTTAATAATTCTATTGGCAAACATTGACGTTTAATTGAGGGTCACTTAAAGTTCGTGCACACACTCTCCTGTATATGACTAAAGACAAGCGGGAGGTCAGGTTGGGCAGTGGTCGATTGGGACAGACTGTGGGGGAGACTGTGGGGAAGGCTGTGGGGAGTCTGGGGAGTCTGTGGGACAGACTGTGAGGGAGGCTGTGGGGAGACTGTGGTGGAGACTGGGGTGATTGTGGGGGAGACTGTGGTGGAGACTGTGGGGAGACTGTGGGGGAGACTGTGGGGAGACTGTGGGGGTGGCTGTGGGGAGACAGTGGGGGAGAGGAGTAAGAAATGAAGACAATTTTGCCGTAGAGATCAAAAGCGATCAGTCCATCCTAAGAAGTAGGGGCTTGACTTGCTTCATTGGACAACAACTTTGTTCCGATGTCCTACGATCTGCAGCCATAATTTTCTAATTTATTTCGCTGAAAGAAAATTCCCTAAAGAAGCCCTGTAAACATTCTTATATCTCAGCACTGCTATATTTAACATGGTTGGTTACACAGAACGTGGATCACGCAGTGATTTTGACTGAGTCGTAAAGTATGATACAGAAGATTAACATAGTTTCTACGGCAGTAGTGGGTGCAGCTCTTAGATGGTTCTATAGTGAGCGCGTTAACCTTGGTGTGCTGTCCAGGGCAAGCTGGTGTACATGACAATGAAATAGCCGATGAGCTCGATGACAGCTCTGGCACTGAGTGTGGCCTTACTCTCGACAAGGAGGACATCGCTAAAAGTATTCTTCATTTCTTAAGAGAATGGGAGTAGAATGAGTGGGAAATGCAATATGTTGAGCAACTGTGAAGTCTAAAGGTGGAATAGGGATATGGTCCATCTGAAATGTTTAGTGGGAAAGGTAGATGTATCTATAATCAACACCTTGCAGGAACAATCAATCTGTATTCGTTTTAAGAAATGCCCAGACGGGTGGTGGAGCAGATTTGAGTATGCTCCGACTTCAATGAAACTGAGTCCATGGATAGAATAGAAACGGCGATATCAATCTTGTTCTTGTCACACGAAAAGTTGTCATCACTTCGCTCTTCTGTCGTGTTTCGTCTTGATGTGTACTCTGTCGATTCTAATCGATGCCTGCTCAATAATTCAACTAGCGCAGACTTTGTTTTCATTACATCGCTGGTCTACCCTATTTGACTATGAGGTGAAAGATACTTTTTCCGTGCATTCCGCCTATCTTGGCATACATCTTGCTAACTCATCAACAGTTCCCAATCGCACTAAACAAGATAAGATAACTCTTCTAGATTCTACCATCCCACAATCAAGTTATTTCCCTATACACCTTACATCCCATTACCTCCCCTTACACTATTGCTGGTGGCCACTTGTTATGTCTGCCGCTTATACGGGCTTGTCTTATAGGTGGAGCTAAAGAAACATTTCAGTTGGCAGGAACAACAATTATCTCGTTGTGGCCTCATAGACACGTGGCATGATGTCTCCACTCCTGTCCCTCACTACCGCTCTTTTTACTTATGACCCCCCCCCACCACCCTGGAGTATCCGATGGCCCTATTGGGGGGGGGGGGCATATAATCTTCGTTTGAGAAGCACTGAAGTAAAGGAATAATTGAATCCTATTTAGTGCACAGTACCCTGCACATCTCACTACTGATGATCTCAGCTGAAAGTGATCTAACCACCATCACCGAAGGTCTAAGCTTTATATTTCTGGCGATCATGACATAGCAATGATGTGGCTAAACATGATGAGAAGTACGACGAAAACAGTCTTTTGTCGGTTCATAGAACTAATTCATTACCTTTAAACTGAAAGTTTATAGCCGGAATATACCAAAGATGTTAGAAAAGAGCGAGGGAAATATGTGGCGTTGAGTTCCTGCGACTGGTTGACATTTTAAAGTTACGATTTCGAGTTAGAAGTTAGGGAGTAATTTTACTAGTTTAGAATGAGAGAGAGAGAGAGAGAGAGAGAGAGAGAGAGAGAGAGGAGAGAGATAAGGAGACCCAAGAACAATTTTCAAGTTGACATGCCATCCATATTTATTAGGATATCTTGAACCTGTTGTATGGGAACTGATTCAGTAATTTAACATACACTACCTTTAATACACCCAGTGCCAGTTGTATGGGATTCAGTCATTTAACATACACTACATTTAATACAACCTCTACCTGTTGTATGGGAACTAATTCAGTTATTTAACATTCACTACATTTAATACAACTTTAACCTGTTGTTTGGGAACTAATTCAGTAATTTAACATACACTACATTTAATACAACTTGAACCTGTTGTATGGGAACTGATTCAGTCATTTAACATACACTACATTTAATACAACTTGAACCTGTTGTATGGGAACTAATTCAGTCATTTAACATACACTACATTTAATACAACTTGAACCTGTTGAATGGGAACTAATTCAGTCATTTAACATACACAACATTTAATACTACCTCTACAATTGTTCTTTAACTTACAATTTGTTTATTTGCTATCATTGATGTTTGTTTTATTTTTCTAAACAAATAACAATGGATGTTTGTTCCCTGTTCACAGCTTAATAAAGAAGGAACAACAACACAAATGACGTTCAACTGTTGTAGGATGAAACATTTCTGAAGATGGAAAGATACTATTACTTAAAAAGGACATTAAATTATTCAAGTGATTTGGACAATGTAATGAAAGTCGTCATTGTTATCATGATTTGATGTATAAACGATTACATACTTTTTAAAATGATTACATATTTAAGTAATTGGTTAAAAAAAATACCTCATTCATTGTTTAAATAAAAAGTACCCATTTTATTGTAAGGATGTAAAACATCTTGTTTCTAATGTTTAAATTACCAAAATGTATAGATTTAAAGAACCCCCATCAATAATAATAAAGATAGAAAAATGTTGTCTTTAAAGTAATAAAAGTATATGTGACCATGTATGTGTATGTATCTTTGGAAATGTGGTGAAATATTAATTGTATTTCAATTGGTGCATCCAACAATACAATGTCAATTGAAGAATAAAGACCCATGAATATATGAGAAATGAATTCTGTTTTGCTTTGTTTCAGCTGTTTATCTCTATAACTAGAAGAGTATTGTTGTTTTCTTGGCTGCTGCAAACTCTGAGAACGTTTAGTTTGTTTTATCTTGGTACATGTTTTTAAACAAGTTTTTTATGTGCAGTATTGATTGCGTTGATGTTAGATTTGACATTTCTTAGTTTCAAACACGTCATAATTGCTCAACAACTGTCAGCAAATGAGGAAGTGTTTATTGCTAACGCTTTCAGCAGCACTGGACATGAGGTAGGGTTCGATCCCAAACGACGGCTTCCGGGTTCACCCAGCCTTAAATTAGTACCGGATTTTGTCTGGGATAGTAAAGCAGCACGGGCGTAATACCGACCACATTACCCCAACAATCGTGTGCGCAAAAATGTCTGTAAAAATTATGGTCACTAACCTCATATTTCCCTATGCGCCACTTGGCGTGACGGTGCTCTTTACTTCTTTACTTTTCAGTAGCACTCTGCTTATGCACACTCTGAGCAAAAGAAGATTATTGAAATATATGGGTACAGCTTTACGTTAATAAAGGAGGACACAGGGCAATTGCGACGTTCATGAACAATGACGTCAATTGGAATAAATTACGCAATCGAATTATCTAAAAGAAACTAAAAACTGACAGAGTAAGATAAGTGAAAAAAACAATGCGATAAGTGAAAAGAGTAACACTGCCTTTTATTTCAGTAATCTTAGATCGAATTTGGAATTATGTTGTAATTTATTGTGAAAGGTCGAACTTTACAAATCTGTCATCGAGTCTGACATTTCTCATGATGTTCTCAGCGTTGATAGTGAGCAGGTTTGGAGAAAGGACGCAGGTTTGGAGAAAGCCTCACCTCTGTTTGTAGTTACAACCAATTAAATGTTTCTTCCTCTATTCTGATAACTGTTTGCTGTTCCTGGTATATTTATTCGATAAGACTGAGAAATAAGATCAGACATAAAGATCTGAGAAAAACGCTAGGACTAGCCCCCGCCATAGAATATATAAAGAAATAACAGATAAAATGATTTGGCCACGTGACAGGACAGAAAGATAAAAAAAACAACACAACGAGCACTCAAAAAACGTTGCAAGAATACCAGACACAAGAGTCGACCACGAAAAATATGAATCGACGGAATACTAGAAGCACTAGGAAACATAACAGCAACACAGGCGAACAGAAGAGCAAAAGACCGCAAATTATATCTTCTAGTTTTGAATCTGGAATGAGAATATAACTTGCATGGGTGGCTGAAGGCACGAATATCGGACTGCATTAACAAATTAAATTTGGAACAGAAGAATACAATAATAACAGGAAAATGAAGTATAAAAATCAAGGCTTTATCAAGCTGGCAAAGCTTGCAAAAGAAAGAAGAAATATGCAAACCCAACAGACGGTAGTAGTAACCAAGAATGGTTCAACTTTAACCATTTGAGCAGAAGTATTGTGTGGAAAAAAATAAGAGTGAAACGAGTAAAAATGAGAAGAAACATGCACTATTTCGCAGTGAAAAGGTTAAAAAAAAGTAGTTAAGAAGAATAAACACTTATAAAATGTTGGAATAAAATCACAAAATGGAGAAAATTCCATAAATTATACGATTCAACACGGCGAAATCAACAGAGAAGTTACAGCATAGCAGGCAATATAGGAACAGCTGCTGAAACTTTGTTTCAATGACCTATCTATCCAAACATAAACCGATCAATCAGAATAAGATTACATTTTGAGAATGTACTGCTTCTGTGACGTAGTCACTCAATGAGAACAGATGTTTCGGAACTCGAACCCTAAAGGAATACAAACGTATATGTGGTCTCTATATGAAATCAAAATGCGGATTTGATAAAATAATTATTATCTCCCTTATCCTTCAGTTATTGAATCGTATAATCGGGCTGCTTATTATATTGACTATTGACATTAATATAATTAAATCATTGTGTAATAAAAACAATATATATTGTTTTTTCCAATACCGGTGATAATAATCAACTTAAACATAAGTGAATTACATTATTATCTTTTAAGTTAACATAATTTAACACCAAATATGCGTTTCTTTTATTCATCGAGCGATATTACTTATCGTGTTGATGTTATTTTTTATCACCAACGCTTTGGGCAATTAACCAAAATACCTTACATACAATTGTCTCAACTTTCAATATACATTATTTTCTTCTTCATTCCGTAATCATTGGAGCCGATGGGGCACGACCTACTGACTTGACACCCTTTTCCAAGTCTCAACATCTTTAGTTATTCTTTAGTACCCTGCACAGTCGAGTCATATCCATTCTTTGATGGTATAATCCCATCTATGCCTGTGTCTACCTCTCTTCTCTCGCAAGCCTCACTGATCCTTGGCAAAATGCTCTTTTGCTGGGCCAGACGTTGGAGATACGTGACCGAACAATTTCACAATGCCCTTCTTGAAAGTAGACCAAGAGGTCATCGTGTATTCCAAATACTTGGTGTATCCTTTAGCTAAATTTTACATTTCTTCTAACATATATTTAATATAAATATTTTTTATTATACTATATATTTAATATAAATATTTTTTATTATACTATATATTTAATATAAATATTTTTTATTATACTATATATTTAATATAAATATTTTTTATTATACTATATATTTAATATAAATATTTTTTATTATACTATATATTTAATATAAATATTTTTTATTATACTATATATTTAATATAAATATTTTTTATTATACTATATATTTAATATAAATATTTTTTATTATACTATATATTTAATATAAATATTTTTTATTATACTATATATTTAATATAAATATTTTTTATTATACTATATATTTAATATAAATATTTTTTATTATACTATATATTTCATATAAATATTTTTTATTATACTATATATTTAATATAAATATTTTTTATTATACTATATATTTCATATAAATATTTTTTATTATACTATATATTTAATATAAATATTTTTTATTATACTATATATTTCATATAAATATTTTTTATTATACTATATATTTAATATAAATATTTTTTATTATACTATATATTTCATATAAATATTTTTTATTATACTATATATTTCATATAAATATTTTGTATTATACTATATATTTCATATAAATATTTTTTATTATACTATATATTTCATATAAATATTTTGTATTATACTATATATTTCATATAAATATTTTGTATTATACTATATATTTCATATAAATATTTTTTATTATACTATATATTTCATATAAATATTTTTTATTATACTATATATTTAATATAAATATTTTTTATTATACTATATATTTCATATATAAACTCTACCCGAACGTTGTCAAAATAATTTCCTATTTGAACGTAAATGACTGTTGCATTATTTTCTCGATTCTTCTTCTACTTCTATCCTTCCTCTATTGCCGTTGGCGTCGCGGGGCTTCGATTGATATATTTATAAACTTAATTCATGTGGGTATCTCTAAATGTATTTGATATGTGTGTGCGATGTGCTATGTAATAGGAGTAATTTCTGAATCAGTAATTAATTTGTTTTTAATGTAATGCAATACTAACAAATAAAGTGTAATCGACAAGTTCCTAATATTACAGAAGACACAGAGCATACGGTGGTTATGATCACACTCAGCCAGGAACAAAGAGAAGATACAAAAATAAACAAATAAAAACAGGACGGGAAAAAAAAAACAATTAAAAGAGCATGAATCAATTAAAACTGTCGAAGAAATACTTAAAGGCAAAATCAAGATACTCCATAAGAAAGTAAGCACAGTAGAAAAAGAAGAAAACAATAATCAAAAACGTAATAACAGTATATGGAACAAAACAGTGAAGGTAAAAAGAGCACTCCTTGATGAAATGACGAAATGAAAGTAGCAATTAAAGAAAAGAAGAAACTATGTAAAGGTTGGAAGGAGAACAATAACAAAGACAATTATGAAAAATAATCCGTAGTCCGGAATCAAAGTTAAAATGTTGATCACAGAAAAACACCTGGAGAAAATTCTGACAAAAGATGAGTAAGAATTTCAAGGCAGCTACAAAATACGTCTACAAAGCAGTAACAGCGGAAAAAGAAAACTACGATCCCACTGAAGTAATAAATGGCAAAGAAGAGCAGCTATTATCAAACAACAGAAATGGAAACAACAGAGATGGACATAATATTTCAACTATTGAACTTGGTTCCAACTACCAACAACACAACAAAAACCACACAAGTGTGCACAGATACTGAACTTAACATCATGAAACAAGAAATAATAAAATATGCACCAAAAAATAAAAATCCGGGGATGGACAACATTCTTGATTCTTGATCCTTCCCCCCCCCTCCCTCCCGTAGTTATAATTGGCTTGTAGTATTTTCCATCTCTTCTCTGGGCAAGATGTTCGATCTTATCTAATGAGTCTATGCCTGTCAACGTTGCTTCTCTTATAAGTGTTTGTTTTAGTGTCTCTCTAGGTCTTCCTCTTTTTCTGTATCCTGATGTTTCCCATAGCAGAGACTGTTTTGAAATTGTTGTGTCCCTTCTTATACATGTCCTATAACATGTATTAAGACAACATACCGGTAGAAATAATAACAACATCAAAAGAAGAAACTAGAGTTATTTGGTTGCACAGAATATTCATTGGAACATGGTAACAAAAGTTCCGGAAGACTGGCAAAGGCAATCATAGTATACATATGTAAAAAGAGAAATGAGCAAGAGAGATTGCAATCATTATATCGGTATCTTCCTTATCAGCCATGTTGGAAAGGTATACGTCAAAAAAATTATTGAAAAAAAAAGTTCAGGCTATTTATAGAACTCCAGATCAACGATTCTCAGAACGGATTAAAAAAGAATAAAGAATGTACCGACGTACTTACTAGTCATCATAAACAGATAGCAGAAAGAACAACACTATACAATCAAATGGTTACGTAGCTTTCATAGACCAACACAAAATTATTCGACAGAGTGAACAGAGAACAACTGTCGGAGATACTAACAACATACGGAGTAAGCCCACATCTAACATCTCTAATTGTCTACATCAACAATAGCCGCACAGTCAGAACAGCAGCAGGCTAGCAACGAGCTACGATGTGCAGATGGTCAGGCATTGATACATGCAACAAAATAAGCCCTACATGAGTACTTAAATAAACTTAACAACACAGGCACACAATACAAAATTAAAATTAACAAAACAGAAGTGATGGATATCGCAAAGAAAAACAGAACATCAATATACATATACTAACTGAAACATCACACAGCACAGAGAGCAACATTGCCTGCAAAGCAGCCTCGGACAAATACAGACGTGACGTCATGATATCAGCATGACAGAGCTGGATAGAAAAAACAGAGAACCTTAATCTAGACAAAAATGGTCACAAACTATGGAAACTAGCGAAATCTCTGAGCGACGAAAACAACTGCCGACCTCCAATACCATTAGCACACAATCAGAACATCCTCACATGGAAAAGGGCAGCAAATCTACCGATAGAGACTTACAAAAACATTAGTAGAATAAACATTTCAATAGACAAACAGAAAGCTGCAAGACGGGAAAACCAAGATGCAAAACACATGCCTTCAGCACCAGAAGAGCATCAGACGACCATCTTTACCCCAACTGAATTAGATGTTGCCCTCAAAGGATTACAGCTCAAAAGTTCCCCCGGTTAAGATGGAATCTCCAACGAAATGCTCCTAAATCTGGGCCAGAAAGTCAAGAGCCAGCTTCTAAGGATACTAAATGCTAGCTGGAAGAGCGGTCATGTGCCGGCAATCTGGAAAGAAGCTATTATGGTGCCCATCCTCAAGCGTGGAAAAGACCCACTAGACCCAAGTAGCTATAGACCAATTAGCCGAGTGAGCTGCCTGAGTAAACTCAAGCAAGGCTGGTTAACAGAAGACTTATGTGGCATTTGGAGACAAAACAACAAATCGTACAAGGTCAACTATGTAAAAGGTCTCTATCGAACAAGGTGTTCCACAAGGCGGAGTCTTGTCCCCAACACTCTTCATAAGTTTCATAAATGACATTGTAATGGACATTCCACCCAGAATACACTCAGCAATATACGCAGATGATCTGGCGTTATGGGCTCGCGAGGAAAGTATGTCGGTGGCTGGACCCAGGATGCAAGATACCCTAGGTGAACTTGAAAAATGGACGAACACCTGGTCCTTACCAATTAACGGAACAAAAACTACATATACAATTTTCAGACTATCAAGAAATACACTCTCTGCATACTTGAAGATAAAAGACCATACACTCCCTATTGACCAAAACCCACCATATCTTGGTGTCACCATGAATCACAGAATGGCTTGGAAAAATGAGATAGGCAGAGCAAGGAAAAAAAGTCAGAAAACGAACAAATATTATGAAGAAATTGGCAGGAATGAACTGAGGGGCAGGCAGCAATATTTTGAAACGACTATACGTAGGAAGAATCAGACCAGTTCTAGAGTATGGAGTCACAGCCTGGGCTATGGCTTCCAAATCACACCTTAGCAAAATTAACAGAACTCAGAACCAAGCAGCCTGAATCATCACTGGTGCTATGAAATCTACACATATAAAGACTCTAGAAACAGTAACAGATTTACAACCCCTAGATTACAGACGGGTCACTAATCCAATATAGAAGGCTCCTTAGCCACCCCATGCACCAAAAAATAACTGGTTCCGGAATTGTACGGCTAAAAAGAGAAGCAACTTCGCTGCTATCGCCAATGAACTAACTACTGGAGACCCAGTACTTTCCCAAACAATATCGAAACCCTTGGGTCCATCTGATATTTCTCCCCATGGAAAGCATAAAAAACCAGAACTTAAGGACAATATAACAGGAATCATGAAAAAGGCACCCAATCAGACACAGAAAGAAAACACGTAGCAAAAAAACACATACACGATACCTACCCACAGGACTCTTGGTCCCACATATATACAGATGGCTCTGCTACAAATGCCGCCAGAAATGGAGGGGGAGGTGTGTTCTTGACGATGAATAATCAGGACGAGATCACCAAGTCAATAGCTACTGGAAAATTCTCAAACAACTTTAAAGCAGAAGCTGAGGCCGTCAGAGATGCTGCAACAATGGCTACTCAACACAAAAATAACAAGCACAATAAATTGGTGATTCTGACTGATGCACTGTCAGTATTATCAGCTCTAGAAAGCCCCAAGAACAATGAACTAGATGACTTGAGAAAATCCCTGGACTAAGTATGCAATAACTTCCAGAGAATTGTCATTCAATGGATACCATCGCACTGTAATATACACGGGAACGAACGCGCAGACAAATTAGGTAACGAGGAAGGGAGATTACCGCAAGAGAACCATCCGCTCAGTTATGATGAAGCCAAATCCATCCTCAAGGGTCTGTTCCATGAAAAATGGAAACGAGAACACCCAAAGCATAACGAGAGGGAGGGATACCACCAACTATCAAGGAGGGATCAAGTCATCATACTTCGCCTACGCACTAGACACAATAGAATGAGAAATCACATGTTCACCAAATTCAAAATAGGTACAACCAGCCTATGGCACTGTGCACTGGACAATATGACAACAAAACATGTTCTACAGGATTGCCCCCAGTACACAGACCTGAGAAGAGCTATGTGGTCCACGCCCACCTCCCTGGAAGAAAAACTATATGGGGCAATCGATTCACTTAAACAGACAGCTGACTTCATGAGAGAGTCTGGAATCCTACTATGATTGAGTCTTGATCACAGACAGAGAGAGATATTTACATATAGACGGCAGAAGATTAAAACAAGTGGAGGAATTTCAATATCTAGGGAGTCTAGTGACAACGATAATTCACAAGCAGCAGAGATATACTCAAGATGCAACAACACCCGTCGCATCATTGGACAACTATCATCACTATCGTCCAAAAAAAGATAACACCATGAAAAACGGACTCTTACAAAACAATATTCATCCCAACGTTGCGCTATCAATTACAGACCTGGACCGTAGACTCAAGAATAATAAGACACTAGATTCTAGAGTTCATCACGAAAAAGATTAATTTTAGAAATATTAGGAAACATAACAACAGGAGAAGCCAATAAAAGAAAAAATTACGGCAAATTTTCTCTCTTTGACAAGAAAGACAAATGAGGAGAAAAGAAGTAGAAGACGATGCAATATTTTTAAATATAAATAATTTATATTACTCAAAGTTGATAACTTCTATACGTGTGTAAGTTTACTCAAAGTTAGTAACTTCTATACGTGTGTAAGTTTACTCAAAGTTAGTAACTTCTATACGTGTGTAATGTTACTCAAAGTAGGTAACTGCTATACGTGTGTAAGGTTACTCAAAGTAGGTAACTGCTATACGTGTGTAAGGTTACTCAAAGTAGGTAACTGCTATACGTGTGTAAGGTTACTCAAAGTAGGTAACTGCTATACGTGTGTAAGGAGTTAGTGAGAATCTTTCTGTAATCACAATGGTCCTATGGTCTGAGGCAGAATCCACCCCTCAATCTTTTAAATGTTTGCTGCCTTGCCGGTTATGGTTATGAACGGCCCCGGTACCACTGAAAAGGAATTAAAAACCATAATTCCTGAACAGCCCATACCAGTACAATAGTACGAGTTAATATCTCATCTCCCAAACAAAGAAAGGTAGCCGCAGTCCCTATTATAGCTATTTACCCGCAAAATGACATTGGAGAAACCGCACAGAAAGTGAACACCGCCATCTATTCACCGTCATACGATATCATCATTCACCGCAAGAATTCGACACATCGAAACGCGATCAAAACGGATGAAACGCACAGCTCACAGTGTGGCACAGAGCACTTAACTCAGTAGCCCTGGCAGCAAGCCGGTGTTGCGCCACAACTTCTTCATGGCGTTTACATTGTGTGTTGCTATTGAGAATCTAGAATTGCTCCTGACAGTCTCAATTCTTCGTTACTACAGATCGCAGATTCTACATTGGTAGTTATTACAGATCCCAGATTCTCCCATGTTAGTTACTACACATCACAGATTCTCCATTGTTAGTACCTATACATCCCATACTCTCCATCATTAGTTACTACAGATCCAAGATTCTCCATTGTTAGTTACTACAGATCCCAGTTTCTCCATTGTTAGTAACTACAGATCCCAGAATCTCCATTTGTTAGTTACTACAGATCCCATATCCTCAATGATTAGTTACTGCAGATCCCATATTCTCCATTATTAGTTACTACAGATCCCATATTCTCCATTGTTAGTTACAACAGATCCCAGATTATCATATGTTATATACTAAAGATTCCATATTTTCCATTATCAGTTACTACAGATACCATATTATCCATTGTTATTTTCTACAGATCCAAGATTATCCATTGTTATTTACTACAGATCCCTTATTCGCCATTATTAGTTACTACACATTCCAAATATTAAAAGTTTGTGTCAGTCATGAGCCCACTAATACCATATTACCATTTCTTTGCATTAACCCCTTACTAATACCATATTACCTATATCAGTCATTAAGAAAAAAGAGAAACTCGACTGTCCTTTGCGACGTACGATATCTCATATCAATATCAAGTATATCACATTGATTACTTTGCACACTTCAATTGGTTCATGTGTTTAGCTCCCTTCATAGTTGAGTTATATTTAATTTAGTAAAGAAATGATGACACTTTTTTGAACATAATAATGACACATAGACTGTGTGATAATCATTGCAGTACACATAATAATCTCCATTTTCCGTCAATGGTTGAAACTATGAATTCGTTAGAATTTAATTTGGGCGGAGATCTTTTAAATGTATGGGCAAAATACACGTATAGTATTGCATAGTGTTTTCTTATGGTAAGCATAAATAAACTTACTATACTATAGGATAAAAGATGGTCAGTATTATCTAATGTCACTTGGGAGTATAGAATTACAAACCATGGCACTCTCCAATACTATATATATATATATCTGCGATCAAGACTCAATCAGAGTAGGATTCCAGACTCTCTCATGAAGTCAGCTGTCTGTTGAAGTGAGTCGATTGCCCCATATAGTTTCTCTTCCAGAGAGGTGGGTGTGAACCACATTGTTCTTCTCAGGTATCTGTACAGGGAGCAATCTTGTAGAACATGTTTTGTAGTCATATTATCCAGTGTACAGTGGCAAAGGTTGGTTGTACCTATTTTGAATTTGATGAACATGTGATTTATCATTCTGTTGTGGCCAGTGCGTAGGCGAAGTATGGTGACTTGATCCCTCCTTGATTGTTGGTGGTAACCGTCTCTCTAGCTTTGGGTGTTCTCGTTTCCATTTTTCATGATACTGACTTTTGAGGATGTATTTGGCTTCATCATAACCATAACTGAGCGGATGGTTCTCTTGTGGTAATCTCCCTCCCTATTTAGCTAATTTGTCTCTGCGCGTTCGTTCCCGCGTATATTACAGTGTGATGGTATCCACTGAATGACTACTCTCTGGAAGTTATTGCATAGTTGGTCTAGGGATTTTCTCAAGTCATCTAGTTCATTGTTCTTGGGTTTTTTTAGAGCTGTTAGTACTGTCAGTGCATCAGTAAGAATCACCAATTTATTGTGCATGTTATTTTTGTGTTGAGTAGCCAGTGTTGCAGCCTCTCTGACGGCCTCATTTTCTGCTTTAAAGTTGTTTGGGAATTTCCCAGTAGCTATTGACTTTGTGATCTCGTCCTGGTTATTCAGCGTCAAGAACACACCTTCCCCTCCATTTCTGGTGGCATTTGTAGCAGAGCCATCTCTGGATATGTGGGACCAAGAGTCCTGTTGATTGGTATCGTGTATGTGTTTTTCTGCTACGTGTTTTCTTTCTGTGTCTGATTGCGTGTTTGATTCTGTGTCGCCCTTTTTCATGATTCCTGTTATATGTTGCTTAAGTTCTGGTATTTTATGTTTTCCATAAAGGAGACATAGCAGATGGGTCCAAGGGTTTCGATATTGTTTGGGTAAGTACTGGGTCTCCAGTAGTTAGTTCATTGGCAATTGCAGCGAAGCTGCTCCTCTCTATTATCGTACAGTTCCGAAACCAGTTATTCTTTGGTGCATGGGGTGGCAAGGAACCTTGCATATTTCTCCGCTTGTTGCAATACTTTAGTGACCCGTCTGTCATCTATGGGTTGTAAACCTGTACTGTTTCTAGAGTCTTGAAAGGTGTATATTTTATAGCACCAGTGATGATACGGGCAGCTTGGTTCTGTGTTCTATTAATTTTGTTAAGGTGTGATTTGGAAGCCATAGTCCAGGCTGTGGCTCCATACTCTAGAACTGATTCTTCCTACGTAGTCCTTTCAAGATATTGCTGTCTGATCCCCAATCCGTTCCTGCCAATTTCTTCATAATATTAGTTCGTTTTCTGTCATTTTTTTTCGTTTCACGTTAATTGGTAAGAACCAGGTGTTCGTTCACTTTTCAAGTTCACCTAGGGCATCTTGCATCCTGGGTCCAGCCACCGACATATTTTCCTCGCGAGCCCATAACGCCAGATCATCTGCGTACATTGCTGAGTGTATTCTGGGTGGAATGTCCATTACGATGTCATTTATGAAAATTAAAAAGAGTGTTGGGGACAATACTCTGCCTTGTGAGACACTGAGACACCTTGCTCGAATGAGACCTTCTTACTTAGTTGACTTTGGACTTGTACTCAGGCCGTTCTATCCTGAATGTATTGAGTGACTCAATTGAATAAACTACCCTGGATGCCAAGTCTAAATAGCTTGTTCTTTAAACCCTCTCGCCATATCCTGTAAAAAGCCTCCTCCATGTCCACCCACACTGCCAGTGTGTGTTTCTTTTCTTGTAGAGCATCCTCTATTTCCTGTGCGATGTAGGTGACCAGGTCTTCAGTTGATCTGTGCTGACGGAAGCCACTTTGTTGTGGTACGATTTGTTGTTTTGTCTCCAAATGCCACATAAGTCTTCTGTTAACCAGCCTTTCCATGAGTTTACTCAGGCAGCTCAGTAGGCTAATTGGTCTGTACCTACTTGGGTCTAGTGGGTCTTTTCCACTCTTGAGGATGGGCACCAAAATAGCTTCTTTTCAGATTGCCGGCACATGACCTCTCTTCCAGCTAACATTTATTATCCTTAGAAGCTGGCTCTTGGCTTTCTGTCCCAGATTTAGGAGCATTTCGTCGGTGATTCCATCTTTACCAGGTGAACTGTTTGAGCTTCAATCCTGTGAGGGCAACATCTAATTCATTTGAGCTAAAGATGGTCGTCTGATGCTCTTCTGGTGCTAAAGGCATGTGTTTTGCATCTTGGTTTTTCCGTCTTGCAGCTTTCTCTTTGTCTATTGGATTGTTTATTCTACTAATGTTTTTGTAAGTCTCTATCGGTTGATTTGATACCCTTTCGCCTGTGAGAATGTTCTGATTGTGTGCTAATGATATTGGAGGTCGGCAGTTGTTTTCGTCGTTCAGATCGTTTCTGCTGCCCTGCAGGAAGATTGGGGGGCAATCAAAGAACTAATCAATACTATCTGAAGTCGACTATTGTTATTGTTACAATTTTAGTGTTAGGGGAAATATGCATTGATCATTTTATATCTTTCCATTTGTTTTTGTGAAATCTTCAGTGACATTTATGTTATTGTTTGTTTTGATATTTATTCTATGTTTTCATGTTTTAGTGAAACGTGCAGTTATTTTTTAATGTTTGAATTGTTTTTTTTTCTACAATTCGCCCTCTAAATAAAATTGTATTTAGCCGTATAATCTGGAGGGTGACAGAATGAGCTTAAACTACGATTATCTATTATCATTTTAACTAGTTATACATAAATTTATGGAACATATCTTTTTAATAATAAACAAGACAATGAAGCGAAGCTTATTCATTGCTGGAGGTAGAGAAGTAAAATGTTATTTTATTTCTTCTACACACCTTTAGACTAAGGAACGTAAAGCAAGAGAAGCATTCGTCCCATTTGGAAGTATGGAAATCCACAGAAATTAGGTTAAATACGAAAATACAAATTATCAATCCCAATGTTATGCCAGTCCTATTATATATGACTGTTAAACATGGAAAATAAGAGAAAAATATACCACAAAGATACATACCTTCATTAATGTATGCTTGTGCAGAATGAAAGGAGGGACAAATCACTAACACAGAATTATGGAAAAGTATCAGTCAAGTACCAGTGAACAAATAGAAACAACGAAGACAATGGCGCTGGATAGGATACGCATTGCGGAAGTCACTTAAGAGTATTACACGGCATGCCCTTATTTGAATCCCCAGGGGAAAAAATATAGAGGAAGACCAATATATTATTGGAGAAGACAGGTGGAAGCGTAGGTGAAGGTAATGTGGAAGACATGGAATGAGCTTAAAAGAATTGCAAGAAACAGAACAGCTTGGAAAGTGTTTTGTTTAACACGCATGCTCCACAGGGAGTTGAAAGGTAGAAGATGCACCTTTAGACGTCAAAATTAACTAGGTAAAACAAATATCCGGCAGCTCAAAATTGCTGACATCTCCGTACTGCTTCTCGCGGTGTTGTACCCGTGATAACCACAGGAGCCTAATCTGTTCATCATATATTGGGCATGATTGTAATAGATGTTCAGCATTCACTTCTCTTATGCCACAGTCACATTTATCAGAGGTTCCTATCAATAAGATGTTGAAAAGGTGGTACTTCCATTTGTTGTGGCCTGTCGGAGTCTAAACCGGTTATGTGCTCATTTCTGTTGAGCTGAAATAGGCATACGTTTTGTTTTTAGTAGCCCTGGTGGTCTGTATTCTATTTGTTTATGCATTTGTTCCTGAAAAACCTTTTTGTTTCCTCATACGTTTTTATTTGGTAGCCCTGGTGGTCTGTATTCTATTTGTTCATGCATTTGTTCCCGAAAAACCTTTTTGTTTCCTCATACGTTTTTTATTTGGTAGCCCTGGTGGTCTGTATTCTATTTGTTTATGCATTTGTTCCTGAAAAACCTTTTTGTTTCCTCATACGTTTTTATTTGGTAGCCCTGGTGGTCTGTATTCTATTTGTTTATGCATTTGTTCTTGACAGGAAAAGATTGTGCCATCTTCCTTTAGCCAACTTGTCTGCCTCAATGTTTCCGGAATCTTGCAGTGAAATGGAATACGCAGAATCATTATTCTGCATCTCTGGTAGATCAACTGTTTTATGTTTCCATGGTCATGAACATATTTATGAATAATTTGATCAGAGTCACTCCAGGTCGCGTTACTTAAAATATAAACAAAAATATCGGATACATAATTTAAGAATCAGAGTGATCAACAAACGAACTTTGATCAATAACATATGTGACATTTCAGAGTTTAACTATAGCAATGTTAAATTACATCAACAACCAATATTCCACGGTGTAGGAAGTGAGAGTTATGGAGGTACAAACACTAGTAAGAGCAATATCTCCATGTTCTAATATCACATGAATTGTTATAGAGCAAAAACAAACAGTAACTGTATATTCTACAATTACATTAAAAGTTGCAGAATGTTTAACAAGCTATAACTGTAGTAGCCATCATCGCAGTGAGGTTTGCGGAATTACAAATTAATTTACAATTATTGTATAATCCACCATATGAATGAAACACAAATAATTATATAATCCGCCATCAAATTGAGATTTGCATGAAAGGAAATGAAATCGTTATTATTCCATCTACTCTCATTCTCAGATTGACAGCACCGTATCAAGCAACAACAAACAACATCATGTTTGTTGCACTGGCGCAATGAGAGTGACAAGACAAAAACAAATAAGAATAATCATTTACTCAAACAAAGCTCTTTAGATCCCTTTATTTCTGGATACAATCTCTTCATCCACCCTAATTCTGGCACATTTTCTCTAACCTCAATTCATATTTAAGCCAATGATAGTGAGTTTCAATGACTTGTATTCCCCATGTGTTTAAGGACCTTCTTGGTCTTCTCTATCCACACGTG
Organism: Megaustenia siamemsis; assembly: GCA_032433765.1. Classification (NCBI taxonomy): domain Eukaryota; kingdom Metazoa; phylum Mollusca; class Gastropoda; order Stylommatophora; family Ariophantidae; genus Megaustenia; species Megaustenia siamemsis. Next base: position 8,279,501 of record JAVIAB010000046.1, read on the forward strand.
TCCTTGGCGGTGCCAGTCTTGCTATGCTGACATTATTTTTTGGTATATTTTTGGTGTCCAAATCCATCTCTAATGGTCCTTGTTTTGTTCTTTACTAGAAATCTGTGCCGCTGAACTTATTGTACTATATAATGTTCATCATTTTCCTCAACCACTTGTTTATAATTTTTGTTTACTTGTTGCATTAAAGACTGTTTTTACATTTGCAGTAATTTATATTATATTGGCCCGTTTTTTTTTTATGTTTTCTATGCCTGTAGTATTAAGTTGGATGAAAGCTGTTCGTGCTTTACATTACTTTCTCTGTAGTATATTTATCTGTCGCACCTCCCTTTTTCTTACACTGTTTTATTCTATTATATTCATGGAATCAGTTTTATTTTAGACAAGGCACCCCATGCCCGCTGCACCACCCATCCCAGTATTTCTCTAAGCGTATGAAGACTGATTGTTCCTGTAAGGTGTTGATTATAGATACATCAACCTTTCTCCGGATTGATCGTATCCATTTTCCACATTTACACTCCCCAGTCTCTCAATGTAACCATTGTTGTCTCAGCCATTCTCAACCTCTTCTCTTTAGAAATGACGGACACACATGACAATGCCATCTTTGTTCAGAGTAAGGCCACCTTGAGTCCCTGAGCTGCCAGCGAACTTATCGCTTTTTCATTATAATCCTCTGTAGCATACTTTGCGAGTCAGTCACCAAGATTGCGTTATGTCTGCCAAGATTGACAGATCCGCGTTCTGTGCAATCAACCATGTTATCACCGCCGTTGTTACTTCTATCTCCATTCTGAGGCTGGACACCGTAATGCCACACATTGCCAGATTCCCGAATCACTTTCCTGCCGTTCTGGTGTGCCACAAAGCACCACACTTTGCACTATCCGCGAAATACAGAACTGTCCGTGTAGACGATGATATCCAGAAGTGACGACTAGTTCGATGGATTTCCGTATTGCGTCATAGGTAGATCCGTAGGATAAGTTGCGACACTCCCTGCCGAACTAGATGATTACTTTGGCTAGACTCTTCTTTTCGTTGTTACATCTATCCAATCTTTACCAGCCCTAATATCATTCACATTACATATTCTCCTTATGGACTCTTCCACCTCGGCCGTCCAGAAATTATCACCCCTGAAGCGCTTGCCTTTGGGTGCACCCACTTCTGAATGCAAGGGGCGATTAATGTGATTTACGATGTTCAAATAAGCCCTCACATAAGCAAGTGCATATGTCGCACTGTAATGTTCGGTAAATTAATTTCTATCCAGAATGGTTGTCGTTGCTGTTATTGCTTCGGACGGTGTGGACCTCCGCGCATGCAAAATCTTGCACAGGTGGTCGACAATCCCGGAAAATCTACAACAAACTCCAAAAGAGTGTAAACCTCTATGAGAATAAACATATTATCATATTGATGGGAGATAGACGGAAAAATAAACAATAGTTGTAAGAAGGTTATGGACAACAATACAGAGAGGCTGGTCAATCTATGTGTTAGTGAGTTGTGATTTAAAAGAGTTATCTCACATGGAAAGAAGGGGAGACGACAATAAAGAGAATTACCTTACATGACAAGAAGGTAAGATACTAGATACAAGTATTTGAGAACGGTGTTACTTTAGAGAAACAAAGAGATTGAGTGTGTGTATGGTCAAAAAGGTTACGAGCAAAATGTGAATGTCGAGAGACGACTGGCGACTTCCCGTAACGATTATGTTTGCGGCATTTGACGGCTGACGATACACGCGCTATCAGGGAGAGATCCTAGAGGACGATGGTAGTGGCAGAGTATGGGGAGGTTGTTTTCCAACAGGACCGAAGTTACTATCAAGTGCAGGAAATATGAAAAGAAGCAGTTTTGTGGTTAGATTGCACTTAGAACTATGACTAAAGGGGAACTATGGAGACGAAATGTCTTAAACCTAATTTAGCCCCGGATGCAAGATTCAGGAAATTGTGATAATCGTGTTAAAACAGGATATGAACTTAAATCAGATGACAATAGTGATAATCGTGTTAAAACAGATATGAACTTAAATCAGATGACAATAGTGATAATCGTGTTAAAACAGATATGAACTTAAATCAGATGACAATAGTGATAATCGTGTTAAAACAGATATGAACTTAAATCAGATGAAAATTGTGATAATCGTGTTACGACTGTAAACCATTAAACAGTAGATAATGAAATATTGAGTACATTTGCAAGTATAGAGATTCTGCGGATTGGATGTGAGGTATTATATTAACTATGAGAGTTATAGTTTATAGAAATCTCCTCCATCAGCAATTTATACCCTTCCATCACTAAACTCGGCAATGATATTATTGTACTAACAACTTTTAAACCGTCGCACTATATATGTATGTTGACTGACCTGGTGATAGGAGAAAGAATATCCCCATTCATAGTGGTAGATAAGGCCATACGGGTATCACCTGACCATGTCAAGAGAATCATATTGACCAAATATGTGTCGACAGAAGATTTCACTGAACATTGACAGATGTCAGAATATTGAAATAGGGGCAAATGCAGCCCTGCTCGCCATCTTCTGATAGCTAAATGTAAGATTAAAACTAAATGCATTATATTAAACAAGGTGTGAACAAGAAAACAACAACACAACATGAAACTGGTGAAAGTTCCAGAAACTTAACACGACTTTTGAAGAGAATGAATAATTAAGAAAAGCTAAGTTCAAATTCCATAATTTGCATTGAAAGTTTCAGAACGACACAATTAAAAAACATTTGCAACAAACAATAACAACACACCGTTCTTTAATAACGAGTTATGGAATGACAACAAACAATAACAACACACCGTTCTTTAATAACGAGTTATGGAATGACAACAAACAATAACAACACACCGTTCTTTAATAAGGAATGATAGAATGACAACAAACAATAACAACACACCGTTCTTTAATAACGAGTTATGGAATGACAACAAACAATAACAACACACCGTTCTTTAATAAGGAATGATAGAATGACAACAAACAATAACAACACACCGTTCTTTAATAAGGAATGATAGAATGACAACAAACAATAGCTTCACAATCTAAAAACATACTTAGAGTTTTTGAACAACAACAAAAAATACGTGCATACATCACAATGACAAAGAGTGACAAAAACATAACAGACAATGGCTGCATATTTTCCCATATCATTGACGGTTATAAACAACAAGAAACAATAACTGCATAATTCACAATCACACTGACAGTTATAGAAGAGCAGGAAACAATAACTGCATAATTCACAATCACACTGATAGTTATAGAAGAGCAGCAAACAATAACTGCATAATTTACAATCACACTGATAGTTATAGAAGAGCAGGAAACAATAACTGCATAATTCACAATCACACTGATAGTTATAGAAGAGCAGCAAACAATAACTGCATAATTCACAATCACACTGACAGTTATAGAAGAGCAGGAAACAATAACTGCATAATTCACAATCACACTGATAGTTATAGAAGAGCAGCAAACAATAACTGCATAATTCACAATCACACTGATAGTTATAGAAGAGCAGCAAACAATAACTGCATAATTTACAATCACACTGATAGTTATAGAAGAGCAGCAAATAATAACTGCATGATTCACAATCACACTGACAGTTATAGATTTTTTGGTTATTTGGTTATGGAAGGTCCCGGTATCACTGCAAATGAATTAAAATCCATAATTGCTCAAACGCCCGTGCCAGCGTAATCATCCGAAACTCATCTCCCAAACAAAGAAAGGTAACTGTAGTCCCCGTCATAGCAGTCTCAGCACACGCCAAAAGACATACAGCGAAACTGCACAGAAAGTGAACACAGCCAACTGTTCCCTGTCATACGATATCATTATTCATCGAAAGTAATTGGAATATCGAAAAATGATCAAAACGGATAAGACACACAGCTCACGGTGTGCACAGAGCACTTAACTCAGTAGCTCCTGCCACAAGCCGGACTTGGAATATGAGGAAACTGCAACAAGGAACACATTTCATGCATAACCTTCAATTGTTCCCGCCGCCTATCCACCATATACAGGGAGTTCACGTCCTCTTGAAATTGATGATCGTCATATTTAAAAAAAAATGTAGAGCGCTTGATGATGTTAGGCCATCGTTGTTGACTCCTATTCCGAACATATAGACACACAGTTAGTCGTCAGACTTTCCACGTCGCACATAAAAAAACCGACTGTAAGATTGTAAGACTGTAAGACTGTAAGACAGTTATAGAAGAGCAAAAAACAATAACTGTATAGCCCACCATTAACAGATGGTCACACACATAAAAAAAATAGTAATAATACATTATTATTTAATACTATTATTTAAAATTGTTGTTTAATATTAAAAAGTATCATATGGCTATCTAAACCAGGCGAACGGCAAAGATTGATTGAGAGTTGCCTCAACTGATGTAGAATTTGTGTCCGGATTACGTGTGGTGTCTTTGTTATCAAACAGGAAAGTAGGTTCAGATTTGTGGGCGTATTTGTACACGAAATCCAAGTACTGACACCGGGTTTCGAAATATTCGTGCTGACAACTGTCATTGTTTGGACATGTTCCTGCAGTTTTGTCACCAACTGAGTCATTATAGCAGTGACATTATAACGTACAATTTGCCCAAAACCAACCGTATGCACAAGATAGGTCATTAGCTTCCAAGGCCGCGAACGAAGCCAGCAGAATAAAGACTTGATCTGCAGCTTTGGTTAACGAACAGTGTACAAACATATCCGGACAGTTTCATGGTAAAACTAAATGGTTCAGCCTCATGTAACAATGATTCAAAGTTTGTAGTTAGTCAGCATGAGATTGATGCCTTTTGCTCTGGGGCTGGTCTGATCAACAAATTACGGATTGAAGGGGCGATAGTTGCAATTATCTGCTCCATCTACATTGGCGGGGGTCGGAATGTGGCTTTCAAACAGAACACAAACCAGACCGACACATTTAATGCTTGTTATACAGGAGACGGATGTGGACCAGAGGCCGCAGTTAATGGCAAAACAAAGACCAATCTCTATGACAATGACTGCACACACACACACAAATGAGAAGTGGAACCAATCCTGTTTACTGATATCTGAACTTTGCCACGCCCCAGAAGATCCACACCATTCGAATCGATCATCGAGCTAGCACTGTGATTCGGGTAAAGAATGCCTCTCTAAAGGCTTTCTCTGACAGTGGCGGCGTAGTTTTCCAGTATAATGATATATCATACCCTAATGTTTCTGTGAACACCATTGTAGTCACCACACAAACGTCAATGGCACACATCAAGATTGAGTTTTCACCGACCATTTCGCAGGCCAACAGTGCACTGACGTTGTGTGAGTTGCAAACATTTACAGACACCTATTGTCCGGACGGGCATTCTTGGTCGTTTTGTACAGTGTGTAGTGGGTGTAGCAAAGGCTGCAACGTCATCATCGGTACGTGTCACGGCAACTGTTCACATGGGATCTATGGACACGCCTGCTCCAGGTCTTGTCACCGTGTCTGTCTTTTATGTGAGAAAAAATCCTTAAAATGCCTACAATGTAAACATCCTGGCTATACCTGTAATGACACTTGTCCCGACAGTAATTTTGGGCTACAGTGCGAACAGACGTGTTCTGATGGCTGTGACATCATAAGTGACCCGGAAAGTGCAGACTGTATGTGCAAGGAAACGTACTACGGGTCAGACTACACTCTCAAATGTCCGGGCAACTGTTTCAACGACACCTGTGAACTGTCAACCGGGAACTGTACATGCAAGGGAACGTTCTACGGGTCAGACTGCACTCTCAAATCTCCGGACAACTGTTTGAACGAAACCTGTGAACAGTTAATCGGGGCCTGCGTCTCGTATGTCGATGATTCCCACGTTAAGAAGAGTATGCCGTCTACAACAAACCCAAGCATATGGATACCTTAATGTGTTTTTGTGCTAGACATGGTTCATTTCTTAGTGTTTTTTCCGCGAAGCCATGGCTCAAATCTTGATGTGCTTCTGTGCTAGCAATGGCTCACATCTTAGCGTGTGTGTGTGTGTGTGTGTGTGTGTGTGCTAGCCATGGCTCATATCTTGGTGTGTGTCATGTTAGTCATATCTCATATCTCGGTGTGTACGTGTTAATCATGTCTCATATCTTTATGTGTGTCTGTGTTTAGTCATATCTCATATCTTAGTGTGTATCTGTGTTAGTTATTTGTCATATCTTTGTGTGCATGTCTGGGTTAGTGATATCTCATATCTTTGTGTGCATGTTTATGTTAGTCATATCTCATATCTTTGTGTGTGCATGTCTGTGTTTGTCACATCTCATATCCTTGTATGTGCATGGCTATGTTAGTCACATCTCATATCTTTGTGTGTGCATGTCTATGTTAGTCATATCTCACATCTTTGTGTGCATGTCTATGTTAGGCATGTGTCATATCTTTGTGTGTGCATGTTTATGTCAGTCATATTTCATATCTTTATGTGCATGTCTGTGTTAGTCATGTGTCATATATCTTGATGTGTCAGTGTTAATCATGCCTCGTATCGCTGTGTGCATGTCTGTGTTAGTCACATCTCATATCTTTGTGTATGCATGTCTGTGTTAGTCACCTCTAGTGACTCGGGCAGATAGTGCTCGTAAACCTTGGAGGGCCGACCATCTAAGGGCAGAATCCCCCTACAGAAAAGACAATCTGCTGCCTTGCAGGAAGATTGGGGACAATCAAAGGCTAAGGAAAGCAAACATGAATAAAATGCTGGCTGAAATAGAATGCACTGCGCTACTGGCGCAGAACACAGTGCACCGTTTTAACGGGTGTTCAATCAGAGTGGATCTGGCAGACTCTAATTGTGATGTTCTGTCTGTGGGGGCGATCAACACACTTAACCTGATAGCTTACTTCATGTGAGAGTCTCAAATCCTACTCTGATTGAGTCCTGATCGCAGAGAGAGAGAGAGAGAGAGAGAGAGAGAGAGAGAGAGAGAGAGATGGCTATCTTCACTCTTCAGGAGAGCAGCTTGTATGTACACAACTTTATTCCTTAATCGATATGCATTATCACAAGAAATTATAATTTTCATTGTGAATATTTAGAAATGCTTTTTTAAACATACAAATGTATCTGCCGTCCACCTGAAAGAAAAAAACCGTCATATGGTGATCGGTATAGCACAGGATGAAGATCACTGATTATACCATCTGGTATTGCTGAAATCGTGTTGTATTAAAAAAAAATTTCCTAAATAAAAAAAGCGGTTAATATAAAATAATATTTAACCGGCTATCGATAACAGATGGAAAAAGATCACAAATAAAAATTTGACGATATAAGAAACTCATTTTCGTTCACAAAGACGCCCCATTATAGCTCATGTTCTTGTCACTGCCATCTGCGTAGTTGATACGATCTATATAGGAATCGAGAACTTCGACCGCTGAGTTCTCGGGGTCGCTTAAAACAAAATTGCGAACCCAACCCCCTTCATACTAAACGTAACATAAAACTATATACACTTTTACGTCTCTTTATTTAATTTGTTTAACTTTAGTCTATAATTTGTCATTTTAGCGTTATTGTAATTTACTTTAGTTTAGTCGACATGTCATCTCGTTGTACTTAGGACAGGACCGTAAGTGCTCAGGTCTTCAATGTATATCTCTCACAGTGTGGCTACCAATGACACGTTTGATGTGTTAATTGACAAGTCTTCCTTGGCTTAAAACATGGCGCTCATCTCAGACAGTTCTCACTTTGATACGATATTTGCTCAGTCTTTCATGTTTACGGATTAAACGTCATTTGTGTGTTCTTTTTACTTCCAGCGTCACTGAAGGCATTCTGAATGTTAACGTGCACATTTGCCATCTAGCAATCAACAACAGTTAAACAGGAAAGCTTGTTAGCGCGCTCATTAGAGCCGCAAGCCCTGGCACGAGAACGATTTGTGGGACTTTACCTCTCCAGAAACTCTAGCCCTTGCCGCCTTCTTGTGATGTCATGCTATATTTTCATTAATTTTTTCCTCTAACAATTTCAGCTTTATTCACTTAGATCATGAATACATTTCATTTGGCAGTTCTTGCGCATTTTTATATTTCTTTCCCAACATGTAGCTATTTTATTTTGTTACTGTTTTTGGCATTGTTTTGTCATATGCCTTATTTATTTTTTTTTCATTTATGAATTCCCATTTTTTTCAGAAATTCACTCATTGTGCTCTCTTTTTTTTTTTGCCCTGGACCTGTAGGTATGTATTGCTCCAGACATGACAAAGTATCGCCCAGTGTCACTGATTTTATTTTCTGTGAGCCCTGTAAGGGTCTCGATAACAACAGTTATTTTGTTTTGTCTATGTTTTTCAGACATTGATTGCTAAATGTATGCGGAAGCCTGTCAGATCTGTCCCACAAGGACTTCAGTTTCACTTCTGTGGTGGCTGTGAGTAGATTGTGGTCTGCTTCTCTTCTTAACTCAACATCCCCACTTACTGCCTATAGTGATATGATCTGGTGTTCTGTGTTATTGTGTAGGAATATCCATATTGCCTTGTGGATGTTGTGATGGATACATATTGTTTCTCCTATGACTAGGTAGTTTATGGCACCACAATGTGTCACCATTTTCCAGTTTTATTTTCCGGTGCCCAATCCATATTTTCCAAAATCTAATCCTCACCTTTATTTCATCTCCTATCTCAGCGCTAAGATCGATCATCATTATCCCTAAGTCCCACTTGATTTTCTATCTACTATTGCCTGTAGGATGATGTAGAAGTCTTTCTTTCTTTCTATCCGCCGTTTCTACTTTTGTTGGGGCATTGCGTGACTGTCACTTTCTCACTTTTAATAAAAGTAATCGGGCTGTGAGAAGTCTTTGTGAAACTGGTTCCTACCTAATGAGTGTCCTTGCTGATTCTTTTGTCATACGTGCTCAATCTCTTGCGTGTTGTCGTGTTGCATATGTTTGCGACCAGAATACATTAGTGTTTATCTTATTGAGAGACTGTAGGTTGTGGGTTAAATCCCGACTGCACCAGTCTTATTTTTATTTAGGATTTCTCTCTGCGGTAACCACTCCTGGTCTCAGCAGCGAGACCCCTCTTGAAACGTTAATTACTCATGGAAGGAAAACAGTATGAGTACCTCCGTTGACGGAGCTATCTGCATGTGCCGCGAGGGAACCCTGTGCACACAGCTGCCCGGGAAAAATTTATTAACAGGCAAAATTCAGTTCCTAGTTTCTAGGGACTTTGTCAGAGGTAAAATCTGGCGTACGCAAAAAAAAAAAAGAAATATAGTCAAAGACCCGTAACATCGTATTTCCTTCACAATCGGTGATATTCCTCCACATTGAGAAAGGGTTCCGATGTTCCAAGCTGCCAGAACACAACAAGGTAAAGACACAGGTAGTGACAGACACATTCTATGTCTTACATAGAAAACAATATACGGTTGGTTCTGCACCCTCATTATTCATGGAACTAGCCCCATGTGTATTCTCACTGTTCCCTAAATTGAGATTTAAGCTGAAGAGATGTTACATCAACATCTAAAAAGAAAATAGTAAAATAGTAAAATCAAGATCCTCGGCACGACATGTGGGTGTATAGGTAATATGGTATTATTACCCACATTTTAAAATATACTTTTGGCGCATTATTTTGGGGATAATGTGGTCGGTATTACGCCCTAACCGCTTTTCTATCCCATAAAAAAATCAATTTAAGGCTGGGTGAGCATGGCAGTCATCGAGTAGGATCGAACCAGACTTCTTTGCTATTAGTCCAGTTCACTAACCACTGAACTATCACAGCCCCTACTTTAACACTGTAGATGAGAACATGTTGGTATTTCACGAAGCTTTGGGCAGCCTTGAGGAAAGAAGGACCTCCCCAAGGTCTGTGATACAGAGAGGAAATTGGGATTAATGTACCCTTTCCGAAGAAGACTATTGGAATAAAGTAAGTAAAAAGTAAAGTACCCCCGTCACGCCAAGTGGCGTATAGGAAAATATGGTGTTAGTGACCCTATATTTTACAGACCTTCAGCACATGATTTTTGAGGTAATGTGGTCAGTATTACGCCCATGCTGCTTTACTTTCTCAGAAAAAAAAATCCGGTACCCATTTAAGGCTGGGTGAACCCGGAAGCCGTCGGTTGGGATCGAACCATACCCCTTGTCCGTGGTAGTCCAGTTCACTAACCACTGAATTGGAATAAAGAGACGGTAAAATCTACATAAGTTAACACTCAGTAATTTTATCTTTTCTAGACTTGGTTCAAGAACTTTATGGTGACTCTCATATTCATAATATTTTACGGTCACCTAGTACAGTATTTGTAAAAATATATTTCGATATATATCGACTGCGTGTCGCAATAAGCGTCATTGTTCAGCCGCCATCTTGATGAAGTCAATATTCATACACAATCACTGATGTTCAGTCCGGAAAAGTCATCTTTGTTCTATTCATTATTTTTCCGTTTCCCTTTTGTAATATACCGTCCCTATTCATTCCATAATCAGAATACAATACAAGCTGCCACAGAATTTACATTTACACGATTTGTGAGCGAAACCAACGCCCTTAGTGGCAGTTATAACTGAAGGAATATACTTACGTTAGTTGCTCGATCTATTTTTGTATCACCACGCGGCCAACACGATCGTTAACGTCATAGAACTATGAAGTTGATGTGGCGGATTCCCGGGTTTTCTAGCAAAGTAGGAGTCTACTTTAGCTACTTAGAGTCTACTTTAGCTCCGTAGAGTCTACTTTAGCTACTTAGAGTCTACTTTAGCTACTTAGAGTCGTCTTTTTCTACTGAGCTCTTTATAGTCACCGCTAAACTAGACATTTACAGAGTCATCGCCAAACTAGATATTTAGAGAGGTACTGCTTACTAGACATATACAGAGCTACTGCTAAACTAGACATCAACAAAGCCACCACTAAAGTAGACATCAACAAAGCCACCGCTAAACCAGACATCATGTACAGTGCCACCGTTAAACTATACATCTACTGAGCCACCGCCAAACTAGACATTTACAGAGACACCGCTTAACTAGACATCTACAGAGCCACTGTTAAACTAGACATCTACAGAGCCACAAATGTTTTAATCAACAGTTATCTTCATATTTTAAAACATTTTTGTTGTTGTGAATCATGGAAACGATGGCAAACAACAAGGAATTAAATTGGTTCATTCAAAACAAAATTCTACTTTACCAATCGTTAGGTTATCTTGTATAATTACAAAGAGAAGTGAAAACAATTAAAGATCTAAATATTGAAAAGAACTTGCTTATAAGCAACATCTTAAGGAGGTTATTAAAAAAATACTACAGCCGCGTCGTAAGAGACAGCCGACTGGTAACAACAATAATGGAAGACATGCGCCATGAAAGACAGAACAGGGTCGTGTAAGACGAATAATAAACAATCATATTTCCAAACAATTAATGTATTGTGAACGTAGTGACGAAAAGCGACCAGAGCTGAGATATAAGGAACATGTTTTCCCTGAATGAGTTCTCTATAAGCGAAAGATACTGGGATAGTCTGGCATCAGATCCTAACGCACGTTGAACCCAAATGAAAGACAAACTTGGCACCATTTATCAAGTAAACACTGATATCAAAGTCTGAAGACAAAATGCGCAGTCGAAAGAAAATGAGGTCGGACGCCAACGTTACATCTTGCTATTTCTACGGTTGGATCTATTTATCCATAATTGGCAGATTCAGCTACAAGAGAAGCTTTAAAAAACAAAAAAAAAAAAAACATCATCTTTCTTATTTATGATTTATTGCTACCAACCGTCTATCAAGACTACTATTTTAACAAACTACTGACAAATCATGATTTATTGCTACCGACCGTCAATCAAGAATACTATTTTAACAAACTACTGACAAATCATGATTTATTGCTATCAACCGTCTATCAAGACTACTATTTTAACAAACTACTGACAAATCATGATTTATTGCTACCAACCGTCTATCAAGATTACTATTTTAACAAACTACTGACAAATCATGATTTATTGCTACCAACCGTCTATCAAGACTACTATTTAACAAACTACTGACAAATCATGATTTATTGCTATCAACCGTCTATCAAGACTACTATTTTAACAAACTACTGACAAATCAGGATTTATTGCTATCAACCGTCTATTAAGACTACTATTTTAACAAAGTACTCACAAATCATGATATATTGCCACCAACCGTCTATCAAGACTACTATTTTAACAAACTACTGACAAATCATGATTTATTGCTATCGACCGCCTATCAAGACTACTATTTTAAAAAAGTACTGACAAATCATGATTTATTGCTACCGACCGTCTATTAAGACAACTATTTTAACAAACTACTGACAAATCATGATGTATTGCTACCAACCGTCTATCAAGACTACTATTTTAACAAACTACTGACAAATCATGATTTATTGCTACCAACCGTCTATCAAGACTACTATTTTAACAAACTACTAACAATTCATGATTTATTGTTACCAACCGTCTTTCAAGACTATTATTTTACCAAACTAGTGACAAATCATGATTTATTGCTACCAACCGTCTATCAAGACTACTATTTTAACAAACTACTGACAAATCATGATTTATTGCTACCTACCGTCTATCAAGACTAGTATTTTAACAAAATACTGACAAATCATGATTTATTGCTACCAACCGTCTATCAAGACTACTATTTTAACAAACTACTGACAAATCATGATTTATTGCTACCAACCGTCTATCAAGATTACTATTTTAACAAACTACTGACAAATCATGATTTATTGCTACCAACCGTCCATCAAGACTACTATTTAACAAACTACTGACAAATCATGATTTATTGCTACCAACCGTCTATCAAGACTACTATTTTAACAAACTACTGACAAATCATGATTTATTGCTACCAACCGTCTATCAAGACTACTATTTTAACAAACTACTGACAAATCAGGATTTATTGCTATCAACCGTCTATTAAGACTACTATTTTAACAAAGTACTCACAAATCATGATTTATTGTTACCAACCGTCTTTCAAGACTATTATTTTAACAAACTACTAACAATTCACGATTTATTGTTACCAACCGTCTTTCAAGACTTCTATTTTAACAAACTACTGACAAATCATGATGTATTGCTTCCAACCGACTATCTGGACGCCAGATGCATATACATTAAAGAGTCCCTTCTGACTTGGGGCCTGTATATTTTGATATTTTGAATCCAAATCTGCATTAGATGCTCATAATTTGTCTTAATTGAATGTAATTCTAAAAATGCATGACATTTTTGGTGTCTATAATTTGCTTAATATTTGCTCGTGTTTTACAAATATGACCGTCATTATTACATACACAATTATGTAGTACCAATTTATGACTTAACAAAAGAATACGAATGGCAGAAAATTATGTTAATGCCTTGAACAATATAATAATATCAAAACAAATAACACCAAGGCTAAAACTAAGAATAGCAAAATGATACATCGTCTCAAAATTCATATTTGATGCAGAAGCATGAATATTGAACAAGAAAACAGAACAGAAAATTGAAGCCTTTGACATGTGGATTTATAGTATAATAGGTATGTATAAATGGGGGGGGGGGAGAAAAGAATCAAAACGATGGATTTTTAAAACAACTAATAATGAAAAGATAACTACTAAACACTATTGATCATCATCATCGAGTGTCATCTCCAAAACGAAACTTGGCTACCATGGAGCGCAATTCTGCTCTGTCTCTTGCTTTGATGGTGCAGGTTGTCATAAGCTGGTTTATCCATCTCTTGGTGTTACTAAACACTATTATATCCTATACAATAGATAGATAGATTAGATAGATAGATAGATAGATAGATAGATAGATAGATAGATAGATAGATAGATAGATAGATAGATAGATAGATAGATAGATAGATAGATAGATAGATAGATAGATAGATAGATAGATAGATAGATAGATAGATAGATAGCTAGACAGACAGATAGACAGATAGGCAGATAGATAGATAGATAGATAGATAGATAGATAGATAGATAGATAGATAGATAGATAGATAGATAGATAGATAGATAGATAGATAGATAGATAGATAGATAGATAGATAGATAGATAGATAGATAGATAGATAGATAGATAGATAGATAATTGGAGGTAGTTTACTCAACATCATACGCATGGTACACCAGCTCATTACGCTAACCTACATAGACTTTTTGAAAAAAAAAAATACAAAAGTGGTTAGCAAAGTTATTGTTTTGCTGAATAGAACAGATATGCAGTATCTACACATTTCGGTAACACACATTCGATTAATTAATGACAAGTGATTTGAGCGATAACAAAAGATAAACATGCAGTGAGGGTTCCACCACTAAATCAAAACATGATTGCAATGTTAGTTTCCATATATTTCATTGAACAACGGCTTATTTAGATGGTATTATGCTCAGTATGTCGTCTTTTTGTGTTGCAGTATCTTGGGTGTTATTTCGTTGAGCTTAAAATCGTGTCGGTCTGAACAAGATATCTATAGAGTTCGGATCACGCCTCAGGTGGGAAGTTTATGTCAAATCCGTGGTTTTCTCGTGGCTTTACCCTCCCCTGGCATCTGGTAGTGAGAACCGATGTCCAGATATTGACGAAAAACTGGAGGTACGTTTGAACTCGAGCTCGTCTGCATAACCTTGTCAGTTGAAGATCAAAAAGAGCAGGTCCGAAATGTCCGCTGAAAACATTTGTGAAGTAAATTTCCCCATACAGATGACGGATGTGTCGGGTCGAAGTATAGCGGTCTTGCCGTAAGCTAGCGACACAACGCATCCTCTTAACAGGTGAACGTGAAGCAGCGAAATAATAACCTAGACCACTATGATCATTAGCTAGTAATTTATGATGTTCGTCCCACAGAATATCCCTGCCCCATCTTCATTCCTTCCACAATTTGCTTTGAGCGTCGAAGCGAGAGATATTTTTGCAGTCTTTTACTGTATTGTTGGCCTCTCGTGCTGTTATGTTTCCTAGTGTTTCTAAAACTCTTTCAATCTATCACTTTCATTGTCACCTGTGGGTCTGGTGTGATTGCAGAATTATTTGAAGGCTTGCTATGTTGTTTGTGTTAATAAAAATGTCTGAACACTTGAAACAGTACATTTTTCACCCAAAGTAGATCCTCCCTCCCCCGCCGGATACTTTCAGAAATGGACTTTATTGAACTTAAATGGCAATCCCCATCACATTTGATTTATGAATATTGTCTAAAGTCAAGAACTTGATGTCGTGTAAAAGTTGTTCTATGATCATGTTTATGAAAGTTCTCAATTTATTTTGCATTCGTCAGCGACAAAATTGCAATGAGACTTGAGAAGCACTGTTGAGTCTGTTTCTTTCGTCAGCAACAGTGATAGAAAATGGGGCTTACTGTTAATAAAACCATAACCAATTTTAATAAAAAAAAGTAAATTGTATCACGCAATGCTATGTATGAATAATATTAATGGGAGTGTCTGTATTTGTAGATGCAATCGAAAACAAACTGCAAGAATGACGATTTTAGCAACGATAAAGAAATCGGAGTCTTGGCAATTTGTAAACGTCAATCAAAAACTGTTATATAGCGGGGATTTGTTGTATCAATAACCGAGTTCTTTGTTATATTTATTTAATATTATTCATAACTTTCTGATACTGTATATAAGGAGGTCAAGGCGAGGTGTTATTTCGTTCTTCTCTATCTCACGTCAGATCAATCAAGAACAACACCAAGCCTGCTCACGGAGGTGTAAGTATACATTTTATTTTTTTTATTCTATATGTCTACATTACTGCATACGTGTATACGTATACGCGAATGTATGCTTTATATCAATGTTTCAGTATGTTATTTAGTTAGTATGTTTTGTATATCAGCAGTTCAGTGTACGTGTTGGAGGTGTATGTTATTTGCTCATAGTACAGCATATGTATCCCCGAAACTGCGGTTTTTATTTGCATCACTGATGTCAATAAACGTGTCATTTCGTAGATTAACGTGCACATAACTTGACTGACTTTTACGAGCATTCAAAGATTTGATTAAGTTTCAAGCAGCAATCATCGTCAACATTGAGTGTCGTCTCCGCATCGAAGGTTCGATACTATGGAGAGTCATGCCTCTCTGTCTCTTGATTTGATAGTGCAGGTTGTCATAGGCTGACCTGTCCATCTTTTGATGTTACTCGTCCATCTTAGTCATGGTCTGACTCTTTCTTCTTTTACCTTGCATTTCCACAATTATTGTTTCTTCCTAATATGGGAAAATCTCTCTATTTTTACTTTGGCCTCTTTCATAACGTTTTCATTACACTTTTTAGCTGCCTATGGTATCCTCAACATTCTTCTTTAAACCAGGAAAAATTAAAAAATAAAAAAAGGTATGTAAGAAGCTTTACGTGACAAGTGGACGACACAGACTAAACAACGTTTCGGCTCAATAGGCCTTCATCAGGAACAAACAATAAAAACACACACATACAAATTAATAACGAAACAACCAAAACAAAAACAATCGAAATGTGTTAAAGAAAACAACAACAAAAAGTAAAACTATCCTGTCAAATCCAAAATAAAATCGTAACCAAGTGCGGCTGTCGTGAACGTCGAAAATCGTGCGAAAAAGTGCGTAAATGTAAACAGAACCAGAGGAGTAAACACAAGGGTCAGTGTGCAAACACAAAGGAGAAAGAATCGAATAGTAGTCTGACAGGTGTAAAAAGACGCTAAGAGTGAGATGTCTGAGAGTGGGGTACAGTAAAAATAAATGAGGGGTAAGAAGCACAGAAAAAAAATTTTTATAGAGGAGAAAACCGAAGTGTCTCATAAGGGACTAGAGGAGAAGAACTATAAAAAGTATGGCATAGTAAGTAGACCAAAGAACCCAAATATGTGTAGTAGAGAAGGCTATGCAAAAGGGAAGGAGCAAGCAAAAAGAAACTATGCGTATGAGTGTGATACATTCATACCTCTCGGGGTCAGCGAACCATACTGGACTATAAGGCGATTTTCCAAAGTATAGCGGCTGCGGTCGCCAGAGTGACAAAGGACAATACCAGTGACACGGATGTCGTCTTTGCCCTTGTGATCAGGGGAGTTGAAGTGGGAAGATACCGGAGTACCAGTATTTTGTTGGACATCACGTAGATGTTCACAAAATCTTTCCGCTAATCTTCTTCCAGACTCACCAATATAGGTCATATGGCATCGTTGGCATATGATGGCATAAATGATGTTGCGGGACACACATGTGAAGCTATGCTTGATCTCGAACCGTCCATAAGGGAACAAAACCGAGTCAGCAGGGAGCACATAGGCACAGGTAATACAGTTTCGACCACAAGGGGCCGTACCGAAGTGTTGAGGGTGGGAGCAAGGGAGATGGCTCCTAACCAAAATATCTCTCAAATTCCTGTCGCGCTTAAAGGCGATCATCGGGGGATCACTAAAAAGTAGACGGGTAGTGGGATCAGAGAGGAGAATGGAACGGTAGCGGTTGAGTATCCTCACAGCAGCTAAGTTGTGGGGATGATATGTGAGGGTGAGTATAGTTCTCTCAGAAGGGGGGCGGTTGGAAGGGGTGAGTGCCTCGGGACGGGAGATAAGGAGGACCCGCTGGAGGGCAGACTGGAGGATCGAGTCTGGATAAAGCCGGCGGCTGAAGAAACCTAACATGAGGTGAGCCTGTAGGAGGAAATCTTGGTCATCCTGGCAGATGCGACGGAGACGCAATAACTGAGAGAACGGAATAGAATCACGACAAGAAGGTGAATGGGATGAAGTGTAGAGAAGATAGCAATGGGCGTCTGTGGGTTTATAGAAAATCGAAGTATGGAGGCCAGAAGTACCCAAAGAAACGATAAGATCTAGGAAGGTGACAGAGGAAGTGGATGTACAAGATGTGAACTTGATAGCTTTGTGATAGCCACTAATGTGGTCGATAAACCTGGAGAGGTCATCCTCAGGTAGATCGGTAAGTCCGAAGCAGTCATCAATGTACCGAAGGTATATGATGGGAAGGGGACCTTGATATGAATTGAGAAATTGGTACTCAAGGTAGCCCATAAACAGGCAAGCATAGCTAGGGCCCATCTTGGTGCCCATGGCTACTCCACTAACCTGATCATAGAAGTCACCATTGAACTCAAAGGTATTGAGGTTGAGTACAAGCTCAGTAAGGCGGAGAAGAGTGGCAGTATCCACAGAGGGGTGTTGTCTCTGGTCAAGAAAGAAACGTAGAGCTAAGAGGCCGTCGGAGTGAGGAATAGAGGTGTAGAGGGAGCAAACATCAAGGGTAAAAAGTCGGCATGAGCGACCATGGGAGAGAGAGATAGAAGAGAAGATATTAAGTGCATGGTTAGTGTCCTTGACATATGAAGGAAGACTGGCAACCATGGGCTGGAAGACACTGTCTAGATAGTCAGATATGTGTTCAGTCGGGCATGCACACGCAGACACGATAGGGCGTCCTGGATAGTCGATTTTGTGAATTTTGGGGAGCATATAGAAAGATGGTTTCCCAAGACCACTATTCGGGATAATAAGGCGAGACGCGCTAGGGGGAAGGAGGTGGTCACGGATCAGTTCTTTGATGGTAGATTGGACCTGTTTATTGTGGGGGACAGTAGCGTCATCAGGACGGGGTTTATAAAACGTGGTATTGGATAGTTGTTTGTTGCCCTCTGAAATGTATAAGTCTCTGCGCCAAACTACCACCGCTCCCCCTTTATCGGCCGGTTTGATGACAATGTCTTCTCGGCGGCGGAGATTAGAGAGGGCTCGAAGCTCAGAGGGAGATAAATTAGAGCGGTGAAGTTTTCTAGGGCACAGTTGTAGTATCTCACGTGAGGTGACATTAATGTAGTGATCCAAGGCCTGGGATGCGCCGGGTTGAGGGGTCCAATCCGATTTACGGGAGTGGAAGCGGGAAAACTCGTCTACAGGGGTAGATAAGGTGGAAGTTGCAGTAGTGCCAGAGTAATGGAGCTTCAAGCGCATACGTCTATGGAAATCATGGACATCCTTACAAAGATTATAATGGTCACTAAAGGGACGAAGGGGGATAAATTTTAAACCTTTAGAGAGAACAGACCTCTCATTATGTGAGAGATGGAGGTCGGGGGGTATACAAAAAACTAAAGAGTCGGTAGCTGACGTAGCAGGTATAGAGGAGGGTGGGGCGGGGCGGAGGAAGGAGATCTTCTTCTTGTGCTGGGAGGACATACAAATATAGAGTTGCCTATTAAAGTCGTGGATGATCTGTCGGATAAAATGGTCTGAGCCGGTCATTAAACACCTGAGTCTCGACACCAGCCGTAGACGCTGAGTCCGCGGGTGGGAGACTAGCCTGGTGTAGTTGGCTAGAACGAGCCTCATACGATGGAAACCAAGGCGTCTTTCAATACTATCAAATCGCCTAATTTCACTAAGGTTGGGCTGGTGGACAAAGGGGGTGAATTTAGACCGGAACCCAAAAGGGAGAATCTTAAATCGTATACAATTTTGGAGGAAATTAACGTGGCAACTAAATCTGGTAAGCTTATAAGTAGTAAAGGCGAGTTCAGCGGATATAGAAGAGATGTCTGTAGGTAAATACTGGAAGGCTAAAAAAGTACCTCGGCGTATGGAGTTCGAAAACTGTTTAAGTGTGGGCATGCTGTCAGAGAAAGGAACAAGTGAAAGGACTAAGCTAACACAGGCAAAAAAGAACTAAAACTAAAATAAGGTATGAGTGATGATGGTGATCACAACAATGATAACAACGTAATAGGTGGCAAACGTACAAAAACTAAAGGATGATCAAAATGGCAGTCAAGTAAAAGGATAAAACTAAGATATAAATACTAAAGTAAACACTAAGGACGAAATACAAACATTAAGTAGCAGCTGTATTGTACTAGTAAAGGGTTAAGGCATAAAAATGCGAAGCTGCAGTAAAGCTGAATATGAGGAAAAATTAAAAAATAAAAAAGGTATGTAAGAAGCTTTACGTGACAAGTGGACGACACAGACTAAACAACGTTTCGGCTCAATAGGCCTTCATCAGGAACAAACAATAAAAACACACACACACAAATTAATAACGAAACAACCAAAACAAAAACAATCGAAATGTGTTAAAGAAAACAACAACAAAAAGTAAAACTATCCTGTCAAATCCAAAATAAAATCGTAACCAAGTGCGGCTGTCGTGAACGTCGAAAATCGTGCGAAAAAGTGCGTAAATGTAAACAGAACCAGAGGAGTAAACACAAGGGTCAGTGTGCAAACACAAAGGAGAAAGAATCGAATAGTAGTCTGACAGGTGTAAAAAGACGCTAAGAGTGAGATGTCTGAGAGTGGGGTACAGTAAAAATAAATGAGGGGTAAGAAGCACAGAAAAAAAATTTTTTATAGAGGAGAAAACCGAAGTGTCTCATAAGGGACTAGAGGAGAAGAACTATAAAAAGTATGGCATAGTAAGTAGACCAAAGAACCCAAATATGTGTAGTAGAGAAGGCTATGCAAAAGGGAAGGAGCAAGCAAAAAGAAACTATGCGTATGAGTGTGATACATTCATACCTCTCGGGGTCAGCGAACCATACTGGACTATAAGGCGATTTTCCAAAGTATAGCGGCTGCGGTCGCCAGAGTGACAAAGGACAATACCAGTGACACGGATGTCGTCTTTGCCCTTGTGATCAGGGGAGTTGAAGTGGGAAGATACCGGAGTACCAGTATTTTGTTGGACATCACGTAGATGTTCACAAAATCTTTCCGCTAATCTTCTTCCAGACTCACCAATATAGGTCATATGGCATCGTTGGCATATGATGGCATAAATGATGTTGCGGGACACACATGTGAAGCTATGCTTGATCTCGAACCGTCCATAAGGGAACAAAACCGAGTCAGCAGGGAGCACATAGGCACAGGTAATACAGTTTCGACCACAAGGGGCCGTACCGAAGTGTTGAGGGTGGGAGCAAGGGAGATGGCTCCTAACCAAAATATCTCTCAAATTCCTGTCGCGCTTAAAGGCGATCATCGGGGGATCACTAAAAAGTAGACGGGTAGTGGGATCAGAGAGGAGAATGGAACGGTAGCGGTTGAGTATCCTCACAGCAGCTAAGTTGTGGGGATGATATGTGAGGGTGAGTATAGTTCTCTCAGAAGGGGGGCGGTTGGAAGGGGTGAGTGCCTCGGGACGGGAGATAAGGAGGACCCGCTGGAGGGCAGACTGGAGGATCGAGTCTGGATAAAGCCGGCGGCTGAAGAAACCTAACATGAGGTGAGCCTGTAGGAGGAAATCTTGGTCATCCTGGCAGATGCGACGGAGACGCAATAACTGAGAGAACGGAATAGAATCACGACAAGAAGGTGAATGGGATGAAGTGTAGAGAAGATAGCAATGGGCGTCTGTGGGTTTATAGAAAATCGAAGTATGGAGGCCAGAAGTACCCAAAGAAACGATAAGATCTAGGAAGGTGACAGAGGAAGTGGATGTACAAGATGTGAACTTGATAGCTTTGTGATAGCCACTAATGTGGTCGATAAACCTGGAGAGGTCATCCTCAGGTAGATCGGTAAGTCCGAAGCAGTCATCAATGTACCGAAGGTATATGATGGGAAGGGGACCTTGATATGAATTGAGAAATTGGTACTCAAGGTAGCCCATAAACAGGCAAGCATAGCTAGGGCCCATCTTGGTGCCCATGGCTACTCCACTAACCTGATCATAGAAGTCACCATTGAACTCAAAGGTATTGAGGTTGAGTACAAGCTCAGTAAGGCGGAGAAGAGTGGCAGTATCCACAGAGGGGTGTTGTCTCTGGTCAAGAAAGAAACGTAGAGCTAAGAGGCCGTCGGAGTGAGGAATAGAGGTGTAGAGGGAGCAAACATCAAGGGTAAAAAGTCGGCATGAGCGACCATGGGAGAGAGAGATAGAAGAGAAGATATTAAGTGCATGGTTAGTGTCCTTGACATATGAAGGAAGACTGGCAACCATGGGCTGGAAGACACTGTCTAGATAGTCAGATATGTGTTCAGTCGGGCATGCACACGCAGACACGATAGGGCGTCCTGGATAGTCGATTTTGTGAATTTTGGGGAGCATATAGAAAGATGGTTTCCCAAGACCACTATTCGGGATAATAAGGCGAGACGCGCTAGGGGGAAGGAGGTGGTCACGGATCAGTTCTTTGATGGTAGATTGGACCTGTTTATTGTGGGGGACAGTAGCGTCATCAGGACGGTGTTTATAAAACGTGGTATTGGATAGTTGTTTGTTGCCCTCTGAAATGTATAAGTCTCTGCGCCAAACTACCACCGCTCCCCCTTTATCGGCCGGTTTGATGACAATGTCTTCTCGGCGGCGGAGATTAGAGAGGGCTCGAAGCTCAGAGGGAGATAAATTAGAGCGGTGAAGTTTTCTAGGGCACAGTTGTAGTATCTCACGTGAGGTGACATTAATGTAGTGATCCAAGGCCTGGGATGCGCCGGGTTGAGGGGTCCAATCCGATTTACGGGAGTGGAAGCGGGAAAACTCGTCTACAGGGGTAGATAAGGTGGAAGTTGCAGTAGTGCCAGAGTAATGGAGCTTCAAGCGCATACGTCTATGGAAATCATGGACATCCTTACAAAGATTATAATGGTCACTAAAGGGACGAAGGGGGATAAATTTTAAACCTTTAGAGAGAACAGACCTCTCATTATGTGAGAGATGGAGGTCGGGGGGTATACAAAAAACTAAAGAACTTCTTTAAAACCACATTTCTACAGACTCCAGTGGTTTTCTTGTCTGTTGCCCTATTGTCTATGATTAACATCCATATGTTAAGACTGGTTCTACATAACATTTAAGAACTCGTTTTCTTGTTTCTATTGTCAAAAATGGATTGCATAGTATCTTCCTCATTTTTTGGAAAGTTGCTTTTGCCTGAGCCATTCTGCATCTGATCTCTGTTGTACATCTTCCGTCCATAGGCGGATCTAGCCTTAAAATTTTGGGGGGCACTGCTATAGGCCTACTGTTTTGTTTCAGGTTTGCATAGACATCTTCGCGCTATCAGCAATAAGGGTGTGAGTCACTTGTGTATAATCGTCATTAGACCTTTGACGCAATTTGACTTTTCTAATAATAACGGGAATAAGTATACAGCATAAAATATGCATTTTATAAAAATTAAAACGGCACAAAAAAAAAAAAAGAAAATCTGTACTCACCAATTACATCAGTTTAATTCGTCTAGGCTTTTCTGCAAATTTCTGCATAACTTCTTCACTCGTGATGGTGTTTTTAAGCAATGTTTTTTCTATGTGAAGCACCGCCAAATTACGAAGTCTATCTTGTGTCATTGATGACCTCAGCCAAGTCTTAATCCTGCTCATCGCAGAAAAACTTCTTTCACATGCTGATGAGCTTATTGGTATGGTTATAGCAGCCCTTAGAATTTTATGAAAATGTGGGTAAGTGTTCTTGTTTACTACTCTTTTAAGTGGCTAAAGCTGAATTGTGAAACTTCCCCTTCTTTGCTCCTAATTAATGTTTTGACAATTGATATTTCTGCTTTCAGGATAGTAACATTCAGTCCTAAACACTCAGCATATTTCTTTACAAATGGAGTTGCCTTTTCATAATCCAAACAAAACAGCCCATCAACAGCACATGCGAGTTGTAATTTGTTAATTTCAAATTTTAAAGCTGCCACTACATTATCATAGTGTTTAATCAACAGATTACAATTCTGGTACCTGCATGTCCACCTAGTTGTACTTAATGAAATTATTTCAAAAGGCTTTGTCTGTAACAATCCTGACACCGTTCTTAAAGCATCATGATGATTTGACGGTTTTGAAAAATGTACATACAATGATTCCAAAGCATTGAATAAAAGTCTTGAAGATTCTATGTTTTTACAAATGTCTGTTACAATAAGTGCAACCTTATGTGCATAACAGTGGAAGTAAACAGCTTCAGGATAAAACTCTCTAATTTTAGCTTGCAGCCCTCCAACATCACCAGACATTACTGCGGCACCATCATAAGTTTGCGCTATTACTGATAATCCTTCAATACTAAACTTCCGAAGAACAGTCATTATCAAATCAGCTAAATCTATTGCTGTTCGTTTGCTTGAGCAATCATAGAAACCAAGGAATCTTTCATGTGGAGTGAGTTCATCGTCAACATACCGAACGCAGAGAGACAATTGTTGCTGTTTCTGACATCTTGCCTCATCAGCCATAATTGCAAAAAACTCGCATCTTTTAACCTCTTTAACTATTTTCTCAAAAAGAAGAGCAGAAGTTATGTCAATCACTTCATTCACAATAGTTTTGCTACAAAATGAAATGTTTTTTGTAAAATTTTGTTTAAATGTACTATCATACTTAGCAAACACCTCGCAGAACTCTAAGAAATTACCCCTACTATTAGATTCTTTCTTTTCATCATGTCCTCTGAACGCAATGCCCTGTCTTCCAAGAAGTATAATAACATCAACAACTTTCGCCATGTACTCTTTGTTTTTTTCCACTTCGGTCTTATGTGATTTTGAAATCATTGACATGACACTTCCTTTTTCATTACTATATTTATGCATTGCATATTTTTCCATGCATAACAAATGACTTTTACTTTTTCCATGTTTATCAAGTTTTTCTTTTAATTTTTTCCAGTTTCTAAAACCAGATTTAGTAAATGTTTCTTCACATGCAAAAGATTTGTCAAATACACGACAAACGTAACAAAATGCTGCATCTTTTCGTTTACTATATTCTAGCCAGTGATATTGTTCAAAATAAGCTTTAGAAAAAGAACGGTTGACTTTACCACACAGTGAAGGCGGGTAAGATCTTAAGACTGGCCTTACTGGTCCAGAATTTAAATCGCCCAAGTCCATCTCACACTGACTATTAATATCCATACTGGTTCCTGCCACTGGTCCATAATTTAAATTGCCCAAGTCCGTCTCACACTGATTATTAATATCACTATTGAGTGGACCAGCTTCACTTTTTATAAATGTAATTGTACGAGTATTAGGCAGACTAGCGTTGGAAACGAGATCACTTTCAGAAACTGGCTCACTGTTAACTGTATTAGTAGTTGTTGATGTAATAGTAATTTTTTTATCCTTCGTTTCACTAGGACTAATATCGACCCTAGATGTAGGTGTAAAATCAGGAAGCATAAAAGCAGATCGAGTTTCAGTTTCGTGTGATTTTGAAACTTTTTGAAAGAAATTTGTAATTCGTTTCATTTTTAAAATATATTAAAAACCTTTAGACATTAATAACAACTAAAATAAAACAGGTAGTCCGCAACTAAATGAAGTCCTTTTTACAGCATATATAACAAATATGTACACCGGCAAACAACTCATTAAACATATCTACTCCCTTGTCCCTTGTGCTGTCATAAAATCAAATCAGCACGGCAATTTTGGCACCGCCAGAGCGATAAATAATTAACATTTTCTTCACAGAAGAACAATCGTACACAAAAAATATCGTATTTTTTTAGTTGTTTTTCCGTGGACATGATTTCAATATCAAAAGATTGAATAAATAGACCTATATATTTGTGAATTTTTTTTTTATATTACCTCTTTTCTTCTTTAAAAATAATAATAATAAGTAAACAAACGTTGCTCTCACTTTATTAATGAATGTACTAAGAAGTACGTTTTGGGGGGGGGGGCAATGCCCCCCCCCATGACCCCCCCTAGATCCGCCCATGCTTCCGTCTGAGGTTAACAAAGTTCCCAAATATTTGAATTCATTTACCTGTATATATATTGTTCCACTTGTCTTTATTTTGCACTGAGGTGATGTCTTTTTCTTTATTGTTAATAATAGTGTCATGTATTAAGATGCATATAATGTTACATGTTATGAATAATAATGCCATGTACATGTATTAAGATGCATATAATGTTACATGTTATGTGTAATAATGTCATGTATTAAGATGCATATTGTTATGTGTAATAGTAGCATGCATTGAGATGCATAATGTTATGTGTAATAGTGTCATGCATTGAGATGCATAATGTTATGTGTAATAGTGGCATGCATTAAGATACATAATTGCCTATATTGTGTAATATTGTCATGTATTTGTATGTTTTTATTTGTATGTATCTGTAAGTCTATTTTTTTATTATTAACATTACTTCTGTCTTTCTGCGATTAACGATGATTCCTTTATTTTTGCTTTCTTTCACTATAATGCCTAACACTTATAAATATATATATATATAATACAGAGACATAGAATGAACTATAGGCAACGATAGACATAATTGTAAAAGTAAGCAACAAGAAAGGTCTTATTCTGAATAGTAAGAAAACAGAAGTAATGGGCGTATCGATGAAACACTCATAACCATCATAAAGCAAAAAGAAAAAAAAAAGAGTAAAGAGCCCTATCACGCCAAATGGCGTATATGAAATATAGTGTTAGTGATGATAATCTTTATAGATCTTCGGCAATGATTTTTGAGGTAATGTGGTGGGTATTACGTCCGTGCAGCTTTACTTACCTGAAAAAAAGCCGGTACCCATCTGACTGGATGAACCCGCAAGCCGTCGATCAGGATCGAACCCTATCTGTAGTCATTTGTAGTCCACTTTACTAACGACAGATATATCGCGGCTCCCTCATCACCGACCATCATGCAGCATAGAAATAGACAGGACAAGTCAGAAACAAGAGCAACGCGTCAAATACTTTGGGAACAATAACGACATCAGATGTAAGATGCACAATAGAAATAACAAGCAGAATAGCTCAGGCCAAAATAATATTTCAGAAAATGGAAAACGGCTTAAGCAAACAATCTATGTGAATAGAAGTGAGAAAAAGAGTTCACATGTGCTGCATAGAGCCTAATTATGATCTATGAAAGCAAATCACGGACAGTAAACATACACTTCGGTCAGGAAAAAAAGCAAGTATGGCAATACTATATCTCTCCGGCCAGCCAGAAAATCAAATACGACAAAACTATCTCTCTCTCCGGCCAGCCAGAAAAATCAAATACGACAAAACTATCTTTTTCCAGCCAGCCAGTAAAGCAAATACGAAAAAACTATCTTTTTCCAGCCAGCCAGTAAAGCAAATACGAAAAAAACTATCTATCTCCGGCCAGCCAGAACATCATATACAGTAAAACTATCTTTCTCCGGTCAGCCAGAAAAGAAAGAAATGATGACAATTTTCTGTCTCAGTTAAGCAATAAAAAGCACAATTCTACAATCTACTTAATTCATAAACGAATGAGGGGTAAACAAAATGAAAAAGAAATTTTAATTATTTCACAAATATTTCTATTACATTATTATAAACATCATCGCTGTGATTTTGTGCATGGCTTTGCAGACATCCATCATCATGAAGGTCGATGCTATATCCGTTTTGTGCTTCATGCTGGCCTTTGTGGCTATGCACGGTAAGTGTAATCATGGGCGTATCTGTAAAGTATATGTTTGTGTAAACATATTTTAGTAATCTTTTAAAGTGTATATTCTACTTTCTTAGCTTAATTATATATTTTACAAATAGTCTAATGTTTCAGTATGTATTATTACTGCAGTGTTCTATTGTGCTTTCTTAATCATAATGTTGATACATATAAAGTAATCTCATAATCTGAGATTCATGATAGTCATGTTTGTATCATGAGATACAACGTAAATTGTAAAATTCCTACGATGTTTGAAAATAGGTTACATAATTATATTTTCAACAATAGCTTTATTTAAAGATACAATTAAGATGTCATATTAATGTTTAATGGACATTAATTAGAACAAATAAGTCACGTCTATACTTGGCCCGTGTACTGCCGGGGCCATGACAACGGTGAGGCGAGTAAGCAATAGAGCACCTACATCATACACGTAAGAGGCGGTCGAGAAGGTTGTGGTCATAGTCTTTACCGATGTTATATATACCGATGATATAGTTCGTGGTATCTAAGCTGTTGCCATCCTCAGTGCATTCACTATTGTATTTCTAGTGTGTCTTATCGCGGGGAATGTGCAGAGGAGAAGGTCTAAGCACTAGGGACCACTAGGGATTCGATATGAAATGAGGATGACCTGTTGACTAAAATAAACTTAACTAGATGTGTATAAACGGTCATGGAAAATGGATAAAACTAACTAAATAAACTTAATCTTAATAAACTTAAACATAAAGAAACAACAGATAAATTGGTTCGGCCACATAACAAGACACAAATAACTAACAATGACTCAAAGAGCCACACACAATCGCTACGAAAACGCCAGATTAAGAGGAAGACCGAGAAAGAGATGGATAAAGGGAATACTAGAGTCACTAGGAGGAATAACACCAGAAGAGGCCAACAGAAGAGCAAAGAATCGCAGATTGTATCTTCCCTCGACGCCAACGGCAATAGAGGAAGGATAGAATAAGAGGAAGAATAAACTTAATAGGAAACACGTTATATAGAACTTCGACACAGGTAGGAATCTGATCATCAGAAGCGGGTCCGTCGACCAAGTTTTTCTATCCTTTAATTCATTGACACTTTAAGGGAAGTGCGCCCGCCTTGGTCTTAAATCCCAGGCGTCTACCTCCTGCTGTTTTGAACTATATCGAGACAGCTCTGATAACACAGATACTTGTTATATTATAAAACTGATAGCTCACCTTATAATCATACAATGTATATATCGTTTAAAGGGAAACATGCCATGCTTTAAATACACTCCTATCATTATTAAAGTGGGAAACTTTTAAAAAGGCGACAATCCTGAAAATATATAAACGAACACAAGCATGTTTTTTAGTAACTACTACATTTGGTTCGTTTTATTTTATATTCAGATCTTTCATTTCCAATTAATTTTCATATGATTCAAACATTTTGTTTTCAATATAAAAATAAGAACAAATGCAAGTAATGTTTATTTCACTCATGTCATGTGAATACTCAACATATATGTACATATACACATATTTCAAAGCACGATAGATTCACTACTTATAGGTCTTGCTTTTTTATGAATCCCACTGACAAGACTTTTCTGTTAATTATTCTTTGCTAGAGTTTATTTTGTTCTTCTTTGTTTTTATTGTTTTCTTGGCCACACAGTGCCCACTTTTTTGACAAAATACTGTCAAATTGCAATAAAACTGCCAATTTTGAATAAATCTGTGAAATTGAACACTGTATTAGTAGACCCATCGGAAGGTCTGTCAGAATGGTTTCAGGTTACAACAGGAGTAAGACAAGGATGTGTCCTCTCACCACTCCTCTTCATCATATATATGGACAAAATAAATCAGGAAACAACCAACAACAAGGACAAATCAAATAATAACATAGAGGTAGAAAACTCCAACATCAATGAGCTACTCTTCGCAGATGACCAATGCCTAATATACGAGGATGAAAACCTGCTACAACAGCATTTAACATCTCTAGATAAAAGCTGCACAAACTACAGTATGAAAATTAACACAGCAAAAACAGAGGCTATAAGAATAAGCAAATTAAGACACCCATTAAACATCAAGATCAAAGACAAAGATATAAAACAAGTAGAGGAATTCAAGTATTTAGGCACAATGTTCACAGAAGATGGAAAATTAGACAGAGAAATTGACATGCGAATACAAAAAGCAAATGCTGTCACATACCAGCTTTCACCATTGCTAAGACATCCAAACATTTCTATGCCAGCTAAACAACAAATGATAAATAGCATCTTCATACCAACTTTGTGCTATGAAAGTCAAACATGGACCCTTTCTAAATCACATTTAAGAAAGATCAATACATGTGAGATGCGATGCTTGAGAAAAGTAACAAACAACACAAGAAGAGATAGAATACCAAATGAAACCATATGAAAAATGGTAGGAACAAAACCCTGCCAAGAATATATAGAACAACAACAACTTAAATGGCTTGGCCACCTGGTCAGAATGAATCCTCACCAATCACCATCAAGGGCGTTCTTCTCGAGAATGCATGGAAAAAGACCAAGAGGAAGACCCAGAAGAAGATGGATAGATGCAGTGACAGAGACATGTAACAACAAAGGAAAATCACTAATTCAGACAATTCGAGCAGCTCAAGAACGACAAATGATATAAACCACGACACCTTTTAGGTATCAGTGAAAGAGAAAAGAAGAAGAAGAAGAAGAAGATTAGTAGACCGTTTACATTCTTATAATTTCTGTTGTAACTGGTTTGTGAGAAAAAAAAAAAAGATTATACATGTACTTTAGTTTTGCTAACATCCATTAAAGTTGAGAAATAAAATGTACACAACACATATTGATCATTGGTCAATTGTAAATGTTGACACGTTCAATCTCGTACATAATTCTTTAACATAAATTCCATTTTAAATTTACTAATTATACTATATAAACTTTTTTTTTTTTAATTTTAGCAACAACAACTCCAGAACCAAGTAATAATGCTATTACTCTTCAAGTTGTGTTACTCTTTGTAATTATTGAATGGTTATCTTTATTTGAATATCCTTAAGCTATCTGATCAAACATATGTTTCTTTGAACATACTTGGACACAGTGTATAATAGAAACGTAAATACAATAGAAACAATAATTGAAACGCAAAATATTTATAATTTAGAAATTGCTCAAATTTGGGAAGGTTGTATTAGATCTATATTGTGTTCAATGATGTAAACTATTATAAGTGCATACTAAAGAAGGATCCACAGTCGGGGCAAGAATATATTCAATACAGTGAATTGTAATCCTTAATGAGCAAATCGAGAATTTACTGTATTATTATGATCACATTTATTTATAAGATAACTTCAAATAATGGGCTGACCTTATATAATATAAAATAATGGGTATCTTTGTGTGTGCATGTCTGTGTTAGTCACCTCTAGTGACTCGGGCAGACGGTGCTCGTAAACCTGGGAGGGCCGACCATCTAAGGGCGGAATCCCCCTACAGAAAAGATATTCTACGGCCTTGCAGGAAGATTGGGGACAATCAAAGGCTAAGGAAAGCAAACCTGAATAAAATGCTAGATGAAATCGGATGCACTGGGCCACTGGCGCACAACACAGTGCAACGTTTTAACGGGTGTTCAATCAGAGTGGGTCTGGCAGACTCTAATTGTGATGTTCTGTCTGTGGGGGCGATAAACACATTTAACCTGACAGCTGACATCATGTGAGAGTCTTGAATCCTATTTTGATTAAGCCCTGATCGCAGAGAGAGAGAGAGAGAGAGAGAGAGAGTGAGAAATAATGGGTGAAGATATAAATACAAGTAGAAGGTTAGCTAAGTATGTTAGTAGAAGACACATAAACATCGATAACATAAGCTACAAGTCTAGCTTTCTTTCGTTTATTTCTCTCTCTCTCTCTCTATTTCTCTCTATTTCTCTCTTTCTCTCTCTCTTTCTCTCTATCTCTCTTTCTCTCTTATTCACTGTATAACATTAGTATTGCCGATTCCTTATTTGTTTTGTCTCTTTGCATCTTATTAATTAATTAATACATGTACCATTATTTAATATCACATTATCATTAGTCTTTTTGATTGATCTATGTATTTCATCCATACCATATCACTATGTCGATCGTATACTCTCTTTCACTCGTTTTTTATCTTTCCTTTTTTTCTCTCGTTGAAATTGAAATATTAAACGGTGTCCAACTAAAGATAGCACCTTCTTCTAGCAGCTAGGTCTTGTAGACAACACACATGGTAACGTTTTATTTTGCTTCTTCTGAAGTTAGAATAGAAAATATATATTTGAATCCTCACTGAAACTATTTAACATTGGAAACAAAAATTCATGACTTCGTGCAAGTGTTACTGCTTTGACTTAGTTTACTGATAGTGGAAACATATAATAACCTATGCCATGAGCAGGTCTGATTTAGGTTAGGGCAGGTACTAATATAGAAGACCAAACCTTTGGGTCAACGCAGCAAGTCCATGATGAATTCCAGAGGATACTGCATACCCAAGCCGTCCTAGTTGATTTGCTACACATCTAAGATCGTGTCTGGTGGAAAGACAAACATTTACAAATGTCATTAAAAAAAAAACTTCATAATCAACAGGACAATCCAAACTTCTCTTTGAATACAGACACACAAATAATAAAGTAGAGTGGGTTTTTGGAGGAGCAATGGGAAAGACAAAGTGAGAACTATTTTTTTTATTTGACGAGGTTAAACCATGACAATATAAATAAGCTTTATAGAAAAGATCAAGCTACTATCATCAGACTGAGAACCGAGTCAGGTATCAGTGAATACACATATCAATAGAATAAAGCGAGACCAAACTCCAGCATGTATACTCTGTGTACACCGACATGAAACAGTAGAACATCATAATTTTGAATGTACAAGCTCACGGACATCAGAGCGACTAGACTTCCTCAAAGATACCGATGAATGGTACACTTGTACGGAACTACAAAGTAAGTCAGCAATATCTCCAGATATTATTACATGAGATTGGACCGAAAGGCATCAGCCCACAAGCTTCTGGATCAACAACAACAACGATTGACTCATATTTCATGTAGGTGGTAGATCTAGCTTCTTCTTACGCCCTTAGATGAACCTTTTCTTTTGATTGCTATTTTAAAAATATATTTTGGTCTTTCTTGTTTTTGTTTGCCACTCGGCGTCCACCTGAAGTCCCAGCGCAGCAGTTTTCTTGAGAAAATTCTGTGAATTTCGAATAAAACTGCAAATTTCGAATAAAAGTGGGAATCACGATTAAAACTACGAATTGCGAATAAAACGGTGAATCTGGAACAAATCTGTGAACTTACTGTATTAGTAAACCGTTTACATTCTTATAATTATCGTTGTAACTTGTTGTTGAAAGAAAATGATTATATTTAGTATCATTCTTCTTCTTCTACCTTTTTAGCTCCCGGTGGAACATAGGTCTTCAACATACACTTTCCAAGTGGTTCTGTTTTTTGCCATTCTTTTAAGATCATTCCATGTCTTCCCCGTCATCTTCATCTCTGCTTCTATCTGTCTTCTCCAAAAATTCCTTGGTCTTCCTCTTTGTCTTTTCCCCTGGGGATTGCAAAAAGGGCCTGTTGCATAATACTCTCAGTTGGCTTCTGCAGTGTGTGTCCTATCCAGCGCCATCACTTCGCTGTATCTCTTTATCCATTGGTATTTGACTGGTACATTTGCATAATTCTATGTTAGTGATTTTGTCCGGCCATTTGCAGCCATTTATTCTGCGTAAGCATCCATTAATGAAAGTCTGTATCTTCGTGATTGTCAATTTTGTTGTTCTCCATGTTTCACAGCTATATAATATGACCGCCTTAACAAGTTGAATTGAGTTGAAATTTTTATTTTTGTATTTAACCTAATTTCTTTGGTTTCCCAGTGCAATGAAAGTTCCTCTTGCTTTTGATATCCTTTTTTTAGTATCATTTTCTGCTCCCCCTCTTTATCTATATTACTGCCCAGATATATGTAAGATTGTACATCTAATAGAGGTATTTCTCCTAGTTTTATTTGGTTATTGCTAACTGTATTAATTCTCATAATAATGGTCTTATCTCTATTAATCTTCATTCCTAACTGTTGTGATCTCTCATCAAGTATGCTCATTTTATCCTGCATCAGTTGATGGCTGTGTGATAGGAGAGCTATGTCATCAGCAAAGTCTAAAACATAAAGTTGTTTGGTCAGTGACCACTGGATTCCATTTTTGTTGTTTTGAGTTATTTTTATAATCCAATCTATGACCAGTAGAAAGAGAAATGGAGACAGAAGGCATCCCTGCCTTACTCCTGTTCTTATTTCAAATGCTTCTGTAAGCTGTCCTTCATGCACCACACTACATTTCGTTCCTTCATACATTGTTTTTATCAGGTTAATAAACTTTATGGGAATTCCGTAATGACTCAGCAACTTCCAAAGTATTCTTCTGTCTAAACTATCAAATGCCTTTTCGTAATCTATGAATCCAATATAAAATGGGGATTTTAGTTCTAAACTTTGTTCAACTATTATATGTAGAGTAGTTATTTGATCAGCACATGATCTGTTCTCCCTAAAACCTGCTTGTTCATCTCTCAAATGTTTCTCTATGGCCTCTTTTAGTCTCTCCAGAATGATTCTGCTTAATATTTTTTCTGGCACTGATAGTAGCATAATTCCCCTATAATTTGTGCACTCCTGTAAACTTCCTTTCTTTGGTAGTTTGATCATATAACGCTTCTTTCCAGTCTTTAGGTATTTCTTCCCTCTCCCAAATTGTATCTAATAGATTATGTAACATCTTGGTAGAGGTGTTAATATCTGCTTTGATGTCTTCTGAAAGAATTTCGTTCAAATGTCTCTTAGTCAGAGAGTCCTTCTCTTTCCTGGATGGCGGATATATTTTTTCTCTCTTTGACTTGTCCATGTTTGTAAAGTTTTTTTCGGCTTATTTTTTTTACAGTATGGGATAACCAGTCTCATGCCCAACCCTCATTTCTCGCCTCTTACGAACATGCCGGGTAGGGTACAGCGCCACTATTCTTTACTCCCCTTTCGGGCCCCAGCAGCGCACGGGCACGTTTTAGTGTCATTAACATTCTTTAAAGTTGAGAAACAAAATCTACACAAAACACACCGATCACTGGTCAATTGTAAATGTCTGGCACGCTGAATCTCGTACATAAACTTCAAAATAAATCTCATTTTAAATTTACTAAAAATATAAAGTAAACTTATTAAAAAAACAGTTAGCAACAACAGCACCAGCACCAAGTAAGACTATTATGGCTCTTTTAGTTGTCTTTCTCTTTGTAATTAATGCATCTTTATCTTTATAAGCTACCTGATCAAGAATAATTTTCTTTGAGCATACTTTGACACATTACAACAATAATGGAACTGCATTTTATTTATAATTTACAAATTAATTACATTTGGCCAGAATCAAATTCAATATCAGTGTTTAATGATGCCAACTATAAGAAATGCTTATTAAAAAAATATCCATAGGAGTGGCAGCAGTAAGGTCAAAACATCGCTTTGTAATTATTAAGGTGTAAACAGAGAAGTTACGTTATTATTATGATCGCATTTATTTGTAAGATAACATAAAATAATAGGCAGGCCTTATATAATATAAAATAATGCGTGAAGGTACCGATATAAGTAGAAAGTTGAAGACGTCTGTGGGTAATGCCAGAGCGAATGCCGGGGTATTGGGAGAAGTCACTTATATCGATAATCTAGACTCCAACTTTTCTCAAACAGAGGTCTCCGCCAACCCTCTCCCCCTCCCCTTTGCGTCCCCGATGCCACCACAGGGGGATCATCAAGTGCTTGAAGGATAGTATTATATTTTGTAGCTAAATTAAAAGGTACAATAAATGAATGAATGCTCAAAATAACAATAAAAAGTTCATAAAAGAATAATGTTTGTCCTTTAAAAAAAAAAAACGACTAGACTTTTCAAACTTACCGCCTCAAAAACTAAAGTCCCAGCACAAAGACATACATGGCGAAGTGACATCAAAGACAATTTAAACTTGACAAATATCAAAGACAAAAATGACGAAGTGACATCAAAGACACTTTAAACTTGACAAATATCAAAGACAAAAATGACGAAGTGACATCAAAGATACTTTAAACTTTACAAATATCAAAGACAAAAATGACGAAGTGACATCAAAGATACTTTAAACTTTACAAATATCAAAGACAAAAATGACGAAGTGACATCAAAGACACTTTAAACTTGACAAATATCAAAGACAAAAATGACGAAGTGACATCAAAGATACTTTAAACTCGACAAATATCAAAGACAAAAAAGACGAAGTGATATCAAAGATACTTTAAACTCGACAAATATCAAAGACAAAAATGACGAAGTGACATCAAAGACACTTTAAACTTGACAAATATCAAAGACAAAAATGACGAAGTGACATCAAAGATACTTTAAACTTTACAAATATCAAAGACAAAAATGACGAAGTGACATCAAAGATACTTTAAACTTTACAAATATCAAAGACAAAAATGACGAAGTGACATCAAAGACACTTTAAACTTGACAAATATCAAAGACAAAAATGACGAAGTTACATCAAAGATACTTTAAACTTTACAAATATCAAAGACAAAAATGACGAAGTGACATCAAAGACACTTTAAACTTGACAAATATCAAAGACAAAAATGACGAAGTGACATCAAAGACACTTTAAACTTGACAAATATCAAAGACAAAAATGATGAAGTGACATCAAAGACACTTTAAACTCGACAAATATCAAAGACAAAAATACATAAGTGACATCAAAGACATTTTAAACTCGACAAACATCAAAGTCAAAAATGTCTAAGTGACATCAAAGACATTTTAAACTCGACAAATATCAAAGTCAAAAATGTCTAAGTGACATCAAAGACATTTTAAACTCGACAAATATCAAAGTCAAAAATGTCTAAGTGACATCAAAGACATTTTAAACTCGACAAATATCAAAGTCAAAAATGACGCGGTGACAAAAAAGATATTTTAAACTCGACAAATATCAGAGACAGACATGGCGGGGCGACATCAAAGACACTTTAAACTCGACAAAAATCAAAGACATAAATGGTGAGGCGACATCAAAGACGCTTTAAACACGACAAATATCAAAGAAACAAAAAGACCCTCCTGAACACACATTCTTAAGCGGCCTTAAATTTGATTATTACAGAGTAGGGGGAATCACCCTCGCCCAACTAAGTGTAGTATAACAAATGAAAGAATAAGTACATTATTAAGGAACTTTACAAGAAACAAGTAACATGTGCACTGTACTTGCAAGTGAGCGGTCATTGAAAGAGAGAACATGACATTTCGTGTATCTGCGAATACAACCAACTAAATCAGTTCATCATCATCATCATTGAGTGCCGTCACCGCATCGAAAGTTGGCTAACATGGAGCGCCATTTCACCCTGTCTCTTGTCTTGATGGTGCAGGTTGTCATTGTCTGACTCGTCCATCTTTTGATGTTATTTGTCCATGTTAGTCTTGGTCTGCATTTGTCTCTTTTACCTTGCATTTTGTCCTCCAAGATTAATTTTATCAGGCTGCTGTGTCTTTTAACATGATAGAACCATATCATTTGTCTTGTTTGAATTGTATATTGTAGTTCTCATTTCAGTTTTAGTTGTTTTAAGACTTCATCGTTTGTTTTGTTTTCTTTCCATCCAGTCCTACCTATTTTTCTATAAATCCACATTTCAAAGGCTTCAATTTTCTGTTTTGTTTCCTTGTCGAACGTCCATGTTTCTGCACCATATAAGAATGATTAGAAAATATAACATGTTGCTATTCTTAGTTTTAGCCCTGGTATTATTTGTTAAGTCAGTCACTTATTGAGTTATTGAGTTATTTGCGGGTCATCATCATTGCACTCCGAACATGTCCATAGGTGCTCAGATCCCCTCCTCAACAATTCCCTCAGTGTCCAGCGACTGACGACTCCAGTTCTATGTTGGTTGATAAGTCTTCTTACACGGCTACTAAGTTTCTCATTTCTGGCTGTGCCCAACTTAACTCCCATTTCCATCATCCGAAGAAGTGACGTTGATCTGTGTTTGTCGAAGTCCTGTGCTTGTCCCACATCTCGGAGGGCATTGATGATGTCCGCCCGATCCATCGGTTGCCCGTCCTTAACTACAGCGCAGCTAGTCAACCTGTCCGCTCTCTCATTTCCCCGTACTCCCGCATGTCCAGGGACATAGACAAAGTCACTTAGTTTAGTAGTAGTTCAGCGTATTTTACGGTTGTATTTTCTTATTCAACTTGTGTTAATAAATATCGTATGATTGCTGTCAGATAAAGTGACTGGTATTATTTAAGTGAAACTAGTATCAACACATTTTAGCCCAAAATCAATGTAGTTCTTTGTAAAAAGTAAAGTAAAGTACGCCCGTCACGCCAAGTGGCGTATAGGGAATATGGTGTTAGTGACCATAAATTGTTTCAACCCCGGCACATGATTTATGGGATAATGTGGTCGGTATTACGCCCGTGCCGCTTTACTTTCCCAGAAAAAAAATCCCGTACCCATTTAAGGTTGGGTGAACCGGTAGCCGTCGGTTGGGATCGAACCCTACCACTTGTCCTTTGCAGTCCAGTTCACTAACCACTGAACTATCGCAGCATTCTTAGTTCGTTGAGCGAACGTGAAACATAAAAGAACTCGTGATGTTAACATGGGATTCTCTTTCTGGAAGGACATTGAAAGCTCTTTTATTTGCCTTGTGCCGCCGTTACAGTCAACAACATTTGTTGCTTGGCTTTACGTGAGCAGTTGTGTTACGATGTATTATCCAGTGAGTCTATGAAATCATCTAAATGACACGAAGAAAGTGCCGCAATGAAAAACAGGAGGACAATGCCAGAAAAGTAATAATTTTTTTTTTTTTAAACAGTAAGGTATGCGACCTTCAGGAAAATTAAAAAGAAACTGTTGGTAAACAAGGTTGTACATGGCTGTACAAATAACAATGCTGTGAGTGAATCCCTTTAAGTGTCTCGTTGTATAGCACAAACGGGAAAACCATACACAGTAGATGAAGAACTTATATATTGCCTGCTGCAAAAGTAATGGTTTTAGCATTGATCAACAAGGAAGCTGCCAAATGCTTTCCTTAATTTCTTTGTCAAATGAAACTGTGGAAAGGCGAATCGACAGTTTGTCAGCCATTATGTAGGAACACTTATTATAAATAGAGGAATACCTCTACTAGATGTACGATCTTACATATATCTGAGCAAAGAGAGAGGAACTGAAAATGATACCAAAATAAGGATATCAAAAGCAAGAAGAGCATTTGTTGCACTGGGAAACATATTGAAGTCCAACAACATTAGGTTAAATACTAAAATAACAATTTTCAACTCAAATGTTAAGTCAGTTTTATTATATGACTGCGAAATATGGAGAACAACTATAATGACAATCATGAAGATACATACTTTCATTAATGGATACTTACACAGAATAAAAGGATGGAAATGGCAGGACAAAATCAGTAACATAGAATTTATGGAATTGTACCAGTCGAAAACCGTGGATAAAGAGATACAGCGAAGACGATGGCGTTAGATAGGACACACACGCCGGAAGCCAACTTAGAGTATTACACAACAGGCTCTTTTTTGGAATCCCCAGGGAAAAAAACAAAGGGGAAGACAAAGGAATTCTTGGAGAAGACAGATAGAAGCAAAGATGAGTATGATGGGGAAGACATGGAATGATCTTAAAAGAATGGCAAGAAATAGAACGACTTGGGAAGTGTTTGTTGAAGACCAATGCTCCACAGGAAGCTGAAAGGTAGAAGAATTAGTAGAAAGAATTCGGCTGTTCCAGTATTTTGCTCTGCATTTAGGCGAAAACACTGACGCAACAAACAAATAGACCTTGCTGTGTTATGTTAGGTATGAAGACGAGAGAATTGTTTTGGAAGACAACCTGTTCATCTGCTTCTGTACACGCAACAGCTGAAGATTTATTTAACAGATTAAATATTGTATAACATCTCATGACTTGAAATGGTTGAACTGTATTGGAATTAGTGCAGACGGGCCACGAGCAATGTCCGGACAACTTGAAATCCTTGTTGTCTACAGAGGGAAGCTTCTATTGCGAAGATGATGCCAGAACAATTGAAAGAGATTTTAAATGAATCCGCCAAAATGGTTAATATTTAATAAAGCAAATCGCTGAATTCAAGACTTTTGGAAGAACTCTGTAAAAATATATATGTAGTGATCACTGTCAACCTACACAGCGAACTCCGTTGGCTCTCATGAGGTAACTGTTTGTCTCATTTATGGGAATTGGGAAATGAAATAGATTATTTCTCATGGAGAATCAGTTTCACATCAACAAACTTTTGACGGATCTTTCCTGGATAATCAGATTGGCATATATGTCAGACATTTCCATACATTTCAACTTTCCTCAACTAAAATTTATGAAGGGGAAAGTACTACAGTTTTCAAGTTGAAGACAAGATCGTGTCAATGATTAACAACTTGAGATACTGGTATCTTCGACTATTGAACAGAAACTTAACTTGGAACATTTTCCAAATCTCAACACATTTTCTTGATACTGTCGACGAGCAGTTGTCAGCAAAGGACATGCCCCTTATATGACAACGTTTGGAAGGTTTGCAGCACAAGTTCCTCTGATATTTTCCTGTTCCAGGTGCAAGCAAAAACTGGATTAGAGATATATTTTCAGTTAATGAGAATGAACTAAAAGGGCTCTCTAAAGCAGAGGAAGAAAAGCTCTTAGAAATATCCACAGTTGGTGCTCTGAGATTACAGTTCAAGGAACAATCACTTGCTAATATTTGTTGAACTCACAAGCAGATTTTCTTGAGTTATTGAAGATGGTTATGAAAGTATTGATGACTTTTGTTAAAACAAACCTGTGTGAGCAATCATTCCTTGTCACTCGTTTATCTTAAAAATAAATACGGGAAT
The DNA here is from genome assembly GCA_032433765.1 of Megaustenia siamemsis. Classification (NCBI taxonomy): domain Eukaryota; kingdom Metazoa; phylum Mollusca; class Gastropoda; order Stylommatophora; family Ariophantidae; genus Megaustenia; species Megaustenia siamemsis. Next base: position 8,320,163 of record JAVIAB010000046.1, read on the forward strand.
CGTTTAGAAAACGTAGAATCAGATCTCAACAGGTTTTAGACATTAAGCTCAAAATAACAAGACTTGCAGGTGCAATGCAGCAACATCGTTCTCACTAATTATGTTAGAATACAATGTACCTTTTCCCACCAATTCAATGATTAGATAGTTCCACTTTTTCAATGATTGTAACTATCATTTTTATTTTTTAAAGTCGTGCAAATGTTTAACATGCAGATTCGTATCCATAATTTTAAAGTCGAGCAAATGTTTAACATGCAGATTCATATCCATAATTTTAAAGTCGAGCAAATGTTTAACATGCAGATTCATATCCATAATTTTAAAGTCGAGCAAATGTTTAACATGTCGATTCATATCCATAATTTTAAAGTCGAGCAAATGTTTAACATGCAGATTCATATCCATAATTTTAAAGTCGAGCAAATGTTTAACATGTAGATTCATATCCATAATTTTAAAGTCGAGCAAAAGTTTAACATGCAGATTCGTATCCATAATTTTAAAGTCGAGCAAATGTTTAACATGTAGATTCATATCCATAATTTTAAAGTCGAGCAAATGTTTAACATGTAGATTCATATCCATAATTTTTAAATCGTGCAAATGTTTAACATGTAGATTCATATCCATAATTTTGATGTCAATAATTCCCGTTTTTTATCAGAACAACTAAAGCAATTAATATTGTTACTATTACAATTTCTTGGTAAGAAATCAAATCAAAATGTTTTAGAAGTGTGCAGTGTACAATAAAGTAGATCCCACCGCAATCATTCGAGGTAGAGTGACAACATTTAAATGTCACATTAATTTTAAATCTTGAATTGCAGTTTAATCCTCGGGGTCCGCGACTACAAAACTTATTTAATGTGGGTCCGTGACAACAAAACTTATTTAATGGGGGTCCGCGACTACAAAACTTATTTAATGGGGGTCCGCGACTACAAAACATATTTAATAGGGGTCCGCGACTACAAAACTTATTGAATTCCCATTCGCGACAAATTTGGGGTCCGCAACTACAAAACATATTGAATCCCCATTCGCGATAAAATTGGGATCCGCGACTACAAAACTTATTTAATAGGGGTCCGCGACTACAAAATTTATTGAATCCCCATTCGCGACAATATTGGGGTCCGCGACTACAAAACATATTGAATCCCCATTCGCGACAAAATTGGGATCCGCGACTACAAAACTTATTTAATAGGGGTCCGCGACTACACAATTTATTGAATCCCCATTCGCGACAAAATTGGGGTCCGCGACTACAAAACTTATTGAATTCCCATTCGCGACAAAATTGGGGCCCGCGACTACAAAACTTATTTAATAGGGGTCCGCGACTACAACAATTATTTAATGGGGGTCCATTATTATAAAAGTTATTGGTTAGTAATTTTCCGTGGTGTAAATAATTGTTAGTACCGTTGATATAGACTACAGCTGCTATCTTTCGATTATTTCTCTCTCTCTCTCGTTCATACACATTCACTCTATTTTTATTTCTCTCTCTCTCTCTCCTACATACACATTCACTCTATTTTTATTTTTTCTCTCGCTTGTTCACTGTATAGACTCAGTGTTACCCATTCCTCATTTACTCGACCTCTTTGCATCTTATTCATTGATTTCAATCATTTACTCTTTAGTCCATTATTTTTATTGATCTACGCTTTGCCGCTAAACCATTTAACTATGTCGATCGTTTTATTTCCCTCTCTCTCCTTCTATCTCTTCCATTGCCTATTTCTGTCTTTCTATCTAGGCGGTCTCTTCTTTCCGTGTTTTTAAAAAATATACTTCTGCATTCAAATCTTCTATCACCACCCGCTTCATTGTCTCTCTAAGTATCATTATCTCTTACATTCGGTTGTCATTAGAACAAAATACATTATTTCACTCACGTATGACCTCTACATTTATTTTTTGTTAAATTCAAATTAAAATCTACTTAGGTAGAATGTTGACGACGGACGCGAGTAGTACCTAATCAAAAGAAGGGATATAGTGAAGAATACACATATATCAATAATATAAACAAAATCTCTTTCTTTCGTCTCTCTCTCTCTCTCTCTCTCTCTCTCTCTCTCGTGTTTGCTGTATAACTTTAGTGGTGCACGTTCCTTATTTGTTCTGTATCTTTGCATTTTATTCATTAATTTATATAATTCGCGTCCTACTCTTTATTATTGACTTACATATTGAAGCTATCCCACATCACTATTTCTAACGTATTCTCTCTCTCTCTCTATCTCTTTCTCACTCTGACCTACATTTCCTGCATCTCCCTTTGTGTCTCCGTTGTCTCTTCTTTCCAATTTTTTCATACGTCTGTATTCATCTCTTCAATCGTCTCCCACTTGCATTATCTGTGTTTCCTTTTGTCTTACAAAGTTACGACTTTCAGCTCCTGCTACCTAACAATACCATATTTCACTCACGCTTTATCTCTCAGATTATTCCTTTATGAAATTCAAATATTAATCGCTGATTTCTATATTCCATACAATATGTGTATGTTTCAGAGCACAAATATCTTTGAATAACTTCTTGGTTCGTCGCGATCAGGTGACAGTACATGGGCAAGATACATCCCACTTCTCGATGTCTTGTATTTCACCGATAATTCTTAAATAGGTCTTGATGTGCTCTCAAGTCCATAGATGGGCCCTTACTTGTAATTGTTCATGTTAGAGTTTCATTTTGTCTTCCTTGTTTAATTTTAATCCGGTGTCCTTGTGAAATCCTATCGCGGAAGTCTTTTTAGACAAAACACTGTGAAATTAAAATAAAACAGACAACTTTAAAATAACACTGAGTTGGGAAATTAAACTGTCGGTTTGAAATTAAATATCATTAGTAGATAGTTTATAATCTTTTTATTATTTTTTTCTACTTTTTGAAAGAAAACGATTACGTTTTAGAGTGTTTAACATGTTTGAAAGTAGAGAAACAAAATAGACACAAGACACACTTAGGTATTAATTAACATTGGTACATTGTAAATTAGGGCACGATGTGTCTCGTACAACATTCAGTACAATAAATACCATTTTTAATTTACCAGTGATATGATCTAAGCTTTGTTTTTCTATTTTAGCAACAACAACAACAACGACTCCAGAACCAAATAATAATGTTACGGCTCTTTTAGTTGTTTTACTCTTTCTAATTACTGCATCTTTCTTTTCATTTGAATATGCTTATGTATGTATATACTTGAGTATGCTTATAGGTATGTAATAAAAAATATGTTTCTTTGAGAATACTTCGACACAGTACATCAATAATAGAGCCACATTTTATTGGTAATTTAGTAATTTATTACATTTGGACACATCAAATTACCTCAGCGTTTAATGATATAAACTATAAGAAACGCATACCAAACATCGATCCACAGGCGTGCAGCAGTGTGTTCAAAACAACGAAATGTAATCCTTAATGAATAACAGAAAGAAGTTATGTTAATATTTATGATCAATTTCTTTCTTCTTTCACTTCTTCTTCTTCTTCTATCCTTCCTCTGCTGCCGTGGGCGTCGAGGGGAGAAACAATCTGCGATTCTTTGCTCTTCTGTTGGCCTCTTCTAATGTTATTCCTCCTAGTGACTCTAGTATTCCCTTTATCCGTCTCTTTCTCGGTCTTCCTCTTAATCTGGCGTTTTCGTAGCGTTTGTTTATGGCTCTTTGATTCATTGTTAGTTCTTTTTGTCTTGTTACGTGGCCGAACCAATTTATCTGTTGTTTCTTTATGTATTCAATGGCTGGTTCAATTTCGAGTTTCTTCCTCAGGTCAGTGTTTCTTACTCTGTCCCTTGAGCTGTTTCATGTCATTCTTCTGACACATTTCATTTCGGTGGTCGTTATCTTTCTTATTGTTCTAGAGTCCAGTGTCCAATTCTGGCACTGATAGCACAGAGTTGGTAGAAACATTGATTTGTATATTGCCCTTTTTGCTTCCGCAGTTATTGCTTTGTTTTTCGATAGTGTTGATACTTGGCCTATAACTTGGCATGCTTTGTTACATCTTATATCTATCGCTGTCTCTTGGTTATTGTCTTGTGTTAACATGCTACCCAGATATTTAAAATTGTCAACTTGCTTCAAAGATGTATTAGCTATTATGATGTATTAATTTCTTTGTAACATAATAATGGGGAGGCCTTATAAAACATGACATAATGAAGACAGACATGGGTGGAAGGTTGACGTCGTCGGTTAGTATTGTCCAAACGAACGCCGGCGTATTTTGGGACGAATACATATTTATCAATAATATAAACTACGGCTCCGTCTTTCTTTTGTTTATTTATCTCTCTGTCTATATATATACCATTTCTCACTTGTTCATTGTATAACTTTAGTGCTGCACGTTCCTTATTTGTTCAGTCTCTGCATTTTATTCATTAATTTATATAATTGACTTCATACTCTTCTGTCATTAATTTACATATAGATCTACCCCACATCACTATTTCTATCGTATTATCTCTCACTACGTCTCTCTCTTTCTCACTCTACGTCTCTCTCTATGTCTTTCGCTCTACATCTATCTCTCTACGTCTCTCTCTACGGTTCTCTCTTTCTCTCTCGACGTCTTTCTCACTACTTCTCTCAACGCCTCTCATTCTGCGTCTATCTCTCTACGTCTTTCTCCATCTACGTCTCTACTTTCTACGCGTTTCTCTCTACGTCTCTCTATTTCTCTTTCTATTTCTCTCTCTCTTCGTCTCTCACTACGTCTCTCTCTTGCATCTCTCTACGTCTCTCTCTCTCTCTATGTCTCTCTCTACGTCTTTCTTCTTATATCTCTTTCTCTACGTCTCTCTCTACCTCTCTCTCTCTACATTTTTTCCTGTACGTCTCTCTCTTGCATCTATCTACGTCTCTCTTTCTCTCTATGTCTCTCTCTACGTCTTTCTTCTTATATCTCTTTCTCTACGTCTCTCTCTACGTATTTTGTACGTCTCTCTCTTGCATCTCTCTACGTCTCTCTCTCTATGTCTCTCTCTACGTCTTTCTTCTTATATCTCTTTCTCTACGTCTCTCTCTACCTCTCTCTCTTCGTCTCTCACTACGTCTCTCTCTACCGCTCTCTCTCTCTACATTTTTCCCTTACGTCTCTCTCTTGCATCTCTCTACGTCTCTCTCTCTATGTCTCTCTCTACGTCTTTCTTCTTATATCTCTTTCTCTACGTGTCTCTCTACCTCTCTCTCTGTAAAACATTTCCTAAATCTCTCTCCCTATCTCAGTTTTCTCTTCTTTCCACATTTTTAAATACTTCTGTATTCATCTCTTCAATCGTCTCCCGCTTGTATTATCTAAGTATACATTTCTCTTACATAGTTACAACTTTCAGCTGTTACTACCTTAAAATACAATATTTCAGTCACGCTTTATCTCTCAGACTATTCATGTTTGAAACTGAAATATTAAATTCAGATTTCTATCTTCTACACAATATGTGTATGTTTCAGAGCACATATATATGTGGCTAATTTCTTGGTTCTTCGCTGGTATACGACGGAACACGGGAAAGATAAATCAAACTTTTCTGTCTTACAATTGACTTATAGTTCTTGAAGGACCTGCTGTATTCTCATGTTCATAGATGAACTATATCTTGTAATTGTTCATCTTTCAGTTTCTTTTCGCCTTTATTCTTACTTTTACAACCCGGTGTCCTTGTGATATTCCATCACAGAAGTTCTTTTAGACAAAATAATGTTAAATTAAAATAAAACAGTCAACTTTAAAATAACACTGTGCGTTTGAAGTGAACCTGTAGGCTTGAAAAACAAACTAGGAAATTACACATCAATAGTAGATCGTTTACAGTTTTTAATTATATTTTTTCTAGTTGTTAAAAGAAAGCGATGACGTTTTCAGAGTTTTTAACACAATTTCAATTTCAGAAAGAAAATAAAAACAATGCACACTGAGGTATTAATTAACATTGGTAAATAACACATTTTGGTACGCAGTGTCTCGTACAAAATTTTTTTAAATAAGTGCCATTTTTAATTTACCAGTGATATGATCTAAACCTTTTTTAAAATATATTTTAGCAACAACAACAACAACAACAACAAAAACAACAACAACAACAACTCCAGAACCAAGTAATCATGTTATGGTTCTTTTAGTTGTTTTACTCTTTCCAATAATTGCATCTCTCATTTTATTTGAATATGTTTTAGATATCTGATCAAAATATGTTTCTGTAGAATATTTTGACACGCTACAGCAATAATAGAGCCGTATTTTATTTATAATTTAGAAGATTATTACATTTGGACACATCAAATTAACTCAACGTTTAATGATGTAAACTATAAGAAACCCATACCAAAAATAGGATCCATCGGCGTTGCAGCAGTGTGTTCAAAACAGGGAAATGAACAAACAAAAAATTAATTAGTTATAAAGATCACATTTAGTGGTAAGATAATAATGGACAGGCCTTATAAACCATGAAATAATGGGTGAAGACAGTGACACGAGTTGTCGACGACTGTTAGTAGTGCCCAAGCGAACGTCGGGGTATTGGGAAGAATAGAATACACACATCTATATCAATAATTATAGCGAAAGAAAGCAAAAATAAAGGACTCAGCCGTAATAGCAAAAAGACAGAGGTAATGGTAACAACAAAGAAAAAGACATCACCTCAGTGCAAAATAAAGACAAGTGGAACAATATTAAAACACGTAAATGAATTTAAATATTTGGAAACTTTGTTAACCTCAGACGAAAGATGTACAAAAGAGGTGAGATGCAGAATAGCTCAGGCAAAAGCAGCTTTCCAAAAATGAGGAAGATACCATGCAATCTATTTTTGACAATAGAAACAAGAAAAAAGTTCTTAAATGTTACGTATAGCCAGTCTGAACATATGGATGTGAATCATGGACAATAGGACAACAGACAAGAATATCACTGGAGTCCGTAGAAATGTGGTTTTACATAAGAATGTTGAGAATACCATGGACAGCTAAGAAGAGTAATGAATATGTTCTGAGAGAGGTCAACGCAAAAAGAGAGCTAATTTACAATATTAGGAAGAAACAATCATCATTTTTTAGTCATGTAATGAGAAGAGAACAACTTGAATATATTGTAACAATTGGAAAAGTTGAGAGACGAAGAGATAGAGGGAAGCAAAGAAAAAAAAACAGACAGCCTTAAGAGAATGGCTTGGCAGAAGGTCAACAACAGAAGTGATAAATAGCTGTCGAGATCGAAAGTTGTGGAGAGACATGATCACCTACGCCATTAGGCCCTGTACTTGATGATGTTGATATCAACAATATAATCTACAGCTCCATTTTTCTTTGGATTTACTCTCTCTCTCTCTCACTATCTCCCTTTCTTTCGCGCTTTCTTTTTCCCTTCCTCTTACTTGTTCACCATATACCTTTAGTGGTGCACGTTCCTTATTTGTTCTGTCGCTGTATTTTAAAAAATAATTTATAACATTGGCCTGCTACTCTTTATTATTGACTTACACATTGAGGCTATCCCACATCTCTATTTCTAAAGTAGTCTCTCTCTCTTCGTCTGTATCTCTCTCTCCCACATTTCCTGTATATCTCTTTCGATCTTCGCTGTCCCTTCTTTCCACATGTTTGCTCACTTTTGTATTCATCTCATGAATCAACTCTCTTCCATTATCTCAGTTTCCTTTTCTCTTATATAGTTACCACGTTCAACTCTCACTACAGAAAATATACTCTTTCTTCCACGCTTTAAGACTAATATTATATATTTATGAGATTCACATATTAATCGCTAACTTCTATATTCCATACAATAAGTGTGTGTAAATATAGATATATGTGTGTGTGTGTGTATACAATAGGGTAAAGCGGCTACCACCTTTGCACGTCTTTCTTGTCGTGTCTGGTAAAACAACAAACTGACAATTAAAACAAAAGTCGCATTGTACAATGCCTGCATTATTAGTATCCTCCTGTATGATAGCGAATCTTGGACAACCTATGTAAAGCAGGAGAGAAGGATAAATGCATTCCATATGCAATGTTTGCGCCGTGTTCTTGGTATCACTTGGAAGGATAAAGTGACAAACGCGGAGGTCATGCAGGCCTCTCGAATATCTACACGATGCTCAAAGAACGTAGGTTACGCTGGCTCGGCCATGTACACCGTATAAAAGATGGCCGCATACCAAAAGATATTCTCTAAGGACAACTGGTAGATAGTGAAAAAACTAGGGGGCGCCCAAAACTTGGATTTGTTAATATGTATAAGTGCGACATGACGAACATAAACCCTGCAGCTTTGGAAGACATATATGCAGACCGAAATATATGGAAACACACTCTAAAGGTTCACCTCAAACAAGAAGCAGACAGATTCACAGAGAACGAGAATACATGGCGAAAGAAAAGAAAAAATAACATTTCTAGGGGCGCTGAAAAATCCATAGTCAACTATGACTGACGGAGGCTACTACAATATATGTATGTTTCTGTGCACAAATATCTTTGAAAAGTTTCTTGGTTCATCTCGAGCAGACGACAGTACACAGGAAAGATAAATCCCACTTCTCTATGTCTTACAATTGACTTATATTTCTTGAAAAGGTCTTGCTGTGTATAAATATATATATATATATATATATATATATTTTATATAAATTTAAACATATGTATACACACACCCAGATGCGTATGCGTACAAACAGACATGCACATACCTGTACATATCAACACCCACATACATATATATATACCAATGCCCACACATATGAACAAATACATGCATGTGCACATCTATACGGGGATAAACATGTGTGTACAGAAATGTGCGCATAATGCACACAGAACCATAGGAGTGTATACCGGGGTCAGTGTGCAAACACAAAGGAGAAAGGATAGAACAGTAGACTAATAGGTGCTCAAAAGGGGGAAAGAGTGAGATGTCTGAGAGTGGGGTACAATAAAAACCTATGAAGGGTAAGTAGCACAGAAAAGAGGTATATAGGAGAACACCGAAGTGTCTCAATGGGGACTAGTGGAGGAGAACTATGAATAGCATGGCATAGTAGAAGGACCAAAATGCCCAAACAAGGGCAGAAGAGAAGGCTATGCTAAAGGGAAGGAGTAACCGAAAGGAAACTATGTGTATGAGTGTAATACATTCATGCCTCGTGGGGTCAGCGAACCATACTGGACTATGAGGCGATTTTCCAAAGTAAATCGGCTGCGGTCGCCAGAGTGACAAAGGACAATGCCAGTGACACGGATGTCGTCTTTGCCCTTGTGATCTGGGGAGTTGAAATGGGAAGACACTGGAGTGCCAGTATTCTGGTGGGCATCCCGTAGATGTTCACAAAATCTTTCCGCTAATCTTCTCCCTGATTCGCCAATATAGGTCATTGGCATCGTTGGCATATGATGGCATAAATGATGTTACGGGACACACATGTGAAGCCATGCTTGATCTCGAACCGTCCATCAGGGAATAAGACCGAGTCAGTAGGGAGCACATAGGCACATGTGATACAGTTGAGTATCTTCACAGCAGCTAAGTTGTGAGGATGATATGTGAGGGTGAGTATAGTTCTCTCAGGGGGTGGGGGGTGGTGCGGTTGGAAGGAGTGAGTGCTTCGGGACGGGAGATAAGGAGGACCCGCTTGAGGGCAGACTGGAGGATCGAGTATGAATAAAGCCAGCGGCTGAAGAAACCTAACATGAGGTGAGCTTGTTGGAGGAATCTTGGTCATCCTGGCAGATGCGACGGTGTGTACATTTGTAACCCGATGTCCGTGTGAAATTTTTCCGAGTGCTAACACATACTTCTTTGTTCTATTATTCCCTATTATCGCCTCGGAAGTTCCCTATATAATAATATTTATTTATTATTATTTATGTCCGTGTGAAACCCCATCGCGGTAGTCTATTTAGACAAAACACTGTGAAATTGAAATACAACAATCAACTTTAAAATAACACAGTTTGAAATGAAACTTTCGGCATGAAAAACAAACTGTGAAATTAAACATCATTAGTAGACTGTTTATTGTTTTTTTAAATATTTATTTATCTAGTTTTTGAAAAAAAAGCGGTTTCGCTATATTCTTTTAACATGTTATATATTTGGAGAAATAACATGTTCGCAAACACTCATTTACCTTTAAATTAACATCGGTAAATTTCAAATGTTGACACTTTTAATCTCTTACTGTAGGAATTAAACTCAATTTAATTGTGAATTTACTAATAATATCATATTAACCCTATTTGATGTTTTTTAAAATTTCTTTCAGCGGCAACACCTGCAGAAACAGAACCATCAAACTGTAAGAATTTGTGTACTCTTTTATATATTTTATTATTTGTTTTTGCTGTATCTGTATCTTTATTTTGAATATGCATTTTAGTTACTAAGTTTCCTGATAACATTTTTCTTTCTTTGAGCAAGCAATAGCGCAGTATAATAATCATTGAAATATGATTTTATCATAATTTATATTCATGTTTTTGTTTACATTTGGTAAGGTCTAATGAAATCATCGTTTAATGAGGTATACTAGAAGAAATTTACTCTCTCTTTCTTTGTTTCTGTTACCGATCTATAGATTCAAGTCCTAATATATTTATTCACTCTATTTAATATCGAGCTTCCGGTGTCATGGCGACTACGTGTTGTCGTTTTTATAATTCGACTCTTGTTGATATATTTAAATGATTTACGCGACAGTCTAGTTGTGAAATAATGTGTTGCTATTCCCCGTTTGGTGTATGTTTACTTCTGACGTGTGGATGAATTGTGAACTTTACCGATATTTAAGTGGAATATGATTTATTCTTCCTTTGTGTCGTGTGTTCGCAGTTCGATAGGCAAGCACATGGTTCGACAAAACGACGTCGTTAGCCAGGTGTGTTCAACCCGAATGTAAAAAGTCTGTGACGGTGGATGGGCGGAAAAATTTAGAATAATAAACGGCCCAGAAAGCGAAAACAGCAAAGTGTGTGGTACATATGAGGCATATTCAGAACACGAAAGACGAATATGGCAGACCACCGTGAAAGAGATTGGAGCCTCATCACGTAACAGTCCAAAGAAAGCCAAGGAGAGAAATCCTAAATTCTGTTTTAGGAAGGAACTAAAAATAGCCACATGGAATGTTAGAACCTTATACCAACAAGGAAAACTAGAAAATATTATGATAGAAGCAGAGCGATTAAACATAGATATTTTAGGCATATCAGAAACAAGATGGAAGGAAAGTGGATACATACACGACGATAAATATACATTTATATACTCTGGCAACAATACAGAACACCAAAGAGGGGTAGGCATACTAATAAAACGAGAACTACACAAATATATAAATACTCAAGTGATATACAATGATAGGAGTATACTAATAAAAATGAAGGCAAAGCCATTTGACATAGCAATAATACAGACATACGCACCTACTCAAGACTATACAGATGAACAAATAGAGGCATACTATGAAGATCTAAACACAGTTATGAAGGAAGTGAAATCTTCAGACATCTTGATTGTAATGGGTGACATGAACGCAAAAGTAGGAAAAGGTAAATATAAGACCATAATAGTAAATCATGGGTTAGGAAAAAGAAATGACACAGGAGAAAGATTAATTCAATTTTGTGAAGAAAACAGGCTAATAATATGTAACACCTACTTTGAGCAAGAGAAAAGGAAATTATACACATGGAAAAGCCCTGGAGATGGAAAGAGGAATCAAATAGATTATATAATGATAAAAGACAGATTCCGGAACAGCGTCAAGAAAGCCAAAACCTACCAGGAGCAGATATTAATTCAGATCACAATTCTGTAATGATTAAAATAAAAATCAAATTAAAGAGAAATAAACAAAATACTAATTCTGCAACAGCAATAGATACAACAGCTTTAAATCAGAAAGATGTGAAAGAAACTTATACTGTACAAGTAAAGAACACATATCAGAGGCTGCTAGAAGTAGGGATTGAGCAGTACAGAAGAGAAAATCCTGAAGAAAAAGTCACAACCAAATGGCAATGCATAAAAAACAGCATACACGAATCCTGCATCACCTTACCCAAAAAGGAAAGTAACAAAAAACAAAAATGGATAACTGACAACATTTTAGAAAAAATGGAAGAGGGAAGACAAGCGAAAAACACTGCCAAATACAAGGAAATTGATAATGAAATACGAAAAAATGTGCAAAAAGGCAAAAGAAGACTGGCTCAACCAAAGATGTCTAGAAATCGAAACTATGGAAAGTAAACAAAATTTAAGAGGAATGATCACAGAAATAAAAAGAATGACTAATAAAGACAAAAAAGCAGCAGGAAACGGATGTATTGCAAGCAAAGAGGGAAGAATGCTAACAGACAACAAAGATATAATCGAAAGATGACAGGAATACGTAACAGAATTATTTCATGACGAAAGGGACAAAAAACCATTCATAAAATGTACATCCAGCTATGAAATCCTTACATCTGAAGTAGAAAAAGCTATAAAAACAATGAAAAAAGGGAAAAGCAGCAGGACCTGATAATATACAGATAGAGATGATACAGGCACTAGAAGATTTTGACATTGAAGTGATCACAGACATATGCAATGACATATACCCCACAGGATACATACCAAATGAACTTTTATCATTTCATCAACTTTTATAGCATTGCCTAAAAAGAACGGTGCAATTGAATGCAGCGACTTTAGAACAATAAGCCTAATGAGCCAGGTAAATAAAATCTTACTAAAAGTTATACAAGGAAGGATTCAGAATAAAATTAATAATGAACAAGATGAGCAACAATTCGGATTCAAGAAAAACAGTGAGACAAAAGAAGCCACATTCAGCATGAGGACATTGATTGAAACGTTCATAGAAGTAAACAAACCAATATATGCCTGTTTCACAGACTACACTAATAAAGCTTTTGATAGAATACACCATGAGCAACTTATAGACTGCCTAAAAGATATAAATCTGGCTGACACAGACATACGACTGATATGTAATTTGTATTGGGAGCAAACAGCAATAACAAAATATAACATGGAGCACTCTACACCCATTGATATAAAAATAGGAGTAAGACAAGGATGCATCCTATCACCAAGCTTGTTCAATGTATACACTAAGCAAATCTTTTAAAACATCAATGAGATGCCAGGCCTTAACATTAATGGGAAGATAATCAATAACCTAAGATATGCTGATGATACTGTTCTACTAGCAGAAAATCCTAAAGATCTACAACAATTACTTAATGTAATAAACATGACAAGCAAAAATTATGGACTATATATGAATATAAAAAAGACTAAAACTATGATCATAAACAAAGAAAATTCCCAAGACCTACAATTAAATATCACAGTTGAGGGAATACATCTGGAGACAGCCCAGAGTTACAACTACCTTGGACATACTATAACCAATGAAGGAAAATGCAAAACTGAAATAAACAAAAGAATAGGTATGGCAAAAAATAATTTTAATGCCATGAAAAATATACTAACAACAATCAAATAAAACAATTATCGGCAGGGCTGAAACTAAGAATGGCAAAATGTTACGTCTTCTCAATATTCCGGTATGGTGCAGAAACATGGACATTAGACAAGAAAACAGAACAGAAAATTGAAGCCTTTGAAATGTGGGTTTATAGAAGAATAGGTAGAATTGGATGGAAACAAAAGATAACAAACGATGAAGTTTTAAAGCAGCTGAAAATAAAAGAGAATTACTAAATACAATCAAGACAAGACAAATGAAATTTTGGGGGCATGTTAAAAGACACAACAGCCTACTAAAAGTAATATTGGAAGGAAAAATACAAGGTAAAAGAGGCAGAGGCAGACCAAGACTAACATGGACGAGTAACATCAAAAGATGAACAAGTCAATCTATGTCAGCCTGCACCATTAAAGCAAGAAACATAATAGAATGGCGATCCATGATAGCCAACCTTCGTTGCGGAGAGGGCACAAGATGATGATTATGTTTTCATATCCCTCCTCTCTCTCTCTCTTTCTCTCTCTCTCTCTTTATCTCCTATCTATCATCTCCGTAGACTCCCGTTTTCACCTGTTTCTCCTTTACATGTTTCTGTCTTATTATCTTATAACCCCGCTTTCATTATCTCATTATTCATTTATATTCAATTGTATTTTACAATCCCATCCAGCAAAGAACGTGTATACTCTTTTACACTGAACAATTTTTCTCTTCATTAAATTTAAAAAACAAAAATATTAAACGTGATCTAATCTTACAATGTTCCTGTCAATTCGTTCTTGAAGAGAAAACATACGATTATTATAGTGTAGGTGATGTGTTGATGTGTGTCTATTAAAGTCAACAATAGTAGATATTGAGATAAGTGAAAGTTGTGGACAAATCAGTCTATGACAACCTGCACCATCCAAACAAGAGACAGCAGAATGGCGCTCCATGGTAGCCAACGTTCGTTGCGGAGATGGCACTCGATGATGATGATGATGAACGTTGTGGAGAGAAATGGTACTTTTGGCAGTAGGCTCGGTATCATGATATTTTTTTCATCTTCTTAATCTCCTTCTTCTTCTTCTTCGCATGTTTATTTATAAACCATCAAAGGAGTCACGCAATTTGCTTTATTTAACTATATAGCTAAAAATCATTTACTTTAAACTACTCATATATTATTTAATTTCGTACATAACTTTATAATGTTACACTAAGTCAGTTTATAAACACATTAACTTAAAAATAACATTACAAATTGAAATGCTTCTACTTTTGAAGAAAGGAAATTAAATGTGTTAAAGTTGAAAATGACATGTAATAGTTGTAAATTTAAATAATAGGTTTAAGATGTTTCCCGATGGTATAAAAGAGTACATTTTGGGATAATTTTTAGTTAAGATTAAATGAACGAAAAGTTTTATTTTTGTCAAAGATGCATATGTGTTATCAATTTAAATTAGAGTATATCTGAATGGTTATGGTTATTCTAAGGCCACATTATCACTGTAAACGAAATAAAATCCATAATTGCTCAACCGCCCGTGCAGGTGGAGTCGTCCAAATTAAAACTAATTTCATTGAAGGATCCAAACAAAGTAAGGCAGCTTCAGTCCTATCATAGCAGCTACAGCACAAGCTAAAAGACATCAGGAAAAGCAGCACCGAAAGTGAACGCAGCTGAATTTTCCTTCGTCCTACGATATCATTATTCATCGTAGGTAATCAAAATATCGAAACCCAATCTGGATGAAAAACACAGCTCACAGTGTGCACATAGAACTAAACTTAGTAGATCCGACAGAAAGCCTAACTTGAAATACGAGGAAACTGCAACAAGGAACACTTTTCAGACTGAGGATGAAAGGTTCCTGCCGCCTATCGGCCATATTGACCAGAAGTTTGAGTCTATCAACATAAAAATGAAATACCACCAAGAACATGTGACACAACACCAACAAGGCAGTAACTTTGAAATTACTGACGTCATATATTTTCCCAATGGCAAAATATGGTTGTGAATCATGGACAATCTCACAAACCAGAAATGAAGGGCATTTATTAATTTGAAACAAAATGCTACATACATATCCATAAAATGCTTCAATGAAATGTAGCAATGACGACATACTGAACGATTTAAACATTAAAAAGAAAAGACTTATAAACAGATTTGTGCAGAGGAAAATGTAATACTATGGGCACGTCAGAAGACATAGCGGGCTGGCAAGAACAATAATTGAAGACATGACTCCTGGGATACGCGTCAGATGAGGACAAAGAATAAGGTGGTTTCAAGACATCAAGGAGATCTAGAACATGATAACAGAAGAAGTAGGAGATTTGGCTAGAGACAGAGATATACTTTCAGGCGGGCTGTGGTGAATGCGACGTTCTGTTGAGATCTGGATAGAGACAGAGATTCTTTCATCCGGGCTGTGGTGAATGCGACGTTCTGTGGGAGATTTGGATAGAGATAGAGATTCTTTCAGAAGGACTGTGGTAAATGCGACGTTCTGTGGGAGATTTGGATAGAGATAGAGATTCTTTCAGAAGGACTGTGGTAAATGCGACGTTCTGTGTGAGATGTGGATAGAGATAGAGATTCTTTCATCCGGGTTGTGGTGACCGCGACGTTCTGTAGGAGATCTGGATAGAGATAGCGATTCTTACAGAAGGGTTGTGGTGACCGCGACGTTCTGTTGAAATTCTGTAGATAGAGATAGCGATTCTTTCAAAAGGGTTGTGGTGAATGCGACGTTCTGTGTGAATTCTGGATAGAGATAGCGATTCTTTCAAAGGCTGTAGGTGATAGAGCGACGTTCTGTAGGAGATCTGGATAGAGATAGCGATTCTTTCAGAAGGGTTGTGGTGAACGTAACGTTCTGTAGGAGATCTGGATAGAGATAGCGATTCTTACAGAAGGGTTGTGGTGAACGTAACGTTCTGTAGGAATTCTGGATAGAGATAGCGATTCTTACAGAAGGGTTGTGGTGAACGTAACGTTCTGTAGGAATTCTGGATAGAGATAGCGATTCTTACAGAAGGGTGTGTGGTAACATTCTACTTTTTCCAGATTTGTTACAGCGTTTTCTGGATTATATAGCGATTCTTACAGACCGTAACATTCTGTAGGTCTGGATAGAGATAGCGATTCTTACAGAAGGGTTGTACCGTAACATTCTGTAGGAATTCTGGATAGAGATAGCGATTCTGTTGTCCGTATTCTGTATTCTTAGAGATACCATTTACTTCTGAAGAACATAGAAGCTATAGAACCGTAACTTTGTAGGACTGGATAGTATTTCTTAGAGGTATGATGTATATGCCAGCTTCTATGATGTTGAGTAATTTTCACATTTATTTCATGTTTTAGGGTTGATTGTATATGTCAGTTCTATATTTTATTAAAGTTTCACATAGTACCATGTTTTTAGGGTATGATTGTATATGTCAGCTTCTATATGTTAGTAAAGTTTCACATAGTACATGTTTTAGGGTATGACTGTATATGTCAGCTTCTATATGTTAGTAAAGTTTCACATAATACATGTTTTAGGGTATGATTGTATATGTCAGCTTGTATATGTTAGTAAAGTTTCACATAATACATGTTTTCTTTTTCTTACTATCATTAGCATAGTTCAACATGTTAAATCATTCTACTTATTATGTTTTTCTTTATTTACTGTCATTTCTAATGTGTCTGTCAGCGTCAGGAAAAAGATATTACAGTTGTTTTTTATTTTTACATTTTGATGGGACTTACACTTCTGAGAGTAATTTACACTTTGTAGAGTAATTTACAATGTGGTCGTAAATTTACATTTTTGGGGAGTATTTTACACTTTGGGTTATAATACTTACAATAACTGGCCATATATAATAAAACATGCGTTGAGTTTCTGAAAACATTATAAAGACAAGCACAATTTCCCCTGCATGTCACGTAGCATGATGGGATGTTCTTTTTTTCTTTCTTTCTTTCTTTCTTTCTTTCTTTCTTTCTTTCTTTCTTTCTTTCTTTCTTTCTTCTGTTTCTCTCTTTCTTTATTTCCCTATGTCCAATAACTATAGAGCTTGAAATATACCATTATGTGTTCTTCTTCATCTTTCTTGCTCGTAGTTCAAGTGTCAATTGAGACAACACATTTTCGTCATAAATGTCTTTACCCAACTTCGAGTGTTTCCAGTGTTCCTACTAGCCATTCTTTTTTTTCTGAGACGCTGTGTCTTTTGTTTAACTTGCTTTGGATGATAGCTATGTTTATTGTCACGTGGCTAAACCATTAAATTAATTATCTCCTATTATATTCGATCTACGAAAGTGACGTTCAGCTGCCTCTCAACTGTTTCAATTTTAATATTTAAATTGTTTGAACTGATTTTTTTCATTATTTTAAAGCGCCAGCTTGCAAACCAAAATGGCCGGTCTGTCTATATTTTGTAATGGACTCCTCTTCGAGCGTTGGGCTATATTACTACAACCAATCACGCAAATTAGCTGTAAATGTCCTTCAGTCAGTCGACAATGTTAACGTTAGCGGCTCTTCTTATGGCACCTCTTCTACACGAATGGGGAATTTTACAGAAAATAAAGAGGCTTTCATCCCGGTAAGTAATGAGTATGCTTTTGTTTTCCCCCTGTATTAAATCATGAAATTTCATTTTCACTATTAATTTTGTTGCTGAAAGTCGACGACGGTGGATTGTCTTGACTCACGCGCACTCACTCAGTAGCGCGGTCTAGAACCCGTTTACACGTTATAGACTGGACAACCCCAATCATTTAGCTCTTCGGCAAGTGGATACACCGTAAGCTTTTCATTTTCTACATTCTGCCATCAACACATTTTGAAGATTTTGTTAGAAAACCACAAAGTTGATCCACTTTCATGTGTCATAGCGCAGCATTGTAAACTATGCTGTGATTGATGCTATTATCTTCTGCAAAACCAAGAATACTCGTCAGCAAAACCCGGCTGTGTAGTTTCCAAATATTTCATTTCAGTTGTGCTTATTTATTATTAATGGTCATGCCCAAACAACACATATGTTTCTAAATACTGGAGAACTATGTCTATAACTTTCATTGGCAGGAGTTACTCTGACATTGTTTTTTCATGTTTTCAAACAAATGGCTTACGCAAAGATATTTTTCATGTTTTGAAACATCTTTGCTCGAGCTACTATCAGCTTTATCAATTTAACACCTGTTATTTGATATTATTATAATTTTTAGCTGCCTGTTAATTATTCATTTCTCATGAATATTAAAATGTCACAATTTTTTAAATATTTGAATCGTTGGTGTGGGTATCAAACTGGACCATTACGTCTCTCTAAAGAAGAGACCTTGAACTTTGCAACTGAGGTGCAAAACCTGGCTCGAGAAAAAGATGCTTTTGGATGGGATGTGACAAGAGCATCGTTCGTTGGAGATCAGATAAAGACAATGATTCTTTCATGCGAGCTCTGATGAGTGCAAGGTTCAATGTGTGATCTAGCTAGAAAAAATGATTCTTTCAGGCGAGCTTTGATGAGTGCAAGGTTCTATGTGTGATCTAGCTAGAAACAATGATTCTTTCAGGCGAGCTTTGATGAGTGCAAGGTTCAATGTGTGATCTAGCTAGAAACAATGATTCTTTCAGGCGAGCTTTGATGAGTGCAAGGTTCAATGTGTGATCTAGCTAGAAAAAATGATTCTTTCAGGCGAGCTTTGATGAGTGCAAGGTTCAATGTGTGATCTAGCTAGAAAAAATGATTCTTTCAGGCGAGCTTTGATGAGTGCAAGGTGTCATGTGTGATCTAGCTAAAAACAATGATTCTTTCAGGCGAGCTTTGATGAGTGCAAGGTTCTATGTGTGATCTAGCTAGAAACAATGATTCTTTCAGGCGAGCTTTGATGAGTGCAAGGTTCTATGTGTGATCTAGCTAGAAAACAATGATTCTTTCAGGCGAGCTTTGATGAGTGCAAGGTTCTATGTGTGATCTAGCTAGAAACAATGATTCTTTCAGGCGAGCTTTGATGAGTGCAAGGTTCTATGTGTGATCTAGCTAGAAAAAAATGATTCTTTCAGGCGAGCTTTGATGAGTGCAAGGTTCAATGTGTGATCTAGCTAGAAACAATGATTCTTTCAGGCGAGCTTTGATGAGTGCAAGGTTCAATGTGTGATCTAGCTAGAAAAAATGATTCTTTCAGGCGAGCTTTGATGAGTGCAAGGTTCTATGTGTGATCTAGCTAGAAAAAATCATTCTTTCAAGCGAGCTTTGATGAGTGCAAGGTTTTATGTGTGATCTAGCTAGAAACAATGATTCTTTCAGGCGAGCTTTGATGAGTGCAAGGTTCTATGTGTGATCTAGCTAGAAACAATGATTCTTTCAGGCGAGCTCTGATGAGTGCAAGGTTCTATGTGTGATCTAGCTAGAAACAATGATTCTTTCAGGCGAGCTTTGATGAGTGCAAGTTCTATGTGTGATCTAGCTAGAAACAATGATTCTTTCAGGCGAGCTTTGATGAGTGCAAGGTTCTATGTGTGATCTAGCTAGAAACAATGATCCGTTATGGCGAGCTTTGATGAATGTTCAGAGATAATGTTCTGTGGGAGACCTAGCTAGAGACAGGGATTGTTCTTACATAATATGATCAGTTAACTATTTATAAAGGACATGTAATTTGAAGATGATTACCTCTATATTTTTTTCAGTTGACATTTCAGTCTTTACCTTTAGTGGAGACAACAGTTTCAGATAGTACACCCTGAAGGAAGACAGTCCCAGTGTGACATTTTCTATTAAAAAGTAGAAATGATTACATTACAGTAAACAAACTAAGAAAATAATATTCAGCTCAGTATTTATCTTAAACCTAATGCAATCACAACATTGAAATTCGAATACGCTGTGTACGCTTTAAAATGTAAATGTTGCATATTTATCACGTCAAGAATTAGTGGATTTAAACTCGCAACTTCTGAAATTTGTTGATTATATAAATATATAAAAACAACATGTCTGATACACAATACAATCGATATTTTCAGGCAATGTGGCTTGCCAGATACCACGGCACATCATCTCACCCAGATGCATCACTTACAGATGTCACTGAACAAATTAAATCACAGGGCTTGAAATGCAAATGCATAATTATACATACAACTGACGGAAATCCGTCATACCCTAAACAAGGTATGCGATGTTACACATGAGTATTAACGCGTTTACTTTAATTTTATGGTTATGAAAGCCCCGGTATCACTGAAAACGGATTAAAATCCATAATTGATCAACTACCCGTGCCAGTGTAATCAACCGAATTAGTATATCAACTCCCAAACAATGAAAAGGTAGCTGCAGTCCCCATAATAGTCATCTCCACACACGTCAAAAGACATTAGGCGAAACCGCACAGAAAGTGAACACAGCTATCTGTTCCCTGTCATACAATATCAATATTAAATGTAAGCAATCGGAATATCGAAACACGATCAAAACATATGAAGCACATAGTTCACGGTGTGCACAGAACTCAGTAGCTCCTGCAACAAGCCAGATGTGGAATGTGAGGAAACTGCAACAAGGAACACTTTTCAGACATAGCCTTCAATGGTTCCTGCCGTCTAATCCACCATATTGACCTGCAGTTCACATCCTCCTGAAAATGGTGATCGTCATATTTTAAAAAAATGTATAGCGCTTGATGATGTTAGGGCATTGTTTTTTTACTTCAGATCCGAACATATGAAACACAGTTAGTCGTAGGATTATCCGCTTCACACATCAAACCGACCGTAAGATCTTCCTGCAATGTGAATTTGTGAATTTATAAACCACGTATTGAAATTATAAAATCACATGTCTACCCGGAGGCGAAGGCGCACCTCACAGCACCAGAGCTGAAAGTTGTCAGCGAACCACATCTGATCGCTTGCGCCAGGATCGGTGAACCAGAACCATCCAGACCCTGCTCCACCACTCCGTGGTGCCTCCATTAACAGACTAAACTGTCTAGTCTAGCCAAGCGAGTAGGGATCAAAGAGGGAAGACAACCCGGTACTCAAAAATGTCGTAATGAAATCGGATGTATTGGCCGAAAGGCGCAAATATCACATATATACTGCAAGCCACAACACAACGCAGACACGCCCACTTAACGTCCTTTTAAGGACGTATGATGAAGAGGTGTACTCTTTTAGTGATCAGGCGAACGCAGCAAGCAAGCAAACAGCAAGCATGTCTACCATCGATTTCACAGTAGCCCTCTTGAATCTAGACAACATCCTTCCTGACTAACATGAAACTCCGAAAGTCATCCCGGTGCTGCACGGTCATGAACAAAGCTCCGTCATTTCGTCATACAACATTAGCGTACGGCCTGTCTAGGGATATACGATGAGCCATTATGATGAATAATATGAGCACACACAACAATGGCTACGCCCATATATTCCCGATTGCTCTAGTGAATGCAGACTACAACGAACGGAACACGGCGCAAAATCCCTAAATTGAAAGTGTCGGTTTACTTGGAAGAGCAGTCCACATTAATGAGTTGTAACATGTAAACAATTTGCGTCAAGCAATTCCAACGTCAAACGGCCTTTGAACAAAATAACTCTCCCCATTTTGCTTTTGATATTTTCTGATGGTAGATATAAAAAGACGTGAAGAATACTTCAGACAAAGTCTCATAAATTAAATTACTATGGGCATTATTGGAGCGTAGTAAAGATGATGAAGAGACATGTCATGACCTCCAATCAACCAATAAATACAAACGTATACTAATTGCGCTCCTCTCCGCTGATGTGTTGACGGCATATCTCCCCAACCTTCTGTTTGTACAGTTCTTTATCAATTCGTTTTTTGAACTTTTTGCAAACCATTATCTTACATTGTCTGACAGCCATTTTTTTTTCATTTTCACCAACTCTATTTTTTATTTCATATGTTTTGTTTTTGTTATCGAATTATATTCAAATTGTTAAATTATCAATTTTGTGGCCAAAAAAAACCATTACTTTTAATTCCGCCTGATGTTGCCAAAAACTTTAATAAACAACAGTTTTCGCTTTCAGCTGTTCATGATATTCTCAAAATTCATCATTAACTCAATGTCCATGATCTGCAATAAATTTCTTAATAATAAAGTCTCCATATTCGTGTTTCAGCGGAAGAGGCTTTCAAAACAGTCCGTAATAATGTGGGATGTACCGTAATTTCTGTTGCAACTGGTAAAAACAGAAATTTTACACGACTAACAGAACAGACAGGTGGCGATCCTTCAAAAGTATTTAACATCGACGACTCTCGAGGGATGGATGTCCTTGCAAAAGAGTTAGCAAACGTCGTGTGTAATGGTATGTATTAATGTCATGAATAAACAATGATGTTATGATT
Organism: Megaustenia siamemsis; assembly: GCA_032433765.1. Classification (NCBI taxonomy): domain Eukaryota; kingdom Metazoa; phylum Mollusca; class Gastropoda; order Stylommatophora; family Ariophantidae; genus Megaustenia; species Megaustenia siamemsis. The sequence goes on from JAVIAB010000046.1 coordinate 8,343,096, forward strand.
GCATATTCTTATTCATAAAGACCTCGTTAATGACAAATAAGAAACAACATGCAATATACTGACATTAAAGTCTCAAATGCAAACAATTTTAATATTTTTTTTAAAAGTGAACGTTTACAATTTCCTCACATTTTATAGACGATGTGATCATGGCAAGATGTCCTATTTGAAATAAAAAGAAATGTCCATACTCATTTAAAGCTTTTTGAACCTGTGATTCGTCATTGGAATCGAACCCAACTTCTTTTCATGAGCAGTTCAGCTCACTACCAGCTGTGTTACCTTGTCTTCCACGAGTCTAAAGGAGCTACATAAATTGACCAACATCTTTGTGACGAGGCACAAATAAAACATATTTGACCCAGCAAAAAGAAGCCTAAAGTAATAATTGCAAAAAAAAACAAAACAAATAACTCTCCCAATTTGGATTTTTGATATTTTCTGATGGCAGATGTGAAAAGAAGTGGAGAATACACGAAAGTCTCAATTATAAGTGGTGATGACACTCATCAAAGTTGTGAACTGAAGACATTAAACAATTCCATTGTGTAAAGCCGCACCCGGCGAGGACACTTGCTATAGTTAATATCAAGAAATTGTTTACCGTTACAGCGTGTGTTGTTACGAAATATGCCAGTTACAGGAGGTGTGCTTCTTGGATTTAATATTCTGCTCATGCCTGTTGTGGTTGTTTAACTTCAGACAGGCTGGTGGATGGTGGAAATTCTCGTTATTAAGTGGGTATTTATCTTCTTTTCATTCGAGATTGACCTATCGATGATAGGTCATTGTTTTTCGCGCGCTGGCGTCCATTCCGAATTTTACAAAGTCTGCAACGGTGGATGGGGCGGAAGAGTAAGCAATGATCAACGGCACAGAAAGCGAAAACAGCAAAAGTGTGTGGTACACAAAAGGCATGTTCAGGACACGAAAGACGAATGTTGCTGACCACCGTAAAAGAAATTGGAGCCTCATCACGTGCTAGTCCAGAGGAAGCCATGGAGAGGAATTCGACAACCTGCACCACCAAAGCAAGAAATAGAGCAGAATGGCGCTCCATGGTAGCCAACCTTCGTTGCGGAGACGGCACTCGATGATGATGATAATCAAGAAAGATGTTGATGGTCACAGACTTGTTGTTTATGTGACATTGTATAGTTTACAAATTAGAGTCAGATAAATCAGTCGAAACAGGCAAAACAACTGGGAAGATATCGCGTTTTTAAATCCTTGACGTGGGCACAGGTGGTGTAATGAAGTACACTCCTTGCTTGCATGTTCAAACACACGTTTGTGTGTATTTTAGTTTTCATCATATTATATAGTTGCAAGAGAACCGCGATAACTTAGTGGTTAGTGAAATGGACTACAAAGGACAAAGGATGGGGTTCGATCCCAACCGACGGCTACCGGGTTCATCCAGCCTTAAAATGGGTACCGGATTTTTTTTTTCTGGGAAGTAAAGCAGCACGACCGTAATACCGACCACATTACCCCAAAAATCATGTGCTGAAGGTCTGTAAAATATAGGGTCACTAACACCATATTTCCCTATACGCCACTTGATGTGACGGGGGTACGTTACTTTTTTTTTATACAGTTGCAAGTTTGCATTAATTCCTATAGGCAACTAATAGTATGACTTTACTGCAGTATTTTTACCAATGACAGCTACCGTGTTTCTGGTTTATAATAATAACTGTTTAGCACATATGTTTTGACATTTGTCATTTCTGCATCTTAACAATCGTAATAAATGTATCTTGACAATAGTAGAAAAAATATCTCTTGACATTTGTATTAGCTGTATCTTGACAATTGTACTAGCTGTATCTTGACAATTTTATTAGCTGCATCTTGACAATTGTACTAGCTGTATCTTGACAATTGTATTAGCTGCATCTTGACAATTGTACTAGCTGTATCTTTTGACAATTTTATTAGCTGTATCTTGACAATTTTATTAGCTGCATCTTGACAATTGTACTAGCTGTATCTTGAGAATTGTACTAGTTGTACCTTGACAGTTGTATTACCTCTATCTTGACAATTGTACTAGCTGTATATCTTGACAGTTGTATTACCTCTTTCTTGGCAATTGTATTAGCTACATCTTGACAATTGTACTAGCTGTATCTTGAGAATTGTACTAGTTGTACCTTGACAGTTGTATTACCTCTATCTTGACAATTGTACTAGCTGTATATCTTGACAGTTGTATTACCTCTTTCTTGGCAATTGTATTAGCTACATCTTGACAATTGTACTAGCTGTGTCTTGAGAATTGTACTAGTTGTATCTTGACAGTTGTATTACCTCTATCTTGACAATTGTACTAGCTGTACCTTGATAATTGTACTATTCGTATCCTGACAATTGTACTAACAGTATCTTGACAATTGTACTATCTGTATCTTGACAATTGTACTAACTGTATCTTGACAATTGTACTATCTGTATCTTGACAATTGTACTATCTGTATCTTGACAATTGTACTAACAGTATCTTGACAATCTTACGAACAATATCTTGACAATTGTACTATCTGTATCTTGACAATTGTACTAGCTGTTCCTTGACAACTTCAGTAGCTATACTGTTACTTCCAATAATTGCAACATGATAAGTTAATACTTTCTTTGTCAACTAATATCATAATAATAAAACGGTCGTTAGAACTGTTTCCTCTCCCTTGAGTATGTCGACTTTTTATAAAGACCAGGAAAACAAGGGTCGTAAAGCCAATGCAGTTAATTACGGATATTTTAGTCATAGTTTTTAATCTCCACAGAACAGGTAGTAAACGTTAACCAACACATTTTAAGCTACTGCGGTTCAAATCCAAGGTCAGCAAAGGCATAGATCGGAAGGTCATTCATAAGCCATCGGCACATCGTACTGCCTGGATATAATTAATAATGTGATAGTGGAATTAAGAATATGTTATTGTTCCTTTTTTTAATAAACCTAGTTTGACATTTATTGTAATTTTAACGTGACGTTAACAACAAATGATGCCGGGTCTTTAATCGTAAAGCACACGGGAATTAAAAACATGATCTTCTGTAATCTTAAAACATTCTGCTCATGGATCACTCACACACAAACTAACTACAAAACCAGTTTATAAAATAGGGAAGAATTTCTAGATAGATAGTCTTGTTCTTCTCAAGAATCTAAAGTGGCGATTACACTTGATTACTGGATGCCCACTCTCACGGAGTGAGATTATAAACCATCTTTGGTTATGACTGTAAGTAAGTAAAAGTAAAGTACCCCCGTCACGCCAAGTGGCGTATAGGGAAATATGGTGTTAGTGACCCTATATTTTACAGACCTTCAGCACATGATTTTGGGGGTAATGTGGTCGGTATTACGCCCGTGCTGCTTTACTTTCCAAGAAAAAAAATCCGGTACCCATTTAAGGCTGGGTGAACCGGAAGCCGTCGGTTGGGATCGAACCCTACCCCTTGTCCTTTGTAGTCCAGTTCACTAACCACTGAGCTATCGCTACTCCCGGTTATGACTGTACCTGTTCTAATTACTGGCAATGACGACTGTGAAGGTACTCGTGTTATTCGTAGTATGTACTATACAGTTAAGTCAGGAACAATAATTTACTTGACGGTACGATAAAAAAACAGTTCATAAGACATGGAAGGTAAATAAGAACGTACATTAAAGGCACTGGGGATGAACAGTAACGTATACAATAACTCAATAAGTAATCAGTTCGTGCCTTCACGTTTAATAAATAAACCTACCTAACTTCTTGTGAAAGTGCACACGTCTATCTCATTGGAAATTATTCTACAATTTCATTGCACCTAACTATGTTAATTTGTTATATTATAACCACCAGTCTCATTATGATGAATTACTTTAATGTATCACTATGATGTATCACTATAATGAATCACTATGATATATCACTATGATCAGTTATTCTATGTTTCCAGAACTAATTTGTCACTAACTAAGTCTCTATCTCGATATTTTATCACTCGTGCCTTTCCTGGTCTTAACTCGGTGGTGGTCTGCGTCATTCTGACCGTCAGAGTATCCTTGAAAAGTCAATAACTCTTTGATCACGTGATCTCTTTCTTAATCGTATATCATAAACATCATCACGTCCATTAACTGATTGCTTCGTTCTTCAGCCCACGAGTAGGTATGTCTCGCCCTTTCTTATAACCCTGTCACACTAGACAGGTTATTGAGTTTGGGTTGTTTCCCCTTTCGTTTATCTAAATTAAGTCTACATTTTGTGATAGTTTGGTTATGTGAATACAAATAGAATCTCAGTAGTCTACAACATATTAAATTACTTACTCTGTGCTAATAACAATTAAACATAAACTTTTGTTGTTTTATTCTTTTTCCCCTACAGCATCAGGTAAGCATTCATTTCACTTTTTCTAATTTATTAATAATATAGTTATTTCGGTGATTGTGTTTATCGTAGTAATGAAAATGTTCTGAAAGAGATCAAAGCAAAATGAGAGATAATTTCCAATATTAGGAAGAAACAATCATAATTTTTGGGCCATGTAATGAGAAGAGAACAACTGAAATATATTGTAACAACTAGAAAAATTGAGGGAAGTAAAGAGAAAAAATAACAGACAGCTTAAGAGAATGGCTTGGCAGAAGGTCAACAACAAAAATGATAAATAAGTGTCGAGATCGAAAGTTGTGGAGAGACATGATCACCTACGCCAGCAGGCCCGGTACTTGATGATGATGTTTATCGTAGGTCTAATTTTATTACTTTTTTTGTGCTGAACTTATTTTAATTCAATGTTTTCAATCACAAAATTCATTGTCACATAGAATTAATTAGTGTATTATATATAACATATTAGAAATATGTTTTTTTGTATAAGAATTAGCATCACAGAAGTGAGATACTTTTTAATATGATTTGTTGAAGATGCTAAAGCGACAAAATGAGGAGAATGAGAAATGAGACCCCAAACGAGTGAATCAACACGTGCAATGCATACGGAAATTACAAACGCATTGATACAAGAGATTGAACGAGAGCATTGAAATGCATTGGTCTGAGAGATAAGATCAGAAATGAAGAACTGAGAAGAAAGCTAGGAATAGCCCCCGCCATAGAATATATAAGGAAACAACAGATAAAATGGTTTGGTCACGTGACAAGGCAGAAAGATCAAAATACAACACAACGAGCCTTCAGCAAACGTTGTGAGAACCCCAGACCCAAGTGTCGACCACGAAAAAGATGGATCGATGGAATATTAGAAGCACTAGGAAACATAACAGCAGCAGAGGCGAACAGAAGAGCAAAAGACCGCAAATTATATCTCCCCTCGACGCTGAAAGGCAGATGAGGAAGGAAAGAAGAGGAAGAAGAATTGATACGAGATGTGTAGAGAATGTCTATGCATGTATAAGCAATATATACAAAGACATGTTTTTATTTTAATTGTTTCTATTTATCTGGCACACACAAAATAAACTTTCACAAAAATATCAAAAATTCCACTAAAAAAAAAACAATAAATTATCAGAGTAAATATTTGGCACACAATGAATGATTCTCTATAGTCCATCCATGACTTCACGTTATATCACTGCTTGAGGTATTGCATCTTCTGATGTAGCACATCCCACGAGCCATCATTCTTTTTTTGTGACTTAGATAAGGGTCATGGTTGAAATGGGAACAAATGTTTAAGGCAGAAAGATACGCATTATCATTTGTTACTTTGTTGTCCCTTTGATATGTGAGCGTTTCGGTATATCTAAACCAGGTACGCTGCTGTCTTCTGACATCTTGTACCATTTTCTTTATCTTTTCTTCAATCCTTTCTGAAATAAACAGTGCCACAGTTGCTTGAGCTGTGAATCTTCGTAACATTGGTTTTATTGACAAGAATTTGATGTTGTCTAATGTTAACTTTCCTGGATCGTTATAGCTTTCTTTTCCTAATCCATTTAACTAATTATTTCCTAATATAATCAACTACAGACTTAACTGTGTTTTTAACTGTTTCCCTTGTAATAATTAATTGGTTTAATCTTTATGTTTCATCACTTTAAAGCTCCACCTTGCACACCAGAATTGCAAAGCGCTGTGTGTTTTGTATTGGACTCTTCCGGTAGCATACCTCAACCAATATTCAATTCAATGATACAGCTTTTTCAAGAAATCCTCAATTTGGTCTTAAATGCATTTTATTGCGCTACCACATTTGGTACAAGTGGAACACTAGCATCAAACTATACACAAGATAGAGAGGGAATCTCGAAAGTAAGTAATTATGTGGTTTTTGTATACGTTTTTTCTCCTTGATCTGGACAAACTCCTTCTTCACTGCTCATGCTTTTCTTCTTATCTGGACAATTACATTGTTCCTTCTTCACTTCTCACGTTTTTCCTTTGAGCTGGACAATTACATTGCTCCTTCTTCACTTCTCATGTTTTTCTTCTGATCTGGACAATTACATTGCTCCTTCTTCACTGTTCATGTTTTCTTCTTATCTGGACAATTACATTGTTCCTTCTTCACTTCTCATGTTTTTCCTTTGATCTGGACAATTACATTGCGCCTACTTCATTGTTCATGTTTTTCTCCTGATCTGCCTGACAGGAATGGTTCTGTTAACACTGGACAAGTGGTTTTAATTTTGTCATTGTCAGAAATGATTTACGTGATAATTTTGTTTTCATACTTTAAAATATATGGCCTAAGCGATATTGTTTTTTTATGCTTTTAAACATGTCTTAGGCGAAGTAACTTTTTTACAAACTTTGAAACAATATTTTTGCATGACCTATTCTTATCTTACCTCAGTTGTTCATCTGTTACTTAATATTATTATAATTAATGCCTATGTACTTGATTTGACTGGTCCTTAACATTTTACAAATTACTTTAATATTAGAATTGGAAGTGTTGGTGTGTGTGTGTGTGTCTACAACCATTACCTTTTTCTAAAGTGAAGACCTGGAATTGGACAACAGAAGAATTGGCAGATGTGTCTGAGAAAGAGCATCTTCCAGATGGACTGTAACGAGTACAACGTTCTGTGTGAGACCTGGACAGAGACAGAGATTCTTTGAGAACGAGTGTGATGAATGCAATGTCCTGTACGTGATCTGACTAGAGAGACATTTTTTTATCAGAAGGATTGTGATGTGGGAAATGTCTTATCTGAGACCTGGCTATAAACAAAGATTCCTTCAGAATGGCAGTGATGAGTGTTACATTTTGCTAATGGCACGAGACCCGATTATGATTACCTCTATATTATTTCAGTTGAGTCTTTATATCATTTACTTTGCAAGAGAGCACCAGCATAAGATAAAGGTCAAGTACGAAACCCGAATTGGCGTCTCAGCAGGCGAAGTTTTCACCCTTATGTGGTCGGTCGTCTATCGAGAAGTGTTCGTAGACTTCTGGATAGTGTCGCTTCAAGCATGGAAACTCACGATACGAAGCGGCATTACTCACCTACCCAAAGTGCTAACCTGTTACCCATTTCTGTCAGTGACTGGGTTGACCGCTGGGGGCATTTTTTTTTCAACAACGAGAACAATTCAAACTGCTTCCAGCAAGGATTGAACACAGGTTGTCCGTCGGTAGCCCAGTCGGGAAGCTTAAGATAGTATACCCTAAAAATAGATAGCTCATAAAGTTTGTGAAACACAAGTTAAAGAGTAGATAAGATTACATAATATTAAACAAACATTTTAAAAAGATGCACCTCGGATGCATATTTCATTTAATAATTTCATGGCATTTACCGTCAAATACGCTGTGAACGTTTCAAAGTGTAAATGTTGCATATTTAATAGAACAATAATTACTGGATCTAAATATTACAGCATCTGAATATTTCCAACTTATATAATGAATGAACACCGTGTTTAATATAAAATAATAATGAAAATATTTATTTGCAGGTTAATTTGAAATACCATGGCACTTCATCTCACCCAGATGCATCAATTGCACAATGCATATCGCAACAGAATACTTATCTCACTAACCAGAAGCCATTTATAGTTATAATGTCGGACGGGAAGTTCTCATTTCCTAAACAAGGTATATGATGTCACGTATGAGTATTTATAATATTACATTAACGTGTCATCTGGTAATCACGCTTAATTGATGTGTCTCTGATCCATTTAATGGCCAGTCATTTCTTTACGTTTCATTATCCTTTCTTCCGTTTAATGATGTTGTCTACCATGGTTGTGGATGACATGATTAGTCACGTGGTAGAGTTACTACTTTCAGTGCTTCAAAGCTGAAACTAAATATGCTCCAGTGGACCAAGACACACACACCAACACACACCCACACACCCACCCACCCACCCACACACACCCACACACCCACCCACGCACACACACATACACACACACCCACACACACACACCCACCCACACCCCCACCCACACATACACACACCCACATACACATACACACCCACCCACCCACACACACTCCCACACATACACACACCCACAACCACACCCCCACACACACCCCCACACGCACCCACACACCCACCCACACACACACACTCACACCCACACACACACCCACACACACACACAAGGACGCCTGACCTAGTATGCCTGACCTATGGTCCCGGTAGCAGGGCTTCCAGATAGAGAGACGCATGTCATCACGTTACCCCAGTATATGAAGCAACGTCAAGCAAAGATCCTGGATACACCTTTCGAAACAGCAGCAATGATATGAGTCACCTCACACCTTTACCCTGTAAAAAAAAAAAAGTAAAGTACGCCCGTCACGCCAAGTGGCGTATAGGGAAATATGGTGTTAGTGACCCTATATTTTACAGACCTTCAGCACATGATTTTTGGGTAATGTGGTCAGTATTACGCCTGTGTTGCTTTACTTTCCCAGAAACAAATCCGGTACCCATTTAAGGCTGGGTGAACCCGGAAGCCGTCGTTTGGGATCGAACCCTACCCCTTGTCCGTGGTAGTCCAGTTCACTAACCACTGAGCTATCGCGGCTCCGTCCTTTACCCTGTGCTATGGAAAAATCATTAGCAGAACTTGAGCGACGAACTTTCCACTATTTTCAATTTCCTATAGCCGGTGTGATCGCACCACCAGCTAACTCATTCACACAGTGGAATTAGCTATATCTGGCTTCATGTGTTCTCTGTTACATTTGTTATCTGTTACATTTGATCTCTGTTACAATTGCTTTCTTTTACAGTTGTTATCTGTTATATTTGCTCTCTGTTACATTCATTCTATTCTGTTACATTTGTTATCTGTTACAGTTGTTATCTGTTACATTTGTTCTCTGTTACATTTGTTCTCTGTTACATTCGTTCTCTGTTACATTTGTTATCTGTTACATTTGTTCTCTGTTACGTGTTACATTTATTCTGTGTTACATTTGTTATCTGTTACATTTGCTCACTGTTACAATTGCACCTTGTTACATTTGCTCTCTGTTACATTATTTCTATGTTACATTCGTTCTCTGTTACATTTGTTCTCTACTACATTTTTATAAAGGTATTGACAACACAACGTTCAATGCAAGCCATAGGTCCTCATTTATTTTTATAAACTAAAATGTAAAACACTGGTAGTTCCTATAGCTTACTAGTTAGACACACTTCACTCGTCCTCTAATCAACCCATCTAACTTGTAGCTAGCCCCACTCTTTTATATCATAGCCTCAAACCTGCAATCTTATTTATTTCTTCATCTCTTGTTTTCTTACCCTTCTTCATCATTTCCTCTTTTGCGTGTCCACAGAGATTCACAGTTCAAGCTCTTGTTCCATCGGCAGACTCTACCATTGTCCCATGAGAGTTATAGAACGTCTTCCCTAATGTCATCACTACATATCCCGCTCGGTGATCTCACTCGAGCTACCCTACCTTTTCTCTTTGTATAATTGCTTGCAAGGTATAAGATCTCAATACCAACTCTCCATGTAGAAAAGAATATATATATTTTTCTGTTTGTAGTGGTGAACCCATTCTCTTTCTTAGGCTTACTTTATTCAAAGGGCGTGCCTTCTGTCCACCTCAACTGACAATCGTGCTAGTGTCCACTAATGTTAAGGTTTCAGTATAGGTTTCTTATCAAACTCAAAATTCACCTACCGGAAGCGAACGATAATGCAAGTGGTTTGTTGCAACCAAAGTCAACATTGGCAAATGAATAGCCAAACGAACATGTGGAAATTTGCTACTAAAAAAAGTACAATATCTTTAAAAACAGCTGTTGTCAAATTAGCTACAGGTTATGGTGAGTAGGATGTCGGATATCATAAACTGCGTTGAGATCTTCCTATTATCTGAACGAAAAGAAAAAAAAAATGCTAACGTACATTTATCGAGCGTGGTAAAGACGATCAACAGACACAATTTGTCAGGACCTCCTATCAACGATTGGTTATTATTGGTTATGGAAGGCCTCGGTAACACTGCAAACGAATTAAAATCTATAATTTCTCAACCGCCCGTGCCAGTGGAATCATCCGAATTACTAACTCATCTCCCAAACAAAGAAAGGTAACTGTAGTCCCCATCGTAGCAGTCTCAGCACATGCCAAAAGACATAAGGCGAAACCGCGCAGAAAGTGAACACAGCCAACTGTTCCCTGTCTTACGATATCATCATTCATCGTAAACAAGCGGGATATCGAAACAGGATCAAAACGGATGAGACACACAGCTAACGGTGTGCACAGAACACTTAACTCAGTAGCTCCTGCAACAAGCCGGACTTGGAATATGAGGAAACTGCAAGAAGGAACACTTTTCAGACATAGCCTTCAATGGTTCCTACCGCCTATCCACCATATATCATGGAAGTTCGCGTCCTCCCGAAAATGATGATCGTCGTAGCACTTGATGATGTTAGGCCATCGTTGATGACTCCAATTCCAAATATATAGACATGCAGTGGTCCTATCAACGAATAAATAACAAACATATATAAACTTGCGCCCGTGCGCTGCCGGGGCCCGAAAGGGGAGTAAAGAATAGCGGCGCTGTACCCTACCAGGCATGTTCGTAAGAGGCGAGAAAGGAGGGTTAGGCATGGGACTGGCTTTCCCACACTGTAAAAAAAAATAAGCCGAAAAAACTTCACAAACATGGACAAGTCAAAGAGAGAAAAAGTTAATCCGTCAACCAGGAAAGGGAAAGGCTCTCTGTCTAAGAGACGTATGACGCAATCCGGAGAAAGCCGTAAGGAGTCCGGGTTGCCTACTCACCCATTGTCTACCAAGAAATCTTCCAGAATTGGCACCTGGAATGTTCGTACCCTTAACGAACAGGGAAAAGCTGCACAAGTGGCAGCAGAAATGACTAACTACAAGATAGATATTCTGGGAATGTGTGAAACAAGATGGCTGGGAGCGGAGAGAATAACACTGAATAACAGGAGAGATGATTTTATCATCAGGACACCAGGAACCAGGAGCACAACATAGCGAAGGAGTAGCTATAATGCTATCAAAGAATGCACAGAAGACACTAATAGAATGGGAGGCAGTGGGACCAAGACTGGTGAGAGCAACATTTAGAACAACCAAAAACAAAATAACATTACACATTATACAATGCTATGCACCAACCAACAATAAGGATGACTCAGTTAAAGATGATTTCTATAAAAAGCTACAACGTCAGATGGATGCAAGACGAGCCAAGGATATTATAATCTTGATAGGAGACCTAAGGTAGGATCAGACAACAGAGGCTTCGAAGAGATTATGGGAAAACATGGACTTGAAGATATAAACGAGAATGGAGAGATATTTGTGAAATTCTGCACCCTTAATCAAATGTGCCTAGGCGGAACAATATTCCAACATAAAAGAATACACAAAGCTACATGGGTGTCACCAGATCATAGAACGGAAAATCAAATTGATCACATATGTATTAATAATAAGTTTAAGTCATCCTTACAGGATGTAAAAGTATATAGAGGGGCAGATGTAGCTTCTGATCATCATCTTCTGTTAGCCAAACTTAAAATTAAACTAAAAAGGTATACTACAACGAATAAGGGTAGAAAGTATTTCAATGTAGGGTTTCTTAAAGAACAAGGAATTAAAGATAAATTCGCAGTCACAATATAAAACAAATACCAAGTCCTCCAACAACTAGAAAATACAATAAATATAGAAGATCATTGGAAACAGGTAAAAAATATATGGGAAGAGACACGCGAAGAAACACTGGGGAAAAGAGAACGCCAGAATAAGGCATGGATGACAGCAGAGACCCTGGATAAAATTAAAGAAAGAAAGAACAAGAAAGCAGACATAAATAAAAGCAAAACAAGAAGTAATAAAGCCAAGACACAGGAAGCTTACACAGAGGTGAACAAAGAAGTGAGAAGATGCATTAAAAGGAATAAGAGGAAATATATAGATCAACTAGCTAAAGAGGCAGAAGAAGCAGCAAATAAAGGGAATATGAAAGAACTGTACAACAGCACAAAGGAATTACCTGGAAAATACAAACAGATCAACACCTTTATCAAAGATAAGAAAGGAAATCTGCTTAGTAATATAAGGGAACAAATGGAGAGATGAAAAGAGCACTTTGAAGAACTTTTGAACAGACTCAGATCAAATAATCCTCCATATATACTACCAGCAGAAGAAGAGTTACACGTTAACTGTGGAAAACCAAGCAAAGAAGAAATAATGAAAGCCATCAAACTATTAAAAAATGGTAAAGTCACAGGACCAGATGAAATTCCTTCGGAACCCATCAAAGCAGATATTAACACCTCTACCAAGATGTTACATGATCTATTGGATAAAATTTGGGAGAGGGAAGAAATACCTAAAGACTGGAGAGAAGGTTATATGATCAAACTGCCAACGAAAGGAAGTTTACAGGAGTGCACAAATTATATGGGAATTATGCTACTATCAGTGCCAGGAAAAATATTAGGCAGACTCATTCTGGAGAGACTAAAGGAGGCTATAGAGAAACACTTGAGAGGTGAACAAGCAGGTTTTAGGAAGAACAGATCATGAGCTGATCAAATAACTACTCTACGTTGAACAAAGTTTAGAACTAAAATCTCCAATTTATATTGGATTCATAGATTACGAAAAGGCATTTGATAGTTTAGACAGAGGAATGCTTTGGAAGTTGCTGAGTCATTACGGAATCCCCATAAAGTTTATTAACCTGATAAAAACAATGTATGAAGGAATAAAATGTAGTGTGGTACATGAAGGACAGCTTACAGAAGCATTTGAAATAAGAACAGGATTAAGGCAAGGATGCCTTCTGTCCCCATTTTTCTTTCTACTGGCTATAGATTGGATTATGAAAATAACTCAAAACAACAGAAATTGGATCCAGTGGTCACTGACCAAACAATTTGATGATTTAGACTTTGCTGATGACATAGCTCTCCTATCACACAGCCATCAACAGATGCAGGATAAAATGAGTATATTAGATGAGAGATCACAACAGCTAGGACTAAAGATTAATAGAGATAAGGCCAACATTATGAGAATGAATGCAGTTGGCAATAACCAAATAAAACTAGGAGAAATACCTCTACTAGACGTACACTCTTACATATATCTGGGCAGTAATATATAGATAAAGAGGGAGGAACAGAAAATGATACCAAAATAAGGATATCAAAAGCAAGAAGATCTTTCATTGCACTGGGAAACATATGGAAATCCAAATAAATTAGGTTAAATACAAAAATAATTTTCAACTCAAATGTTAAGTCAGTCCTATTATATGGCTGTGAAACATGGAGAATAACAAAATTGACAATCACGAAGATACAGAGTTTCATTAATGGATGCTTACGCAGAATAAAGGGATGGAAATGGCAGGACAATGTCACTAACGTAGAATTATGGAAATGTACCGGTCAAATACCAGTGGATAAAGAGATACAGCGTAGACGATGGCGATGGATAGGACACACACTACGGAAGCCTACTGAGAGTATTACACAACAGGCCCTCTTTTGGAATCCCCAGGGGAAAAGACACAGAGGAAGACCAAGGAATTCATGGAGAAGACAGATCGAAGCAGAAATGAAGATGATGGGGAAGACATACAATGATCTTAAAAGAATTGCAAAAAACAGAACGACTTGGAAAGTGTTTGTTGAAGGCCTATGCTCCAGTGGGAGCTAAAAGGTAGAGGATATATAAACTTGCGTTAATTCTTCTTGGCAACGATGTCTCTCCACAACTTTATCTTTCTACTGTTCTTTTTCAATTCTGTTATTCACTTTTTACCTATCAATTGTTTACATTGTCTGAAATCTTTTTCTTACTCACTTTCCCTCTATATATTTTATTCCACGTGTTATTATTATAACTTCATACTGAGCTGTTCAATTCTAGTTTCATGCTGAAATACACTATATTAATTACAGCCTGACGTTGGCAACACGCTTTCATCCTTAACCTCTTTCACAAGGTTATAGTTTTTGCTTCTAACTATTTCTTATTTTCTCAAAATTCCTCAGTAATTACATTTATTTGACCTGCAATGATTATTTTAACCACAACATTTCTATTTTTGTGTTTCAGCTTTAAATGTTTCAGATCACGCCAAATATATTGGACATGAAATAATACCTGTTGCCTTCGGTGCACCATTGAACATGTCAAACCTGCAAGCGATGTCTAGTGACGATAGTCATCGGGTATTTCGTGGAGACGACCCCAGAGGGTTGGCTGCTGTTGCACATGATATATCAAAGTGGATATGTTCCGGGTATGTAATTGATGTAATGACCACACATTTATATATGAAAGGCATTTTGCTTTTCAGAGCCAACGGTTGATTGCTCAACCAGTGTGACCTGGGTGCATCAACTGACAATCTCTCATGGACATGATATTTAAATGCCATAGCTTTTGCTTACATGGATGAAAATGTGTATAGAATTCTAGAATTTAGGTCCCGTAACAAAATATGAGCGACCTTTTCTTAATGTAAACAAGTAACAAAAGGAACATGGCTACACCCTGAATCTGGTCATTGGCACAAGATGGACTTTATCGTAGCTCACAGATCATGCACTGGTTACAAAGATGAGTAAAGTCAACCACAACAACGATATACACATCTACAGATACGTCTAGGCCTAATATAACCGCAATGAAAATATCAGACAATCAAGTCCTATTTAGGAATGCCTTTCAGAAATGCACGGAGAAAGCAAAAGATCTAGACGATGGTACATGAGACTGATCTGAAATCACGCTTCCTTATCTATTCAATTCCTTCCTTCGGTAAACATAAACACTTCAAGAAGGTCTAGGTCGAAGAAAAGTCAATAAAACCCATTACATTTGTAGCGAGGAAGAAGAAAACTTTCTTAACCTTAAAAAAATGTTCTATCACAGATCGCATAAAAGTTAATCAAACATGCACGGGCAGAAATATAACAGGAATGAAGGAATCAAGCAAATTCTGGTCAAATATGTGGTCTAGGATTCAAAAAGCTGCTGAGCTGAGGATTCAATGATAATGTATAACAAGATAATGATTGATCTAAGCACAAACATCTCAACAATTGCTCCTTTAAAAGACGCAAATCATGAGCTTATTAGTGACACAACTAAACAGAAGGAAAGGTGGGTAGAACACCACTTAAGACTCTACTACAAAGAAAGACCAGCACAACCATCATTGACCAGTTAGTCGTAAATTACTCAGCGCTGATAGAACCGGACATCGAATCCACTGAGAATGAATTCATGATGTCATCTACGATCTCTCAGGTAGTAAAGGCTTTGATAACGACAAAATCATCGCCGAAGTTCTCAAGGAAAATCATTAAACACCCCTGCCCCGCGTCTAAACTATCCTCGTCCAATGACAACAGGTCTAATATAGACCCGCAAATTGTTTTAGCTAAAGAGTGAACTCCCCTTAGTTGACTTCACACCAAAACTATAGGGGTTCTCAGAAACGATTGAAAGCCACAGCTTAGATAACTTCTTGATGAAGTTCTAGTTTAGTCCGGTAAAATAAAGTACGAGACTTGAATCGGCTTCTTAGCACCCGAGGTTTCACCCATATATGATCGACAGTCTATCCAGAAGTGTTCGGAGACTTCTGGATACTGTCGCTTCAGGCATCAAATCTCACGATGGGAGGCGACATTCCTCACCTTCCCAGAGTACTACCCTGGTACCCATTTCTGTCAGCGGCTGGGTTGTCCACGGAGGTAGTTTGGCCAACTACGAGATCAACTCACACTACCTCCAGCGGGAACACGGGTTGTCCGAACGTCGGTGGTCCAGTCAGGTGATTTTACCAACTAGGCTACCAAGGCCCCGAATTCTAGTTAAGTCTGGTAAATAAAAGTTCGCAAGAGTAGTATCCCCTTGAGTAACTATGCACTTTATTCGGACCACTAATTGTAGGGTTTATGGTTAATTTTAACATAAAACTAGATCCTCTACATCAACTATTAATTGTAAACTGCTGAGAAATCACAACTGCCAGACAGAAATCAAAAGAAGATAAGCAATAGTAACACAACAATTAAATGTCACGAAGAACATGTGGCATAAAAAGACAGTAAAAATTAATATTATTGAGGACATGTAGCATCAGATAGCAACATATTGTTATGAATCATGGCCAGTTTGGCAAAATACAAGAAAATTTATTCACTCGAATAAAAAACTGCTACATAAATATTCTTAAGATGCCTTGAACAATGAAATATAAACAATGATAACGTAATAGTTAAAAAGATATTAAAATGTACAAAGAATAACAAGAATTTATTTATAAACATCACTGTACAGAGGAAATTAAAATAATAAGTCAGATCAAAAGAAACATCTGGTTGGATAGAACAATAATGGAAAGCTTGATTCATTGGTAGCGCATCAGGAGCAGGCCAAGACGAAGGTGGTTTCTAGAGTAGGTGAACTAGCTAAAAACATATTATTTCAGATGGGCTGTGGTGAATGCAACCTTCTGAAAAGCACATACAACCTGATGATATTGAGTTTTTGTTCAATATTGATAAACATGAGATCATTATATTCTTTCATACCTACATTTATTTATCTGTCATTCATTTTTCTTTAGTTCAATCATAATTATCATTTTCCACAGAAATAATATCATTTTTCCGAGTGTGATTTCTGGCTACATTGAACATCCTTCTAACACGTCTCATCTAAGTACATGCCGTCTAATTTTCTTTAGCTGTTAGTGTCCTTTAAATTTTCTAATTTTTTATTCCATGCATATTCACAAGTTATTTTCATAAACACTTCTTAACCTTTGCCCTAAATTTCCTCTGTAATGTACCATCTAATGTCATTGATTCAATCATCATTTTTTGGCCATGTAATGAGAAGATAACAGCTGGAATATATTGTAACAACTGGGAAAATTGAGGGACGAAGATATAGAGGGAAGCAAAGAGAAACAAATACTAGACAGCTCAAAAGAATGGCTTGGCAGAAAGTAAACAACAGAACTGATAAGTAGCTGTCGAGATCGAAAGTTGTGGTGAGACATGATCACCTACGCCAGCAGGTCCGGTTCTTGATGATGATAATGTCACTGATACATTAACATGCATTACCTTTGAAGAAAAAACATTTTATTTCCTGTATTTTTTTCAGCTGCGCCTGCGGTGTAAACTCACGTATGTATTTTTTTTATTTAAAAGAATTTTAAATATTTTGTTTCGATTCTTCTTTTCTTTAACTGCTTCTAACATTGCATCGTTCCACCTTGCGGTGCTTTTCTTTCCTTCTTGTGTTCTTAGTTTTGTTCCAAACACTGTTGTTGCATTGTTGGTTATTGTTTTCTTAAACTGTTACCACTCTTCTTCTAGTGTGCTTACCTCGTTTATTTTTATTATCAACATAATGCATTTCTGCCGGTAATTACGGCTATTGTGTTTTCGTGTGCAATATTTGGTTTAGCGCTTAGCTCAAGTCTGCACTGTTGAGAACTAATCTAATTCTGAATACCACATTCCATAAATTGTTTTTAAGCTAAGCGGAGCAGGACGGATATAGTGTAAGGCAGTGATTCTTAAAATGTTTCTTCAGTGGCCCTCATCGGACCTTGTTTACGACCTGTGCCCCAACCGATATCCATTACTTAGTGAAAATGGTAACTTTTTAAACGTTTTATTGGCACATAGACCTTTCTTTGGCTGTCAGTTTGGATATTTCGTAAAAAGCAATTGAAACTTTGTCATTTAAATAAATGATTTAGATAAATCCTAAGAGAAGATACTTTTCTTTTAATCGATGTAGCCATGATGCACATGGAATGGGTTACAATTTGAAACAAATAAAATCAAATTGTTCACATATTTGCAGCCACAAAATAATGGACATTGCTTTTTTAAAATAATAGAACTAGGAACATTCAACGAAAGATATTTTTTTTATAATAAAAAACTAATTAATGCAAGAATCATTACATATTTATAAAACATTTAGAAACTAAAAGCAGAACCGCGAAAAGGTGAACGACAGCTTCGTTCTTTTATAATTCGATTGACAAACATTGAAGTTTAACTGGCTCACTCGAAGTTCGTACACACTCTCCTGTATATGACTAAAGAGAAGAGGGAGGTCAGGATGAGCAGTGGTCGATTTGGGGAGACTGTGGGGGAGACTGTTGGGAGACTGTGGGGAGACTGTGTGGAAGACTGTGGGAAGACTGTGGGTGAGACTGTGGGGAAACTCAGGGGAGACTGTGGGGAGACTGTGGGGAAGAGAAGTAGGAAATGAAGACAATTTTGCCGTAGAGATCAAAAGCGATCTGTCCATCCTAAGAAGTAGGGGCTTGACTTGCTTCATTGGACAACAACATTGTTCCGATGTCCTACGATCTGCAGCCATCATTTTCAAGTTTATTTCGCTGACAGAAAATTCCTCAAAGAAGCACTGCAAACATTCTTACATCTCAGTACTGGTCTATTTCTGTCCTTATGTTCCCATGCGATAGTTTGTTTAGAAATAAGATTGTTTGCATTCTTCTCACGTGACCCAGGCACCTTAATCTCCGACTCCTCAGTGTGGCCATGATGGATAAGAGTTCGGATCATTGTAAGATATTAGAGTTGGTTACTTTGTCCTGTAACTTAATGTCCATTATCGTGTGTGTATCAACGCACACGAAAACTGGTTAACCTCCTCTTTTGCCCTGAAAAGGTAGTCCAAGTTTCTGATTTAAATGGAAGTGTGCTAAGCGTACAACTTTAGTAAATGAGAATTCTAGTCTTAGTTGAGTGTTAGTTTGATGTTGGTCCAAGCTCTAATTTTAAGTTAAATAAGTTTACCACATGTTGAAGCTGATTTACGGATTCAGATATTTCTCACTTCACCAAGTTAGATGGTGGTTGTGGCCACAGAAACGAGGTAGATAAAATGCCCCTGAATTTCAAGAGGTATGTTTTTCTGTTATAGTTTATGTTATTACTATACCCAGTTAAAGACATCACAGTTTTCTGAATACTATTTTAAAGGAGAATAAGTCACTTGATATATCCACTCGTAGAGAAGTGGCTAGAGTAGCAAGTGTAGCATTGCGGTGTCCAGCATGAGAATGGAGATAGAAGCAGCAACGGCGGCGATAACATGGTTGTTTACACAGAGCGCGGATCACGCAGTCTTGGTAACTGACTCGCAAAGTTTGATACAGAAGATTGACAGACAGTGTCTGCGGAAAGCATGGATGCAGCTCTTGGATGGCTCTAAAGTGAGCGCATTAACCTTTACTGTCCAGGACGTGCTGGTGTATACTTCAATTAAATATCCGACAGGCTCGCTCGCAGCTCTGGCACTGAGTGTGGCCTTACTCTCGACAAAGAAGACATTGCCAAGTTTGTTGTTTATCTCTTAAGAGAAGAGGAGTAGAATGAGTGGGAAATGCAATATGTTGAGAAACTGGGAAGTCTAAAGGTGGAATAGGGATATGGTCCATCTGAAATGCTTAGTGGAAAAGTAGATGTATCTATAATCAACACCTTACAGGAACAATCAATCTGTATTCGTTTTGAGAAATGATTTGAGAAATATACTTTTTTTTTTAAATCGATGTAGCCATGATGAACATTGAATGGGATACAATTTGAAACAAATGGAATAAAATTGTTCTCATATTTGCCGCTACAAAATAATGATCCATGAATAGAATAGAATAGAATAGAATAGAATAGAATAGAATAGAATAGAATAGAATAGAATAGCGATATTAATCTTGTTCTTGTCTCGGGAAAAGTTGTCATCGCTTCCCTCTTCTGTCGTGTTTCATCTTGATGTGTACTCTGTCGATTATAATCGGTGATTGCTCAGTAATTCACCTAGCGCAGACTTTTTTGTTTTCATTACGTCGCTGGTCTACTCTATTTGACTATGAGGTGAAAGATGCTTTTTCTGTGCATCCGCCTGTCTTGGCATAAATCGTGCTAACTCATCAACAGTTCTCAATCGCACTAAACAAGATAAGATAACTGTTCTAGATTCTACCATCCCACAATCAAGTTATTTCCCTATACACCTTACATCCCATTACCTCCCCTTACACTGTTGCAGGTGGCCACTTGTTATGTCTGCCGCTTATACGGGCTTGTCTTATAGGTGGAGCTAAAGAAACATTTCAGTTGGCGGGAACAACAATTATAACTCGTTGTGGCCTCATAGACACGTGCCATGAAGGCTCCACTCCTGTCCCTCACTACCGCTCTTTTTACTTACGCCGCCCCCCCCCCAACTTCCCTCTGAAGTATCTGATGGCCTGATTTGGGGGTGGGGGGGGGAGGTTAATCTCCGTTTGAGAAGCACTAAAGTAAAGGAATCATTTAATCCTGTTTAGAGCACAGTACCCTGCACATCTCACAACTGATGATCTCAACTGTAAGTGACCTACCCACCATCACCGAAGGTCTAAGCTTTATATTTCTGGCGATCATTTCTTCTTCTACCTTTTTAGCTCCCAGTGGAGCATAGGTCTTCAACAAACACTTTCCAAGTCGTTCTGTTTTTTGCCATTCTTTTAAGATCATTCAATGTCTTCCCCATCATCTTCATCTCTGCTTCGATCTGTCTTCTCCAAGAATTCCTTGGTCTTCCTCTTTGTCTTTTACCCTGGGGATTCCAAAAAAGGGCCTGTTGTGTAATACTCTCAGTTGGCTTCCGTAGTGTTTGTCCTATCCAGCGCCATAGTCGTCGCTGTATCTCTTTATCCACTGGTGTTTGATTGGTACATTTCCATAATTCTATGTTAGTGATTTTGTCCTGCAATTTCCATCCTTTTATCCTGTGTAAACATCCATCAATGAAAGTCTGTATTTTCGTGATTGTCAATTTTGTTGTTCTCCATGTTTCACAGCCATATAATTTTCTTCAAAAACTTCTGGCGATCATGACATAGCAATAATGTGGCTAAATATGATGAGAAGCACGACGAAAAGAGTCTTTTGTCGGTTTATGGAACTAATTCATTACCTTTAAACTGAACGTTTGTAGCCGGAATATTCCAAAGATGTTAGAAAATAGCGAGGGAAATATGTAACGTTGAGTTCCTGCGACTGGTTGACATTTTAAAGTTACGGTTTCGAGTTAGAAGTTAGGAGGTAATTTTACTAGTTTAGAATGAGAGAGAGAGAGAGAGAGAGAGAGAGAGAGAGAGAGATAATGAGACCCAAGAGCAATTTTCAAGTTGACATGCCATCCATATTTATTAGGATATCTTTAACCTGTTGTATGGTAACTAATTCAGTCATTTAACATACACTACATTTAATACAACCTCTACCTGTTGTATGGGAACTAATTCAGTCATTTAACATACACTACATTTAATACAACCTCTACCTGTTGTATGGGAACTAATTCAGTCATTTAACATACACTACATTTAATACAACCTCTACCTGTTGTGTGGGAACTAATTCAGTCATTTAACATACACTACATTTAATACAACCTCTACCTGTTGTATGGGAACTAATTCAGTCATTTAACATACACTACATTTAATACAAATTTAACCTGTTGTATGGGAACTAATTCAGTTATTTAACATACACTACATTTAATACAACCTCTACCTGTTGTGTGGGAACTAATTCAGTCATTTAACATACACTACATTTAATACAACTTGAACATGTTGTATGGGAACTATTTCAGTCATTTAACGTACTCTACATTTAATACAACTTGAACCTGTTGTGTGGGAACTAATTCAGTCATTTAACATACACTACATTTAATACAACTTGAACCTGTTGTATGGGAACTGATACAGTCATTTAACATACACTACATTTAATACAACTTGAACCTGTTGTATGGGAACTAATTCAGTCATTTAACGTACTCTGCATTTAATACAACTTGAACCTGTTGTATGGGACCTAATTCAGTCATTTAAATTACTCTATATTTAATACAACTTGAACCTGTTGTGTGGGAACTAATTCAGTAATTTAACATACACTACATTTAATACAACTTGAACCTGTTTTATGGGAACTAAATCAGTCATTTAACATACACTACATTTAATACAACTTGAACCTGTTGTATGGGAACTGATACAGTCATTTAACATACACTACATTTAATACAACTTGAACCTGTTGTATGGGAACTAATTCAGTCATTTAACGTACTCTGCATTTAATACAACTTGAACCTGTTGTATGGGACCTAATTCAGTCATTTAAATTACTCTATATTTAATACAACTTGAACCTGTTGTGTGGGAACTAATTCAGTAGTTTAACATACACTACATTTAATACAACTTGAACCTGTTTTATGGGAACTAAATCAGTCATTTAACATACACTACATTTAATACAACTTGAACCTTTGTATGGGAACTAATTCAGTACTTTAACATACACTACATTTAATACAACTTGAACCTGTTGTATAGACACTAATTCAGTAATTTAACATACACTACATTTAATACAACTTGAACCTGTCGTGTGGGAACTAATTCAGTAAATTAACATACATTACGGTTAATACAGCTTTAACCTGTTGTATGGGAACTAATTCAGTCATTTAACATACCATTTAACATACCATATAATACTACCTCTACAAGTGTTCTTTAACTTACAAGTTCTTTATTAGCTCTCATTGATATATTTTTTTCTTTTTCTAAACAAATAACAATGGATGTTTGTTCCCTGTTCACAGCTGATTAAAGAAGGAACAACAACACAAATGACGTTCAACTGTTGTAGGATGACGCATTTCTGAAGATGGAAAGATACTATTACTTAAAAAAGACATTAGATTATTCAATTGATTTGGACAATGTAATGAAAGTCGTTATTGTTATCATGATTTAATGTATAAACGATTACATACTTTTTAAAATGATTACATATTTAAGTAATTGGTTAAAAATAAAAATTTTAAAAAATTACCTCATTCATTGTTTAAATAAAAAGTACCCATTTTATTGTAAGGATGGAAAACATCTTGTTTCTAATGTTTAAATTACCAAAATGTATAGATTTAAACAACTCCTCAATAATACTAAAGATAGAAAAAATGTTTTTAACGTAATAAAAGTATATGTGACCATGTATGTGTATGTATCTTTGGAAATGTGGTGAAATATGAATTGTATTTCAATTTGTGCATCCAACAACACAATGTCAATTGAAGAATAAAGACCCATAAATATATGAAAAATGAATTCTGTTTTGCTTTGTTTCAGCTGTTTATCTCTATAACTAGAAGAGCATTGTTGTTGTTTTCTTGGCTGCTGTAAACTCTGAGAACGTTTTAGTTTGTTTACTATATCTTGGTACATGTTTTTAAACAAGTTTTTTTTTCAATGTGCAGTATTGTTTGCGTTGATGTTAGATTTGACATTTCTTAGCTTCAAACACGCCATAATTGCTCAACAACTGTCAGCAAATGAGGACGTGTTTATTGCTAACGCATCATGCTAACTAATTGGTACCGGATTTTTTCTGGGAAAGTAAAGCGGCACGGTCGTAATACCGACCACATTACCCCAAAAATCATGTGCTGAAGGTCTATAAAAATTATTGTCACTAACACCATATTCCCTTTACGGCACTTGGCGTGACGGAGGCTCATTATTTCTTTACTTTTCAGAAGAAATCTGCCTATGCACACCGTGAGTAAAAGAAGATTATTGAAACATATGGGTACAGCTTTACGTTAATAAAGGAGGACACAGGGCAATTGCGACGTTCAGGAACAATGACGTCAACAGGAATAAATTACGCAATCAAATTATCAAGAAGAAACTCAAAACTGACAGAGTAAGATAAGTGAAAAAAACAATACGATAAGTCAAAAAATAACATTGTATTGTATTTCAGTAATCTTAGATCGAATTTGGAATTATGTTGTAATTTATTGTGAAAGGTCGAACTTCACAAATCTGTCATCGAGTCTGACATTTCTCATGATGTTCTCAGCGTTGATAGTGCGCAGGTTTGGAGAAAGGACGCAGGTCTGGAGAAAGCCTCACCTCTATTTGTAGTTACAACCAATTTGATGTTTCTTCCTCTATTCTGATAACTGTTTGTTGATCCTGATATATTTATTCGATAAGACATAGAGTCTCTCTCTCTCTCTCTCTCTCTCTCTCTGCGATCAGGACTCAATCAGAGTAGGATCCCAGAATCTCACATGAAGTCAGGTTAAGTGTGTTGATCGCCCCCACATACAGAACATCACAATTAGAGTCTGCCAGATCAACTCTGACCGAACACCCGTTAATACGTTGAACTGTGTTCTGCGTCAGTGGCCCAGTGCATCCGATTTCAGCCATCATTTTATTCAGGTTTGCTTTCCTTAGCCTTTGATTGTCCCCAATCTTCCGGCAAGGCAGCATATTGCCTTTTCTGTTGGGGGATTCTGCCCTTAGATGGTCGGCCCTCACAGGTTTACGAGCACCATCTGCCCGAGTCACTAGAGCTGACTAACACAGACATACACAAACAAAGATATGAGATGTGACTAACACAGACATGCACACAGCGAAACGAGGCATGACTAACACTGACACACATCAAGATATATGACACATGACTAACACAAAAATGCACACAAAGATATGAGCTATGACTAACATAGACATGCACACACAAAGATATGAGATATGACTAACATAAACATGGACACAAAGATATGAGATATCACTAACCCAGACATGTACACACAAAGATATTACACATGACTAACACAGGTACACACTAAGATATAAACACATACGATATACAGAGATAAACACACATAAAGATATGAGACATGTTTAACACGGACACACCAAGATATGAGATATGACCAACATGACACACACCAAGATATGAGCCATGACCAGCACACACACACAAGCTAAGATATGAGCCTTGGCTAGCACAGAAACACATCAATATATTAGCCATCGCTTCATGGAAAAACACCAAGAAATGAACCATGTTCGGCATAGAAACACATTAAGGTATCCATATGCTTGGGTTTGTTATAAAGTCTGAGAAATAAGATCAGAAATGAAGAACTGAGAAAAAAGCTAGGAATAACCCCTGCCATAGAATATATAAAGAAACAACAGATAAAATGGTTTGGCCACGTGACACGACATAATGTTCGAAACACAAAACAACAAGCCATCAATAAACGTTGCGAAAATACCAGACCCAAGGGTCGACCACGAAAAATATGGATCGACGGAATACTAGAAGCCCTAGGAAATATAACAGCAACACAGGCGAACAAGAGCAAAAGACCGCAAATTATATCTCCCCTCGACGCTGAAAGGCAAATGAGGAAGGAAAGAAGAAGAAGATAAGACATAGTAGGTGTGTTGGAAAGCCCTTATCTTTCATGATGTTTAACAGTTTTTGATTATATACAGTCAGATGCTTTGCTTCAATCTATTAAGCATGTATATAATTTTATGTTTTACTCTCTACACTTCTCAAAGATATTTCTCATCTTACAGTACATCTTCTATGTCTGAAAACTGCTTGAACTACATCCTGTTCTGATTATAGCTTCCTTATGTTCTCTTCGTGATGATCTATTGAAGTATTTTTGCTTCGATGGGCAATCATTCGATAGTTGGAACATAGCGCCAGATTTCCTTACTACGGAATGTGAATATACAGTGATATTTTCCAGGCTTTTGGTAAGTCTGTATGCTTCCCGATCGTCACACACAGTGAATAGTATATACAAGCACTGTCCTCCCGTCCAGCCTGGATTCACAATGCTGGTATATCATCAATTCCTGGTGACTTTCATCTCTTCATAATTGTATATTGCGAAATGAACTTCATCTACCATCAAATCGAGTTCGTTCTCTTCACTGTCTATGTTATGTATCTGAGTGTTTTA
This sequence comes from Megaustenia siamemsis, assembly GCA_032433765.1. Classification (NCBI taxonomy): domain Eukaryota; kingdom Metazoa; phylum Mollusca; class Gastropoda; order Stylommatophora; family Ariophantidae; genus Megaustenia; species Megaustenia siamemsis. Next base: position 8,369,509 of record JAVIAB010000046.1, read on the forward strand.
ATGGATCTTTATACATTTCTATGCGGTAATCGCTCCATCTGAGTAATATAGTGTTGTGTTCTGTTAGTGTACTGTCGCTATTACTTACTTGAACTTATGTTCTCAAATCTCTTGTTAACCTTCTGATTTATGCGGGCATTATCCGTCTCTCTCTTGATAATAATTTCTTAAATTCTACCGCAAGCATATGAAACATAACTCTATTAGACTCACCTGATGTCTGTTCTGTTTTGTGAATTTCTGTATTGGTCGCTATTTTGCTTCACTCCTATTTGTTTTAACTTTAATCTTTCTTCTTTGAGGATCAATGTTTTTTTTTTTCCTGCGACCTTGTTCTGTTTTCTTGGAATGGTGTTTTGAATCTGGAATGAGAATATAACTTGCATGGGTGGCTGATGGCACGAATATCGGACTGCATTAACAAATTAAATATAGAACAGAAGAATACAATAATGACAGGAAAATGCAGTCTAAAAATCAAGGATTTATCAAGCTGGCAAAGTTTGCAAAAGAAAGAAGAAATATGCAAACCCAACAGACGGTAGTTGTAACCAAGAATGGTTCAACTTTAACCACATGAGCAGAAGTATTGTGTGGAAAAAAATAAGAGTGAAAAGAGTACAAATGAGAAGAAACATGCACTATTTTGAAGTGAAAAGGTTAAAAAGTAGTTAAGAAGAATAAACACTTATAAAATGTTGGAATAAAATCACAAAATGGAGAACATTCCATAAATTATACGATTCAACACGGCGAAATCAACAGAGAAGTCACAGCATTGCAGACAATATAGGAGCAGCTGCTAAAACTTTGTTTTCAAAACATTTAGAAATATAAGAGACAAATATGCAATGCATATAACACCCTCCCCCACACCGCCCTCACACCCCCCACCAAAAAAAAAAAAAGATAACTGACAAAATCCTTTAAATTTAAGTAAAATTAACTAATAGATGGAAGGATACATTCAAGAAATATTTTAATTCCCTAGGAGAGAGTTGGAATATAACAAAAGATAACCAGAAATAATTTTAATTCCCTAGGAGAGAGTTGGCATATAACAAAAGATAACCAGAAATAATTTTAATTCCCTAGGATAGAGTTGGAATATAACAAAAGATAACCAGAAATATTTTAATTCCCTAGGAGAGAGTTGGAATATAATAAAAGATAACCAGAAATATTTTAATTCCCTAGGACAGAGTTGGAATATAACAAAAGATAACCAGAAATATTTTAATTCCCTAGGAGAGAGTTGGAATATAACAAAAGATAGCCAGAAATATTTTAATTCCCTAGGAGAGAGTTGGAATATAACAAAAGATAACCAGAAATATTTTAATTCCCTAGGAGAGAGTTGGAATATAACAAAAGATAACCAGAAATATTTTAATTCCCTAGGAGGGAGTTGGCATATAACAAAAGATAACCAGAAATATTTTAATTCCCTAGGAGAGAGTTGGCATATAACAAAAGATAACCAGAAATATTTTAATTCCCTAGGAGAGAGTTGGCATATAACAAAAGATAACCAGAAATATTTTAATTCCCTAGGAGAGAGTTGGAATATAACAAAAGATAACCAGAAATATTTTAATTCCCTAGGAGAGAGTTGGCATATAACAAAAGATAACCAGAAATATTTTAATTCCCTAGGAGAGAGTTGGAATATAACAAAAGATAACCAGAAATATTTTAATTCCCTAGGAGAGAGTTGGAATATAACAAAAGATAACCAGAAATATTTTAATTCCCTAGGAGAGAGTTGGAATATAACAAAAGATAACCAGAAATATTTTAATTCCCTAGGAGAGAGTTGGAATATAACAAAAGATAACCAGAAATATTTTAATTCCCTAGGAGAGAGTTGGAATATAACAAAAGATAACCAGAAATATTTTAATTCCCTAGGAGAGAGTTGGAATATAACAAAAGATAACCAGAAATAATTTTAATCAGAAGTAGAAAGTGTGGTAAAACTGTTAAACCGAAACACAAATCGTCGTCGTGAGTCGATAGATTACCACCACAGTTAATCCAACTAGCAGGGGAAGTTACCTGTTAATTGTTACTGATAGTTTTCAGTGCAACATGGATACAACAACAAATATCTACCGGTTATTTCATTTCACTTTGGAAGAATAAAGGACATAAAAGAGAATACACCCAATACCGTGGTATCTTACTGCTGAGCAATGTAAACAAAATATACGTTGAAATGATACAAAACAATGTTACAGAGCCGAAAAAGATGTGACACCTAGCGATCTAGCACATGGGGAATATCTCCTGTCTACCCGAATGTGTTTTTATGTTAAGGCTTAAACTTACGACCGATTCAGCAGGTCGGTAAGGGACAACCGTTATATGCTCAAAGAAATCACAGAAAAATTGAGCTCGAAAACAAATATAAAGTAGTAACCATCAGTATATGCGGAATAGAAAACAAAAAAATTAAACTTATAGAAGAAGTGATAAAGAGGAAAATTAAAATATATGGATTAGCGGATACCAGAGTTAAAAAAGAATTAAAGAAAACACAAATGAACTACACGATAATATTCTCGGGAGTTGATAACACAGAAAGAGAAAAACACGGAGTGGGCTTTATCATTGACCCAGGACATTCAAACAATATTTTAGAAATAAAATACGACTCAGAAATAATAATCACAACCAGACTACTAGAAGACGACCAGAAAACAACTTACACACAGATGTGTGCACCATATAACAACAATGAGAAAGACAGCGAAGGATTCTATGTTACACTAAATGAAATTGTCAACAAGATTGAAGAAAGCGACGACGTTTTAATGATGGGAGATTTTAAAGAAAGGCTTTCGAAACGCAACAGTGAGGACAGAGATATCGTGGGAACCTTTGGCGATAAGACAGCTGCAATAAACGAACATGGAAGCAGACTGCTGGATAAAAAAGTCAAAATAATTTTTTTATCATCGACACTTTCTTCAAACACAGATAGTCGCAATTATACACCTGGTACTAGAATAACACGGGAGCCGTGACAGCTCAGTGGTTAGTGTGTTGGACTACAAGCGACAAGAGGTAGGTTCGATCCCAACCGACGACTACCCGGTTTACCCAGCCTTAAATAGGTACTGAATTTTTCTGGAACAGTAAAGCGGCACGGGCGTAATACCGACCACATTACCCCAATAATCATGTGCTGAAGGTCTGCAAGCTTTATGGCCACTAACACCATATTCCCTATACGCCACTTGGCGTGACAGGGGCTCTTTTCTTTTTACATTTTACGAGTAGGACCAAGAATTTCAATGACACCTTCATGATCTGTCCATGGCTGGAAATCTGAAGGAAGATCATACCCTTCTCAGGGCAAAACAAAGACAACAATTATTTTTAAATGTTTATATCTATACAATAAGGAGTTTAAATGACATCTTTTTCAAAAGTTTTACTACTGCAACTACTACTACCATTAACCACTATTACAACTACTACTACTACCACTACTGCCACTAACTACTATTAATACTACTACTACCACTACTATCACTACTACCACTAGCTGCTATTGATACTACTACTACCACTACTACTACTACTACTAATACTACTAATACCTCTACAACTACTACTACCACTACTACTACTACTATTACTACTACTACCACTAATACTACTACTACTACTACCACTTATACTACTACTACTACTACTACCACTACTACTACCACTACTACTACTGCTACTACAACAACTAACTACTACTACTACTACTACTACACTACTACCACTAACTACTATTAATACTACTACTACTAATACTACTACTACTACTGCTACAGCTACTACTTATACCTCTACTACTACTACTACTACTACTACTTCTACTACTACTACTACTACTTAGCCAGTCTTAACATATGGATGCGAGTCATGGACAATAGGACAACAGACAAGAAAATCACTAGAGTCTGTAGAAATGTGGTTTTACAGAAGAATGTTGAGAATACCATGGACAACTAAGAAGAATAATGAAGAGGTTCTGAGAGAGGTCAAAGCAAAAAGAGAACTAATTTCCAATGTTAGGAAAAGACAATTATAATTTTTTGGCCATGTAATGAGAAGAGAACAACTGGAATATATTGAAACAACTGGAAAAATTTAGGGACGAAGAGATAGAGGGAAGCAAAGAGAAAAAATAACAGACAGCTTAAGAGAATGGCTTGGCAGAAGGTCAACAACAGAAATGATAAATAGCTGCCGAGATCGAAAGTTGTGGAGAGACATGATTACCTACGCCAGCAGGCCCTGTACTTGATGATAATGATATATAATAGTAGAGTGTTCTCTATCCAGTCTCTGGAAATTCGTCCATTCATTTCAGTGTGGTAGTCCATATTGTCTGTAGACTTTGATTGAAAAATAAGTTGTGTGTCATTAACAAGACCATTCTCTCTACTGCCAGCATGTACTAATATAATGCGTTGTCCTTTGCTGTTGGAATGCTTCTTTTATTTTTTCTTGGTAATGTTCCCACGTGTCATTAAAATATACTATATTGTAGCCTCCCATTCATCACTCACGGATCTGCCTCAGATATTTGCTTCCGGCAGCTATCAGGTATGGTTTTTCACAAACAATATTTCTACCACTAGAAAATTTTTGAAAAGTGAAATCAACGCCTATTACGATCTTCCAAAGAGTCGTTTTTGAGATTTCAATATCACATTCTAATTGCAGTCTAAATTTAAGTTTGCGCAGTGTAACAAGTTGATTCGAATGAAACATTTTCAAAATTTCATGTCTAATAACATCTTTGTCAAAATAATCAATTTTTTTTCCTTGCTTGACCTTCGCCTCTGCAGTCAAAATTCTGTCCTACCCATCGATTGAAAGATTTCTACCTATATTTAGAGCTGCTCGTGTTCTGTTTTCTGTTGTTTTTTTTTAAATACAACCAATAAATTTAACCAATCCCTTTTGGTTTCCTTGCAAAAGTGCCTGTACAATAACACAGTTACCTTTTGCATAGTGATGAATTTACACTTTAAACTCTTCATGGTTTTAAAAATCAAGTATTTACTTCATAACAGCTTAAACACAAGAAACCGGAAATGAAATGATCCAAAACAAAAAAGTAGCGCGCGGTTTAAAAGTACGAGTGCGAGAAGGTACTGGGATATATGGAGAGCACGTGGAATTTGTCTTTTTAATTGGTGAGTATTTTACAATAAATGTGGGTATTGTAAAATCCTAAAATTTAGGACAAGCAAGCAAAAAAAAAAAAAAAAAAACTTCACAAACTTGAACAAGTCAAAGAGAGGAAAAGTAAATCCGCCATCAAGGAAAGATAATGGCTCTCTGTCTAAGAGACGTATGACGCAAGCCGGAGAAAAGGAATTCTTGGAGAAGACAGATAGAAGCAGAGATGAAGATGATGGGGAAGACTTGGAATGATCTTAAAAGAATGGCAAGAAACAGAACGACCTGGAAAGTGTTTGTCGAAGATCTATGCTCCACAGGGAGCTGAAAGGTAGAAGAAGACGGAAATCATATTTCTATATACCTCAAATAAACAAAATTGTTTCCTAAATGCATGACAGTATGGCAAAAAAGAAGACTGAAGGTCAGTGAGAAAATAATATTTCACGAAAAAGAATTACATAAATTCATCAAGTAGGTTCCAAGATAATTAATAAACTCTGTGGGCACGAATTTATGAACGAACTATAGTTATTACGACTCTAGTAGATTTCTGCCTTCTCGCATTCCTTGTTTCATTCACACCCCGGTTTATAGTCGTTTTCTTACACAATCCCTTTGTCTACTCTGTACTTGCATCTACATGGTAGTATTTTAGTTTATTTCCCTTGTCTACTCTGCACTTGCATCTACATGGTATTATTTTAGTTTATTTCCCTTGTCTACTCTGTACTTGCATCTACATGGTATTATTTTAGTTTATTTCCCTTGTCTACTCTGTACTTGCATCTACATGGTATTATTTTAGTTTATTTCCCTTGTCTACTCTGTACTTGCATCTACATGGTATTATTTTAGTTTATTTCCCTTTATGTCAATCTGTAACGAAACTTTTACATTTCCACCTTACAATTTGTGGGAGATACTGTGTCGTTTTGCGTTACGTTTTAGTGACAAGCAACCTTATGCTCATATTGCTACACACATTCTCGATCTTCGCTAAGTCCACATCTGTAATGCAGCCACCACAACCTATATTTCTGTAACTAAAGCGAAGTGTGAAGTAAACTCCACCACCTGTATCACAAACGGTCACCTTGCGTCTGTAACTGTATCTGTAGTGTGTTGCATGACTCCACCTTGTATCACAAACGATCACCTTTATTAGAGTGACCCTATCTGTAGAAACTGTTGCATGACTCCACCTTATATCACAAACGACCACCTTACATAGAGTGAACCTCTCTGTAGAAAATGTTGCATGACTCCACCTTGTATCACAAACGATCACCTTTATTAGAGTGACCCTATCTGTAGAAACTGTTGCATGACTCCACCTGTATCACAAACGATCACCTTTATTAGAGTGACCCTATCTGTAGAAAATGTTGCATAACTCCACCTTGTATCACAAACGACCACCTTCCATAGAGTGAACCTCTCTGTAGAAAATGTTGCATGACTCCACCTTGTATCACAAACGATCACCTTTCATAGAGGGAACCTCTCTGTGGAAAATGTTGCATGACTCCACCTTGTATCATAAACAGCCACATTTCATAGAGTGACCCTGTCTGTAGAACAAGCTATACGACTCCACCTTGTTTCACAAACAGCCACATTGTATAGAGTTACCCTATCTGTAGAACAAGCTATACGACTCCACCTTGTATCACAAACGACCACCTTCCATAGAGTGAACCTCTCTGTAGAAAATGTTGCATGACTCCACCTTGTATCACAAACGATCACCTTTATTAGAGGGAACCTCTCTGTGGAAAATGTTGCATGACTCCACCTTGTATCACAAACGATCACCTTCCATAGAGTGAACCTCTCTGTAGAAAAGGTTGCATGACTCCACCTTGTATCATAAACAGCCACATTTCATAGAGTGACCCTGTCTGTAGAACAAGCTATACGACTCCACCTTGTTTCACAAACAGCCACATTGTATAGAGTTACCCTATCTGTAGAACAAGCTATACGACTCCACCTTGTATCACAAACGACCACCTTCCATAGAGTGAACCTCTCTGTAGAAAATGTTGCATGACTCCACCTTGTATCACAAACAGCCACATTGTATAGAGTTACCCTATCTGTAGAACAAGCTATACGACTCACCTTGTATCACAAACGATCACCTTTATTAGAGCGACCCTATCTGTAGAAACTGTTGCATGACTCCACCTTGTATCACAAACGACCACCTTCCATAGAGTGAACCTCTCTGTAGAAAATGTTGCATGACTCCACCTTGTATCACAAACGATCACCTTTCATAGAGGGAACCTCTCTGTGGAAAATGTTGCATGACTCCACCTTGTATCACAAACGATCACCTTCCATAGAGTGAACCTCTCTGTAGAAAATGTTGCATGACTCCACCTTGTATCATAAACAGCCACATTTCATAGAGTGACCCTGTCTGTAGAACAAGCTATACGACTCCACCTTGTTTCACAAACAGCCACATTGTATAGAGTTACCCTATCTGTAGAACAAGCTATACGACTCCACCTTGTATCACAAACGACCACCTTCCATAGAGTGAACCTCTCTGTAGAAAATGTTGCATGACTCCACCTTGTATCACAAACGATCACCTTTATTAGAGGGAACCTCTCTGTGGAAAATGTTGCATGACTCCACCTTGTATCACAAACGATCACCTTCCATAGAGTGAACCTCTCTGTAGAAAAGGTTGCATGACTCCACCTTGTATCATAAACAGCCACATTTCATAGAGTGACCCTGTCTGTAGAACAAGCTATACGACTCCACCTTGTTTCACAAACAGCCACATTGTATAGAGTTACCCTATCTGTAGAACAAGCTATACGACTCCACCTTGTATCACAAACGACCACCTTCCATAGAGTGAACCTCTCTGTAGAAAATGTTGCATGACTCCACCTTGTATCAAAAACAGCCACATGTATAGAGTTACCCTATCTGTAGAACAAGCTATACGACTCCACCTTGTATCACAAACGATCACCTTTATTAGAGCGACCCTATCTGTAGAAAACTGTTGCATGACTCCACCTTGTATCACAAACGACCACCTTCCATAGAGTGAACCTCTCTGTAGAAAATGTTGCATGACTCCACCTTGTATCACAAACGATCACCTTTCATAGAGGGAACCTCTCTGTGGAAAATGTTGCATGACTCCACCTTGTATCACAAACGATCACCTTCCATAGAGTGAACCTCTCTGTAGAAAATGTTGCATGACTCCACCTTGTATCATAAACAGCCACATTTCATAGAGTGACCCTGTCTGTAGAACAAGCTATACGACTCCACCTTGTTTCACAAACAGCCACATTGTATAGAGTTACCCTTTCTATAAAACTATCTACACGACTCCACCTTGTATTACAAGAACCACCATATATATATATATATATAATTCCCCAATATGTAGAACAAGCTAAACGACTCCACCTTGTATCAAAAATGGCCATCATTCATAGAGTTACCCCATCTATAGAACAATCTACACAACTACACCTTGTATCACTAATGTCCACCATTCAGAGCGTTGCCCATCTATAGAGCAAGCTACACAACTACACCTTGTATCACTAATGTCCACCATTCAGAGAGTTGCCCATCTATAGAGCAAGCTACACAACTCCACCTTGTATCACTAATGTCCACCATTCAGAGAGTTGCCCATCTATAGAGCAAGCTACACAACTCCACCTTGTATCACTAATGTCCACCATTCAGAGCGTTGCCCATCTATAGAGCAAGCTACACAACTCCACCTTGTATCACAAATAGCCACCATTCAGAGAGTTACCCCATCTATAGAACAAGCTACACGAGTCCACCTTGTCTCATCGTACTTGACATTTCAACATATGACGGTCTTGCGCGATGGGTAATCTCACACAGTTTGTATGAGTAACGTACAAGGTAGTTACTCAAGGGCTGCAGTCAAACATAAAGAACACTCTACGTGGACCACACTTCCTTGAGAGAAAAACATGACATTGAGAGATCGTAAAAGAAAGGACGCAACGGAGCTATGCAATATGTGTCATTCATTATAAATAGAGTAGGAAGGTATAAAAACATTATGATTATATTACATGAATATTACATAGATTTATTGAGCTTACCATTGTTGCTCAGCGACAGAGTCCCTACACAATGTTAGGTACACGTATATATGTACCGCCTTTCACCGCGATCGTACAACGAACATTTCTCTGACAAAGTAATCTCACGGTCTTTGAATACATTCTCAAACAACTTCTCGCACTCTGTGGGGCACGTTTCTCTCACAACAAACATAGCCGCCATTGTCCCTCATAGCTTCGAGGAATAAATGCCTGCAGATATTGGGTACTTGATATCAAACGATGCGAGTCCACGTTTACGCGTATACATATTACTGGCATCCATTATGTTGACGCAATATTAAGGTTGTTAAATTACAAATATATATATATTTCTTTTTTTCTTAATTATAAACGGAACAAAAGTAAACATATCATTTTAATTTTGAAAGGGTGATATGGAATGTTATTTTGCAACGACGGTACCACCACGAAATTTGAAAATAAGGCACTGCCTCTCTCAGAACGGTACGTGTGTTCGGCCTATGGGATATAGAACAATAAATTTATAGTTGTATATGCAAGCTTTAACGAATAGAAGACAGTACACAAACATTTCGATCTCTTACGACATTATGTATTCTGTCTATCTCCAGTCTAGCTCGGTGGTTAGTGAACTGGACTACAAAGGAAAAGAGGTAGGGTTCGATCCCAACCGACGGCTTCCGGGTTCACCTAGCCTTAAATGGGTACGGGATTTTTTCTGGGAAATTAAAACGGCACGGACGTAATGCCGACCAGATTACCCCAAAAATCATGTGCTGAAGGTTTGTAAAATGTATGGTCACAAACACCATATAGCAATAACTACGGAAGCAAAAAGGGCAATATACAAAACAATTTATTTTTCTACCAACTCTGTGCTATCAGTTCCAGAATTAGACGCTGAACTCTAGAACAATAAGAAAGATAAAGACCACTGAAATGAAATGCTTAAGGGACAAAGTAAAAAACACTGACATGAGGAAGAAATTGAACCAGCTATCGAATACATACAGAAAAAAAAGATAAATTTGTTCGGCCACATATCAAGACAAAAAGAACTAACAATGACTCAAAGAGCCATAAACAAATGCTACGAAAACACCAGATTAATAGGAATACAGAGAAAGAGATGGACAAAGTGGAATCCTAGAGTCACTAGGAGGGATAACACAAGAAGAGGTCAACAGAAGAGCAAAGAATCGCAGATCGTGTCTCCCCTCGACGCCAACGGCAATGGAGGAAGTATAGAAGAAGAAAAAGAATTCCATATTCCCTTTACGCCACTTGGCGTGACAAAGGCTCTTTACTATTTTTTATTTTTTTTTACTATCTCCATCTAGGACAAGCTCACCTAACTTCTCCACAACCATGAATGTCCTTCATAGAACGCTGAAAGCTTACTCCACTTTGGTGCACACACACCATCATTCAATCTACCAAACACGTACAGGTCAAACTAAACACTCACTTTGTGCAAATGGATGAAAATCCTATTTGTAAATATCAATGTATTCACCTCCCTCCAATCACTTTATCTTATTAAAGTGTCGCATCGTAGTTTAGTTTGTTTTGTCTTGTTAATGCAAAGTTCAACAATTTAATTGTTGTTAATTTTATTTTATAAACTTCTACTGTTTTTTTTTTTAAATTTGTTGTTTCTTTATTTACTCTATTGTAGGTATTATTCCTAACTTTTATTCTCGGTTCTTTATGTTTGATCTTATTTTTCATGCCGTTTCTTGTCATTCGACTAACACATTTCATCTAAAAAAAAAAAATAAAGAACCCCCGTCAAGCCAAGTGGCGTATAGGGAATATGGTGTTAGTGACCATGCATTTTTACAGACCTTCAGCACACGATTTTTGGGTGATGTGGTCGATATTGCGCCCGTGCTGCTTTACTTTCCCAGAAAAAAATTAATTATGGTACCCATTTAAGGCTGGGTGAACCCGGAAGCCTTCGGTTGGGATCGAACCCTACCTCTTATCTTTTGTGGTCCAGTTCACTAACCACTGAGCACATTACATCTAATTAGTGGTTATTTTCAGATTGTTCTTGAGTCTAGATTCCAAGTCTGGCATTAGTTGCACAACGTTGAGATTGTGGTGCAGGTTTCCCGATGTGTCTCTAGAGGAAACTCCGTATTTGACAGCAGTCGGAATAGCTGTTCGATGATTTGGCCAATCTTATTGTATCTTGAGTCTATTTCTGTTGTATGCGAATTGTCTCTTCTCCCTTGACTTCCTAGGGTTTTAACCCCCACCCCGTTTTGCAAATTAAAATCCATGATCTGTCACTTTTCTCAGCACATAGTTTATCTTTCTACAGATCTACTAAATATGTAGAAAATTAAGGGCTTAACTGTATAAACTAAATATCCAAATAAAAATAAAATACGCAACAATAAGCAACACTGCTTCTTTGCGACCGCATATATGTTTCTTCATAAATTTCTACTTCCATTATTCGTAACTTACTGCTTCCATTCATTTTTTTGTTCCCTGACATTTTTGCTATTTAAATTTGTGTTCGGACTTTGAGTATTTTTTTTTTACTTACTCAAAAACGTGTATCCTATTTTTACAACATCCGTAAAATAATAATTTGTTGACGGATTCATGGGTACTTTTGAGACAAATTGTACATCGCGGAGCTGGTATTTGTCCCACTTTGTGGAATTTCTTTATTCGAAATGTTAGGTCTTTGTGCTATGCCATTTTGCAAAGCTTAACAATGATACCTTGTGGTTGTGTATTTGTATAACCAGTTTTGCCGTACTACTTAATACTTTCTCACAAACGTTATTTCCCAAAGAAATCAATTCCGTTTGGTGTTTAAAAAAATAAAAATAAAACTTTTGACTTTCAGCTCACGATTTTTGGGGTAATGTGGTCGGTATTACGCCCGTGCCGCTTTACTTTCCCAAAACAATCAGGGTACCCATTTAAGGCTGGGTGAACCCGGAAGCCGTCGGTTGGGATCGAACCCTACATCTTGTCATTTGTAGTCCAGTTCACTACCCGCTGAGCACATTTAATCTATTTAGTGGCATTCGAACCCTGGTTTGAAATCCGAAAAGTTATATCGATTCGGCCACCCGCTCTCACCCGTTTGTTGTTGCTACCACACAACCTTCGACTATTTTTAAAACTAATCAATACACTTTGTGTGTGTGTGTGCGTGCGTGTGGTGTGTGTAATTACTTTCATCAACAATTATATTTTGTAAATTGCATCTCAGTTGATCCTTGTTTCTTCTTTAGTAAACTGTATTCAATTTACGTCCAGGACTTGTTCTTGAGAAGGGATGAAGGGGAGGGAGTCGAAAAAAAATGGGTGCAGTGAAGGAAGAGTTATTTACGATGTACTACTATCCTTCTTCATGTTCATCTGAATATTCTTCGGGTGAAAAAAAATGTTGCTCCTCTCAATGAAGCTAATCATTGAGAGCGTTATTAACAGCGTCGGCTTTATCGTGTTTGTTAGATTGTTCATTCATTCATATGTGTGTATATGTGTGTATGCTGTGTGTGTGTGTATGTTGTATATGTGTATATATCTATGTTTGTCGTATGTTTGTGTGAATACTAACTGCAAATGTGAGATCGAGTTCACATCTACTGAAATAATCTGATTGTGAAGAAAACATAATAGAGATCTATAAAGAGAAAAGTTAATAAAAAGGAAAAACATTTAAGAGACGATAACTGCCTGGTGGCGGTAACATCAGTTCTGAGCTTCACACATAGACAACAAATTAAAGTAGTTGGACACAATATGCGATTACAAATAAATAAAAGTACACACAGTGACAACAAATAAAAGTACACACCGAGTCAACAAATAAAAGTACACACATACACCAAATAAAAGTAAATTAAAATTGTTGTGCATGGTACATGATTAGCAAGAAATACAAATACACACAGAGTATTACCAATCATAGGGAGCCGCGATAGCTCAGTGGTTAGTGAACTGGACTACAAAGGACAAGAAGTAGGTTTTGATCCAAACCGACGGCTTCCGGGTTCACCCAGCCTTAAATTGGTACCGGATTTTTTTTCTGGAAAAGTAAAGCAGCACGGTCGTAATACCGACCACATTACCCCAAATATCATGTGCTGACGGTCTGTAAAATTTATGGTCACTAACACCATATTCTCTATACGCCACTTCATACCAATCATGTGTAAAAACAGGAGGCAAGTTATCTCATGCCACCAGAGCCGAACACTATCAGCGACCCACAGCTGATGGTTGGCGTCAGGATCAGTGAACCAGAGCCATCTAGATCCCACTCCGCCTCTTCGCGGTGCCTCTAGAAAAAAGATAAACCTGTTCTGTCTGGCTAAGTTAGTAGGGATCGAAGATGAGAGACAAATTTAATAGAATCCACAACACAGGGTATACACGCCCACTTGGCAAAAGCGTGTATTTTTTTAGTCAACGAGTAAACACAAGCAAGCGTAACAAAATCAGGGATAGAGACAGAGCACCTGAGATGTAGACTAACGAAATAACGCATGTTGCATAAAACATACAAGTAAAAAGTAAAGAGCCCCGTCACGCCAAATGGAGTATAGGGAATATGGTGTCCATCATCATCATCATCATCGAGTGCCTTCTCCGCAACGAAGGTTGGCTACCATGGAGCGCCATTCTGCTCTGTCTCTTGCTTTGATGGTGCAGGTTGTCATAGGCTGATTTGTCCATCTTTTGATGTTACTCGTCCATGTTAGTCTTGGTCTGCCTCTGCCTCTTTTACCTTGTATTTTCCCTCCAGGATTACTTTTATTAGGCTGTTGTGTCTTTTAACATGGCCCAAAAATCGCATTTGTCTTGTTTGAATTGTGCTTAGTAGTTCTCTTTTCATTTTTAGTTGTTTTAAGACTTCGTCGTTTTCTTTTCCTTCCATCCAACTCTACCTATTTTTCTATATATCCGCATTTCAAAGGCTTCAATTCTCTGTTCTGTTTTCTGGTCTAATGTTCATGTTTCTGCACCATATAGGAATATTGAGAAGATGTAACATTTTGCTATTCTTAGTTTTAGCCCTAGTGTTATTTGTTTTGATGTTAGTATGTTCTTCATGACATTAAAATTACTTTTTGCCATTCCTATTCTTTTGTTTATTTCAGTTGTACATTTTCCATCACTGGTTATAGTATGTCCAAGGTAGTTGTAGTTCTGAACTGTCTCCAGGTCTATTCCTTCTATTTTGATATCCACTTGTGGGTTTTGAGTATTTCCTTAGTTTATGATCATAGTTGTAGTCTTTTCGATATTCATATCTAGTCCATATTTTTTGCTTGTCATGTTTATTTCATTAAGTAATTGTTGTAGATCTTTAGGATTTTCTGCTAGTAGTACAGTATCATCAGCATATCTTAGGTTATTGATTATCTTTCCATTAATTTGTAGGCCTGGCATCTCTATGATGTTTTTAAAAATTTGCTCAGTGTATAGAATGAACACGCTTGGTGATAGGATGCATCCTTGTCTTACTCCTCTTGTTATATTAATGGGTGTATAGTTCTCTTTGTTATATTTGATTATTGCTGTTTGCTCCCAGTATAGATACATATTAGTCGTATGTCCATGTATTCAAGACGTATCTCTTTTAGGCATTCTATAAGTTGTTTGTGGTGTACTCTATCGAAAGCTTAGGTGTAGTCTATGAAGCAGGCATATATTGGTTTGTTTACTTCTGTGTATTTTTCGATTAATGTTCTCATGCAGAATATGGCTTCTGTTGTCCGGCTATTTTTCCTAAATCCAAATTGCTGCTCATCTAATTCAGTATTGATTTTATTCTGAATCCTTCCTTGTATAACATTTAGCAAGATTTTTGTAACATGGCTCATTAGGCTTATTGTTCTAAAGTCACTGAATTCAATTGCACCATTCTTTTTTAGGCAATGCAATGAAAGTTGATGTTTTTAGTTCGTTTGGTATATATAATGTGTGGTATATGTCGTTGCATATGTCTGTAATCACTTCAATGCCAAAGTCTTCTAGTGCCTGTATCATCTCTATCTGTATGCTGTCAGGTCCTGCTGCTTTTCCCTTTTTCATTGCTTTTATAGCTTTTTCCACCTCAGATTTTAAGAATTTATAGCCTGATGTACATTTTATAATTAGTTTCTTGCCCTTTGATCCTGAAATAGATCTGTTATATATTCCTGCCATCTATCTTTAATATCCTTATTGTCTGTTAGCATTTTTCATTTTTGTCTGCAATGCATCCACCTTCTGTGGCTTTTTTATTTTTATTAGTCAATATCTTTATTTCTGTGTGCATTCCTCTTAAGTCTTGTTTGCTTTCCATAGTTTCTATTTCTATACATTTTTGACTGAGCCAGTCTTCTTTTTACCTTTTTGCACATTTTGCGTATCTCATTATCTATTTTATTGTTTTGGGCAGTGTTCTTCGCTTGTCTCCTTTCTTCAATTTTTTCTAAGATTGTGTTAGTTATCCATTTTGTTTTAGTTATCCATTTTTGTTTTTTGTTCTTTCTTTTTTGGGTAAGGTGTCGCAGGTTTCTTGTATGCTTTTCTTTATGCATTGTTATTTGGTTGTTACTTTTTCATCTGTATTTTCTCTTCTGTATTGTTCAATTCCTTCTTCTAGCAGCATCTGGTATGTGTTCTTTACTTGTATTGTATAGGTATCTTTAATATCCTTTTTTATTTAAAGCTGTTATATCTAGTGGATTTGTTCATGAATTAGACTTTTGCTTGTTTCTCTTTAGTTTGATTTTCATTTTAATCATTACATGATTGTGATCTGAATTAATATCTGTTCCTTGGTGGTTTTGGCTTTCTTTACGCTGTTACGGAACCTTTCTCTTATCATTATGTAATCTATTTGATTCCTCTTCTTATCTCCAGGGCTTTTCCATGTGTTTAGCTTCCTTTTTCTGTTGCTCATTGTAGGTGTTACATATTATCAGCCTGTTTTCTTCACAGAATTGTATTAATCTTTCTCCCCTGTCATTTCTTTTTCCTAAACCATGATTTCCTATAATGGTCTTATATCTACCTGTTCCTACTTTAGCGTTCATGTCACCCATTACAATCAAGATGTCTGAAGATTTCACTTGCTTCATAACTTTATTTAGGTCTTCATAGTATGCCTCTATTTGTTCATCTGTGTAGTCTTGAGTAGGTCATATGTCTGTATTATTGCTATGTCGAATGGTTATGCTTTCAACTTGAGTAGTATAATCCTATCACGGTATGTCCAGTGGTTACTTATATATTTTTGTAGCTCTCTTTTTATCAGTATTCCTACCCCCTTTGATGTTCTGTTGTATTTCCTGAGTATATAAATGTATATTTTTCGTCCTCTATGTACCCACATTCTTTCCATCTAGTCTCTGATATGCCTAAAATATCTATAATTATTCGATCTGCTTCTTGAATCAGATTTTCCCATTTCCCTTCTTGATATAGAGTCCTAACATCCCAAGTACTTATTTTAAGATCTTTCCTCCGACATAAGTTCGAATTCCTCTCCATGGCTTCCTCTGGACTAGTACGCGATGAGGCTCCAATCTCTTTCATGGTGGTCTGCCATATTCGCCTTTCGTGTTCTGAATATGCCTCATGTGTACCACACACTTTGCTGTTTTCGCTTTCTGGGCCGTTGATCATTTTTGATTCATCCGCACTATCCACCGTCACAGACTTTTCACATACGGGTTGAACATACCCGGTTTGCCGGCGACATATTTGTCGAACCATGTGCTTGCCTATCGAACCGCGAACACACGACACAAAGAAGAATAAATCATATTGCACTTAAATATCGGTAAATATGGTGTTAGTGACCATAAAATTTACACACCTTCAGCTCATAATTTTTGGGGTAGTGTGTTGTCGGTATTACGCCCGTGCCCTTTGTACTTTCCCAGAAAATAATCCGGTACCCATTTAAGGCTGGGTGAACCCAGAAGCCGTCGGTTGGGATCAAACCCAATATCTTATCCTTTGTAGTCCAGTTAACTAACCACTGAGCTGTCGCGGATCTCTATAAAACATCTTGGTTGACACCATATATCCACATACGCACACAGCGCTTTAATTCTGACGGAGCTTTTTCCTGTAAAATATGATGACCTAACGTTCCTAATGTACACACTTTTATATTATCAAGCTATTGTCTTTGACAATGATAACACGCATTTAAGTACACCAACCATTCAGAGACCTGGTGTGTGTGTTGCCATGTTCTCGTTTAATGGGATGATATGGCAGACTTGCTGTAAACTTATGTTTTGCCTGTATCAAGGTGATTAGTTGACTCTATAAAGAGATAACTTACAACAAAACAAATATGAGCAGGGCTGAAACTAAGAATGGCAAAATGTTACATCTTCTCAATATTCCTGTATGGTGCAGAAATATGGAGGTTAGACAAGAAAACAGAACAGAAAATTGAAGCCTTTGAAATGTGGATTTATAGAAGAATAGGTAGAATTGGATGGAAAGAAAAGAAAACAAACAATGACATTTTTAAAACAACTGAAAATACAAAGAGAACTACTAAATACAAGTAAGACAAGACACATAGAAATGTTTGGGACATGTAAAAAGATACAACAGGCTACAAAAGTAATATTGGAAGGGAAAATACAAGGTAAAAGAGGCAGAGGCAGATCAAGACTAACATGGACGAGTAACATCAAAAGATGGACAAATCAATCTATGACAGCCTGCACCATCAAAGCAAGAAACATAGTAGAATGGCGATCCATGGTAGCCAACCTTCGTTGTGGAGAAGGCACTCAATGATGATGATGATGAAGAGATATAGAAACAACAAGCAGAAGAGAGCTATCTCATTATACCATGAGTTGTTGGTCAACAACAGAAATGATAAATGTCTGTCGTGATCGAAAGTTGTGAAGATACATGATCACCTACGCCAGCAGGCCCGGTACTTGATGATGATGATGATGATGTTAAGGATCGCATTTTCATTGACGACAAGAAAACTCATTCTTACACTAGTACGTATAATAATTCATTGTGTTACTAGTCTTCTCTCTCTCTCTCTCCCTCTCTCTCTCTCTCTATCTATCTCTATCTCTTTTCACAGTGTTGTTTTTGCTGTAGTTCAGCAACCAACTGGTATTGACAACTTATAGTCTTTTCTTGTGATCTTATTGGTATTCTCACCGTCTGCAAAACATCGGTTTTTTAACCCACCATGCATGCTATTAGACTGATATTAATCTTCTGTCAGTTTATATTTTATTTGACTTGCGTCGCTCTCTAAGTCTGTCTACAGCATGGACGGACGTGTTACAATGACTATCGATACGGTCGCCGTAAGATAGTCAGTATTTTCAACTACCTGATTGCATTATTCGCTGCGTTTCTCGAGTCACAAGGGGTTGTTTGATGTCAGCCTACGACAAATGATATTTCCACAAATCCTACACTCATGGATCAAGGTAAGTAGTAATTACGAAGATACAGAGAGGAGTTTATTCGGTAATTTGTACTAAGGTATCGTAATGTTGGGTAAGCTAATGTTTTTAAATGAAGCCACAGCCTTGCCATTGTATTATATTCTAACTAAGCAGTTGTGGATTGAAATGTTGACATCACAATTTGGACACTAATGTTCTCATCTCAACGTTGTGCTACAAATGTCAGTCCTGGACCAAATATGCAAAAACTATACAAACATAACTTCTACTGAGATTAAATGTGTTAGACAAATGATAGGTAACAGACTGAGAGATAAGAAGAGAAATGAAGAACTGAGTATAAAGTTAGAAATAACCCTCGCCACATAATATATAAAGCAACAACATATAACATTTCTTGACCACGTAACAAGGCAGAAAGGTCAAAACATAACGCGAGCCTCCAATAAACGTTGCGAGAACACCAGACCCAAGGGCCGACCTCGAAAAATATGGATCAACGGAATACTGGAGATACTGGGAAGTATAACAGCAGTAGAGGCGAACATAATAGCAAAAGACCCCAAATTATATCTCCCCTCGACTTTGAAATGCAAATGAGGGAGGAAAGAAGCAGAACAAAACTTATTTTCTCATAAGAATATAGATTTTTCAAGGTGACAGTGTATGGAGCTGTCCGTGTCTTTGGATTTAGCTTGAATCATCATCTCTCATGACCTTCCCATCCATGCTCACTTTTATTGATAAATGCCATGCATCGTTTAGTAAAAAGACAACGTTCTTGACACACATTTTTTAAATTTTTCTTGCAACGAAAAAGTCGTGGCATCATTTCATGCTTATTTGCACAACCGATTTTTTATATTGTTGACTAAATTAATTCAGATATCGATATTTAGTATACTATATGCGGTATATACTGCGGTATATACTGCGGTATAGTACTCTATATGCGGACATGTGAGCCTTTGACAATCTGTAATATCGTAGCAGGAGACAGAGCGGAATAGTGCTCCATGGTAGCAATTTTCGAAGCGAAGATGGCACTCACTGATGATGACATTGATATAAGATAAGATGTAAGGTTTATGGTTGAATAATATTAATACTATATCTGGGCAGAATTAATAACATATCTGGGCAGTAAGTTAGATAAAGAGGGAGGAACAGAACATAATACCAAAATAAGGATATCAAAAGCAAGAGAGCTTTTTTTGCACTGGGAAACATATGAAAGTCCAAAGAAATTAGGTTAAATACACAAATAAAAATGTTCAACTCCAATGTTAAGTCAGTCCTATTATCTATCTATCTATTGTCCTTTCGAGCCGAAGACGGCACATAGTGCAGAACCACAATCTCAAAAAACAGAAACCTTGCGTGCCAAAGTGGCACATATTGCAGAGATCACTGCTCTAAAATCTCAGTCCTATTATATGGATGTGAAACACGGAGAACAACAAAATTGACAATTATGCTTACGCAGAATAAAAGGATGGAAATGGCAGGACAAAATCTTTAACATACGATTATGGAAATGTACCAGTCAAATACCACAGAATAAAGATATACATCGAAGACGATGGCGCTGGATAGAACACGCAGTGGAAGCCAACTGAGAGTATTACATAATAGGCCCTTTTTTGGAATCCCCAGGCGAGATGACAAAGGGAAAGACACAGACATTCTTGGAGAAGACAGACAGAAGCAGAGATGAAGATGATGGGGCAGACATGGAATGATCTTAAAAGAATGGCAAGAAACAGAACGATCGAAAAGTGTTTGTTGAAGATCTATGCTCCACGGGGAGCTGAAAGGTAGAAGAAGAAGAAGAATATTAATACTAATATCGTTTTAAATAAAAACGAGGCTAAACTTGACATCTCTATCACAGCGAGTGAACGGTCAGGAGATATCTAAAGGAAAAAAACGTAAGTTCTGTCTTCAAATCAGAGAGTGTGATAAACTTTTCTTTGGTGGATTTACTAAACTATATAATGTGAGTACTATTATTGAGGTGATACTAAAAGTGCAAATGAAGTGAAGCGGGTTACAAAACAATTTAGGAAACAGCAGTCTAGATTTATGGGCCATGTGTGGAAGCGTGTTGGTAGTTACAACCGGAAAATAGAAGTCTGTAGGAGATATAGAAGTATACAGAGGGAATAGATGTAGGATGGCACGGATAAATATCAAGGGCGGAACTGTTACATATAGCGCACGATTAAGTGCTTCATATAACCGTAACATGCAACGCCTCTCGGCATGGACAGTGTGAATGTATGTATGTATGTATATATATATATATATATATATATATATATATATATATATATATATATAAAATTATGGAAGGCACTGGTATCACTCAAACGAATCAAAATCCATAATTGCACAACCGCCTGTGTCAGTGGAATCATCCGAATTACTAACTCACCTCACAAACAAAGAATGGTAACTGTAGTCCCCATCATAGCAGTCCCAGCAAACGTCAACAGACATACAGTGAAACCGCACAGAAAGTAAACACAGCCAACTGTTCCTTGTCATACGATATCATCACTGATCGTAAACAATTGAAATTATATATATATATATATATATATATATATATATATATATATATATATATATATATATATATACATATATAACAAAGAAGGGGGACTTAGGCGTTTTAATAAATAATATGACCGTCATTGACTGCTTAATGCGGCTGCAACAATATCGTCTGCATATGTGAAAAAAGTAATATTTGGATTTGAAAGGTATGTTATTTAGTTAATATTATGTTATGTTTGTGAACTATCAGTCTGTGAGTGTACTACATTACTTGTGACTCAAGGGTGCTAACTACTGGTCTCTGAGCTTGCTACATTGCTTGTGACTCAAGGGTGCTAACTACTGGTCTCTGAGGGTACTACATTACTTGTGACTCAAGGGTGCTAACTACTGGTCTCTGAGGGTATTCCATTGCTTGTGATTCAAGGGTGCTAACTACTGATCTCTGAGGGTGCTACACTGCGTATGACTCAAGGAAGTTAACCACTGGTCTCTGAGGGTACTACTATACTTGTAACTCAAGAGTGCTAACTACTGGTCTCTGAGGATAGTACATTACATGTGGCTTAAGTGTGCTAACTACTGGTCTCTGAGGGTACTACATTACTTGTAACTCAAGAGTGCTAACTATTGGTCTCTGAGCTTGCTTCATTGCTTGTGACTCAAGGGTGCTAACTACTGGTCACTGAGGGAACTACATTACTTGTTACTCAAGGGTGCTAACTAACAGTCTCTGAGGGTACTACATTACTTGTTACTCAAGGGTGCTAACTAACAGTCTCTGAGGGTACTACATTACTTGTTACTCAAGGGTGCTAACTAACAGTCTATGAGGGTACTACATTACTTGTAACTCAAGGGTGCTAACTACTGGTCTCTGAGGGTATTACATTGCTTGTGATTCAAGGGTGCTAACTACTGGTCTCTGAGGGTACTACATTGCTTGTGACTCAAGGGAGCTAACTACTGGTCTCTGAGGGTACTACATTACTTGTGATTCAAGGGAGCTAACTACTAGTCTCTGAGGGTACTACATTGCGTGTGACTCAAGGGAGCTAACTACTGGTCTCTGAGGGTACTACATTGCCTGTGATTCAAGAGTTCTACACTATCAGCTCCTCAAGGTGCTACATTGCTAGTATCTCAAGAGTTATACACTACCAGCCTCTGAAGGTCTTACATTGCTAGTGACTCAATGGAGATAACTACTGGTCTCTGATGGTGCTACATTGCTAGTGACACAATGGAGATAAAAACCGTCTCTGATGGTGCTACATTGCTTGTGATTCAAGGGAGATAACTACTGGTCTCTCATGGTGCTACATTGCTAATTACTCAAGGCATCCATTATAATCGCCCTTAATGTGAATTGTCGGAGCAACCATTGTAACCATTCATTCTTCTTCTTCTTTTCTCTTTTCACTGATACCTAAAAGGTATCGTGGTTTATATCATTTGTCGTTCTTGTGCTGCTCGAATTGTCTGAATTAGTGATTTTCCTTTGTTGTTACATGTCTCTGTCACTGCATCTATCCATCTTCTTCTGGGTCTTCCTCTTGGTCTTTTCCCATGCATTCTCGAGAAGAACGCCCTTGATGGTGATTGGTGAGGATTCATTCTGACCAGGTGACCAAACCATTTAAGTTGTTGTTCTATATATTCTTGGCAGGGCCTTGTTCCTACTATCAACCATTCATTAACGTCATTTATCTCAACACCCACTCTAACTATCATTAACATCATTATCTGAACTTCCAATGTAACCATCATTAACGTCAATTATCTGAACATCCATTGTAACCATCATAAACGTTAACTATGTGAGCATCCATTGTAACCATCATTAACGTCAATTATCTGAGCATCCATTGTAACCATCTTAAAAGTCAATTGTCGGAGTATCCATTGTAACCATCCTAAACGTCAATTTTCGGAGCATCTATTGTAAGTATCCTTAACGTCGACTATCTCAGTAAAGTAATTCAGGGGAAGAGGTATGTCTACAGCACTCGAAAAAAATGACAAATAATCAACAACAGAAAAAAATATGGACCAAGGCAGGATCGAACCCGTACTCAGTGGCACAGCGCCCCGCCACGAAAAGCCGAACGCTAGGGAACACTGCCACTCAGCTAACTTAAAAATTAGCTTCGTAGGCAAGGTCCCTTCGCGAAGGCTTTCCTATGACTATAGCATAAGGCTGCGATCACAGCTCGGAAATATTTTTCCTGTTAAGACAAGTATCTCCCGGATAGGGTAGGGCTGAATACTTGCGCTGCAGACAAACATTTAGGACGAAACAGCACGAATAGTAGTTTCCAGTGGCCAAGACTGGAGACAAATAATAATAAATGAATATTATTATAGAGGGAAACTTCCGAGGCGACAATCAGTGAATTAATTCAGGGGAAGAGGTATGTCTACAGCACTCGGAAAAAATGACAAATAATCAACAACAGAAACAAATATGGACCAAGGCAGGATCGAACCCGTACTCAGTGTATTATTATTTGTCTCCTATCTCAGTAATCATTTTCCACTTCCTTAACGTCAATCCTCTCAGTAATCATTTTGCACTTCTCTAACGTCAATCATCTCAGTAATCATTTTCCACTTCCTTAACGTCAATCCTCTCAGTAATCATTTTGCACTTCTCTAACGTCAATCACCTAAGTAAACATTTTCCACTTCCCTAACGTCAATCATGTCAGTAATCATTTTCCACTTCCCTAACATCAATCATGTCAGTAATCATTTTCCACTTCCCTAACGTCAATCATGTCAGTAATCATTTTCCACTTCCCTAACGTCAATCATGTCAGTAAGCATTTTCCACTTCCCTAACGTCAATCATCTCAGTAACCATTGTTTATCTTCGTGTTGAAGCTAGTGGACTGATAACACCAACAAATCCTCAGGTGAACATATGACAAAGTGCACAATGAAGACAAGAGACAGAGTAAAATGACCCTACATGGTATCCCACTATGGATGTGGTGACGGCACCCAATAAATGAACGAAGTATGTTCATCAAAGAAAAACATTTTCAGTTTCTTCTATTATTTTCATTTCATTTTTTTTTTCAAATTAAATATTCTCATCTTTTAATTTCCAATCTTTGTTACTGTAACAGCGGGCCGAGATGTGACACGTCATAAACATCTAAATTGGCTGGCCATTATAAAAAGTGCCACTCGATTAAGGCCAATTTTTTCTGGCCCAGTCATGTGTGAAATCGACTTTGTGTGTGTGTGTGTGTGTGTGTGTGCACATCTTATCAACATGTTCACGAGCATTTGCTTAAGCTGCATACTGTTTCTGTGAACTTGCAGAGTGCGTCACATGTTATCAGTTTGCTCCGCCTTTTATGTGTTGTCCTGTATACATCTCACAGATTTTCGATATTTCTTTTCATTATTATATGAAATAAACTCTCTATATGTTCACTTTATAGTTACACTATGGTTAAATGTACATTTAGCATTGGCTTTAACTAAGATTTATTAGACAAAATAGCATAACATATTAAAACTGAGAATACGGATTGCATTATAAAAGTAATTTCTAGGCTTGAAAATGGAATACATGCAACTGATATTACTATAAAAATTGGTATAATTATTAGCAATAACCGCCATATTAAACAAAATAATATAGTGATTTAAAGTATTACAATATAAATCGTTTTCTTTTTAAAGGCGGAATTACAGCAGATACACATTAAAAAAAATATATATATATATTAAACGGTACAGACCAACTAAACACATTTATGATATTTGTCCTGTTTTCCTATTAATTTACTGTTTAATTAAATTGTATGTTTATTATTTCACGTTTCTTGCAAGTTTTACTCACGGCTGCGAATGCTATTAACAATTTTCTAAACAAAAATAACAGAAGTAGGAAAGAGACAAAGTAAAAAAAATTACGAAGCTGCAAGTGTGGTCCGACTAACAATAATTGGATATCGATAGCTTCATTAAATCGATCTATTTTGTGTCAAAAGCAAAGCAGTTACGTAGTAACCTCAAGTAAGATACACCTGGGACCATGACCTGATGTTGTGAATTAAAGGCAATTTGGGTCTAGGTCAAAGATTTATTAATCGAGATTTGTATTGTAGTGAGTGGCTTGAAGGCTCGGCCTGTTTTTAGTAAAATCATCAGCATGCACCGTACCGGTTCGACTGGGAGATCCTTCTACGATTTTCCATCAACAGTCATCATCATAATCGTCAGCCAATCAATTCAGAGAAAGAGGTATGTTTACAGCACTCAGAAAAAATGACAAAGAATCAACGACATAAAAAAAAAACAAAGAACAATATATGGACCGAAGCAGGATCGACCCCGTACTCAGTGGCACAGTGTCTTGCCACGAAAAGCCAACCCTAGTGAATCGCTACAAATAATAATACATAAATATTATTATATGGGGAACTTCCGAGGCGATAATAGGGAATAATAGAACAAAGAAGTATGTGTTAGCACTCGGAAAAATTGACAGACAAACAACAATAGAAAAAAACGAAGAACAATATATGGTCCGAAGTGGGATCGAACCCGTACTCAGTGGCACCGCGCCTTGCCACGAGAAGCCGAACGCTTCGCACACTGCCACGCAGCCAACTAAAAAATTGGCTATTGCAGCAGTGTCCATGTAAATAAATTAGCTATCGTGGAAATGTCTTTCACGCAGCTGTTCTCATAACGAGATACACAATGTATTTCTGAGCTGTGATCGCAGCCTTATGCTATAATCACGAGAACACATACGTGTTTTCACTTATCGTGAAAGACATTTCCACGATAGCTAATTATTTTAGTTAGCCGAGTGGCAGTGTTTCCTAGCGTTTGGCTTTTCGTGGAAAGGCGCAGTGCCACTGTGTACGGGTTCGATCCAGATTTGGTCCATATATTGTTCTTTTTTTTCTGTTGTTGATTATTTGTCATTTTTTTCCGAGTGCTGTAAACATACTTCTTCCTCTGAATTGATTCGCTGATTATCGCCACGGAAGTTTCCCTCTAAAATAATGTTAATTTATTATTATTTATATCCCATCATAATTGCCATCAGGTCCCATGCCGGCTGGAGCAGGCGATAATTTCTCCACATCACGTGGTACATCATAGATGTCATAATTTCAGTCGGTGGTCAGTTATTATGCCATTTGGATAATTTGTTCAATATTTGTTTCTCTTGTTTTTTTTTTTCTGCTCTTCTTTCCATTAATTCTGCCTGCTGTCACAGTATTGCTTTCTCTTCCCATGAAGAGTCCAATAAATGTAGACTGTTACTTTATTATGATGTTGGTGATATTTCAGTTTTCAAAATCTCGTTTTAAACATTCATCATTTGTAATTTTTGCTATCAATGGAATTCGTAGATTTCTTCTGATAAACATATTATCAGCTGCGTTTAATGTTCTATGTGTTGTTTTGTGTATAGTCCATGATTCGCTTCCACATAGTAGAATAGGTTCAAATAGCGCACATTAGGACACGGATTTTGTTTTACAATGATTTGTTACATATGACATTTTTTTCATTTGATGGAGTTCTGTCATTGTTAGTCTGACTCTGCTTCTAATTTCTAGCATCACGACAGGCCTAAAGGCTCTAGGTTTTTGAAATAATGCTCTGTCTATCCACGATGCTTTGAGAATGGAATAACTGGAATTCAGTAAAAAAAAAAAAAAAGTAATAAAAATGAAATAAGTCGTTGGTTTGTTTTCATCGCACGTCGAACAATTATCTATATGTGTTGAGATCACATGCCCAGAAAATATAATTGCTTGAAACGAGTGAATATAGAAAATAAAAAAAAAATGCTGGTACAAAAAATCTCCCCTTGTTCACGCCTCAGCTCTCTTTGATTGTAGACAATATCTCTCCTAACTTAAAGTTCTTGGAGTCGCACCACGACTACAGATTCAGTAAAGTCCCAAAAACGTGGATAAATAAGTGGATTAGTGTTAAAACAATGATATATGTGAAATCTCTCGACTTCTTCTTCTTCTTCTTCTTTCCTTCCTCATCTGCCTTTCAGCGTCGAGGGGAGACATAATTTGCGCCCTTTTGCACTTCTGTTCCTCTGCTGCTGTTGTGTTTCCTAGTGCTTCTAATATTCCATCAACCCATCTTTTTTGTGGTCGACCCTTGGGTCTGGTGTTCTCACAACGTTTGTTGAGGCTCGCTGTGTTGTGTTTTGTTCTTTCTGCCTTGTCGCGTGGCCAAACCATTTTATCTGTTGTTTCCTTATATATTCTGTGGCGGGGGCTATTCCTAGCTTTTTTCTCAGTTCTTCATTTCTGATCTTATCTCTCAGACTGTTTCCTGTCATTCGTCTAACACATTTCATCTCTGTAGAGGTTATTTTTCTTATTGTTCTTGCATCTAAGGTCCAGGTCTGGCATTGGTAACACAACGTTGGGATGAAGATTGTATTGTATGGTGCTCGTTTTGCCTCCAGGGTTATTTCCTTGTGGGACAATAGTGGTGATAATTGTCCGATGATTTGACAAGCTTTGTTGCATCTTGATTCTATCTCTGCTGTTTGAGAATAATCCCTCGACGTATGTATATAATGCATATAATATGTTTTTTCTTTCAGGAGTGTTCTCAATAATTATTATTTGTCTCATTTCGTAGTAATTATTGTTGGTCTCATTTCTCAGTAATAATTGTTGGTCTCATTTCTCAATAATTATTATTGGTCTCATTTCTCAGTAATTATTGTTGGTCTCATTTCTCAGTAATTGTTGTTGGTCTCATTTCTCAGTAATTATTTTTGGTCACATTCCTGAGTAATTATTGTTGGTCACATTTCTCAGTAAATTTTGTTGGTCTCATTTCTCAGTAATTATTTTTGGTCACATTTCTCAGTAATTATTGTTGGTATCATTTCTCAGTAATTATTGTTGGTCTCATTTCTCAGTAATTATTGTTGGTCTCATTTCTCATTAAGTGTTGTTGGTCTCATTTCTCAGTAATTGTTGTTGGTCTCATTTCTCAGTAATTATTGTTGGTCTCATTTCTCAGTAATTATTGTTGGTCTCATTTCTCAGTAATTGTTGTTGGTCTCATTTCTCAGTATTTATTGTTGGTCACATTTCTCAGTAATTATTGTTCGTCTCATTTCTCAGTAATTGTTGTTGGTCTCATTTCTCTGTAATTATTGACGGTCACATTTCTCAGTAATTATTGTTGGTCTCATTTCTCAGTAATTATTGTTGGTCTCATTTCTCAGTAATTATTGTTGGTCTCATTTCTCAGTAATTATTGTTGGTCTCATTTCTCAGTAATTATTGTTGTCTCATTTCTCAGTAATTGTTGTTGGTCTCATTTGTCAGTAATTGTTGTTGGTCTCATTTGTCAGTAATTATTATTGGTCTCATTTCTCAGTAATTATTATTGGTCTCATTTCTCAGTAAGTATTGTTGTCTCATTTCTCAGTAATTGTTGTTGGTCTCATTTCTCAGTAATTGTTGTTGGTCTCATTTGTCAGTTTCGTTCGTTTTCGTCAGCTTTGACCTCTGACGAAGTCCCACCCACTCAATTTTGTGGGACTGAATTTTGCGTGTAAAGTCTGTTTTATCCCATTACAGGATGCCCCTCGCCATACAGGCAGATTTACTCCGACTTCAGAGGTACTAATTTTTAGGGAATTAGTAAAACCCAGGTGTCCTCGCCAGGGTACGAACCCCGGCTGTTGCCGTGGTAAGCCAACCGCCTATCGATTGCGCTAACCGGACACCCTCATTTGTCAGTAATTATTATTGGTCTCATTTCTCAGTAAGTATTGTTGGTCTCATTTCTCAGTAATTGTTGTTGGTCTCATTTCTCAGTAATTCTTGTTGGTCTCATTTCTCATTAATTATTGTTGGTCTCATTTCTCAGTAATTATTGTTGGTCTCATTACTCAGTAATTATTGTTGGTCTCACCGGAAGGATTATTAGGTTGCAAAATATGTTGAATATGAAGAAGTGTTGTAAAACTTGAATGGTTTAATATTAGAATAATCCCCAGGAACACATTAATTTAAAAAGTGTATTTAACAAAAAAAATTGAAATTTATACAAAATAAAGGAGATGGTGAAGATTTATTTTGTTGAAAACTTAACTGCTTTTCTCTGCAAAAAAACAGAAAAAAAAAACACAACAATCACAACACGTTTTACTTATCCGGTGTCCAATGGGAATGCTTGTGAATAAACCATAGAAGGCTAAGCTAAACTAAACTTAATATAATAAATTAAGCTATTTTTCAATGTCAAACTTTATAAGTCCATAAATCGACAAAGACATGCGAATTGTTTGAATGTTTAATTAGGCTGAAAATAACTTCTTTTGGTTATCATATTAGTGATACTATTATTAAGAAATATTATGAGATGTTTAAGGAACAAAGAAGTACCAGAAATAAGTGAGGAACAATGTGGATTTACGGAAGGAAAATGCAGCAATAATATAATATACATTCTGAGACATTGATAGAAAGACCGAGAGACAGTAAAATAAGATTTGGATATGTGTGTGTACTGCATAGCCTACACGAAAGCATTTGACAAAGTGATGCAGGTGGAAATAATGACTATGCTGGAGAAATTAAACATCGATAGCAAGAATCTGAGAATTACAACAACAAAAATTGTACTGGCAACCAGTTTAAAAAAAAGTACTCCCGTCACGCCAAGTGGCGTATAGGGAATATGGTGTTAGTGACCATAAATTGTACAGACCTTCGGCCCAAGATTTTTGGGGTAATGTGGTCTGTAATACGCCTGTACCGCTTTATTTTCCCAGAAAAAATCCGGTACCCATTAAAGGCTGGGTGAACCGGTTGCCGTCGGTTGGGATCGAGCCATACCTCTTGTCCTTTGTTGTCCAGTTCACTAACGACTGAGCTATCGCGGCTTCCACTGGAAACCAGTAGCGGCCAAAATAATTGGCCACCAAACAGAACAATTACAATATATAAAACATGGAGAAAGACAACGCTGTGTTCTGTCGACGAATTTGTTCTCACTTTACAGCGAACATATGACCCGATAAATAGTAGAGAAACAAGGAACTGAAGTCAACGGTTATAACATAAACAATTTCTGATTTTCAGATGGCACAGTCTTAATAGCAGATACGGAGAATGAACTACAAGAAGTGATAGACATAATAGTAAAAGAATGCAACAAGAAAGGTATGTCTGCATAATCATTATCATCATGTGCATTACCGGTTGGCGTAGGTGCTCATGTCCCTCCACAATCTTCTATCTACAGTGCATTGTTGACTGTTTTCCATGCCATGACACCAAGCTATCCAGTATTTTCTCTCTTTGTCGTCCGCGATCTCTCTTTCCTTTTATTTTGCCAGTTGTAACCAAGAATTCCAACTTTCCTCTTCTCATGATGTGCCCGAAAAATGTTGATTGCTTCTTTCTGATATTTTTAAGAGCTCTCTTTTTGTGTTGGCCTCTTTAAGAACTTCCTCATTGGTCTTCTTAGCTGTCCAGGGAACTTTCAACATTCTTCTGAAAAATCCAATCTCTGTGGCCTCCAATCGTCTTTTCATTTGTTTGTCTACTGTCCATGATTCGTTTCCATAGGTCAGAATTGGTTCTATATAGCACCGATGAACTCTCTTTCTCATTTTTATTGACATAGATTTGTTGCATAAGATATTTTCATTTTCTGAAATGCTATTTTGGCATGAGCTATTCTGCTCTTTATTTCTGTTGTGCATCTCCCATCTGATGTTATTATTGTGCCCAAGTATTTGAAACGTGTGTGCATAATAGGTAAAAAATAAAGTAACGATCACATAAAAAAAAATCATTATCACCACCATGCAGCATACAAATAAGCGAGATAAATCTCAAACAAGTGCAAAGATTCAAATACGTGGGCATAATAATAACATCGGGTGGAAGACGCACCATATAAATACAAATGTAGAATAGTTTAGAAAAAAGCAACAGCTTAGAAAATGAAAAATGTCTTGCGTAACATGTCTATGGCAATACAATTGAGAAAAAGAGTTCATTTGTGCTATATAGAGTCAAATCTTAGCTATCAAATCTGATGAATCACGGACAGTTTAAAAAAAAAAACACACATGTAAGACGATTAGAGACCACAGATATGGGATTTCTCACAAGAATGTGGAAAGTTCCCCGGACAGCTAAAATGACCAAAGAGGAAAATCTCAAAGAGACCAACACAAAAAAGAAGCTCCTAAACAACATCAGAAATAAGCAATCGATATTTGTCGGTCACATCATGAGAAGAGGAAAATTTGGTAAACAATGGCAAAATGAACGATCGTGGACGACAGAGAGAGAATATACTAGATAGATTGTTGTCATGGCATGGGAAACAGTCAACACTAGATTTGATGCAATGCACTGTGGATAGAATATTGTTGAAAAATATGATTGTTCACGTCAATCGATATGGCAAGTGATGGTCAGTGATGCGTATATCCAGCGCAGCCCGTTATTTTATATTTACGCGCATTGACTGTTCATCATTAATGCATTATTAACAATTGACGACTACATAAACGAATCCGCAAGTTAAATAAATTATTGATACAGTTTTTGTTGGGCCTAATAGACTGTATCTCGTCACAGTATTACATGAGCTCGACTGTTTAATATTTTCGTATATAGCAGCACGCACACACACACACACACACACACACATATATATATATATATATATATATATATATATATATATATATAGTAGTATTAGCCTCTGTCAGTCATATTTGAACATGGATTTTGCAGCGCCCCTAAAAATGTTATATTTGTTTCTCTTTTGTTTCGCAGTTTACTGTTTTGCCAAACAAGCATATAAAGAAGGTGGTAGCAGCTTTTCTCCAATGCAGGAGACAATTCTTGTGTCTAAAATTAGTCTATTGTTGATGATGGACCCCAGGTAGCTATACTGCAGCACGATATCGAGTTTGTAGTTGTCGATAAAGATGTAGGTGTTGCTTCGACGTCATGACCGAGTGTATTAGTTTTCTACAAACTTATTGTTAGATCGAAGTCTCTGAGGGCATGCGAACAACGATGTATCATACCCTGGAGTTCTTCTTGACTTTACGTGGCAAGAGCAGCGTCGGCAGCATATACCAGGTCTCTACAAGTGATGTGTCTGATTTTGGACCTAAACTTTAGTCTGGCAAAATTGAACAACTGACCATCAGGTCTAGTATGAAGAAAGATGCATTTGAGAATGCATGTTACAATAGAACAGCGAAAAAGATTCCAAATAGAGCCGGAGCAAAAACACATCCTTGCTTGACACGACTGCCTATGTTGAAGCGTTGCGACGTGCTATCATCTTATTGAATGGTGCCCTTCATATCTTCACGAAACGATATAACCATAAGCGTCAACAGATTATGTGGGAAGTTTAACTTAGGTACTATTTTGAAGAGACCGTCCCTGCTGTCTAAGTCAAAAGCATTCGCAAGATCATAAACGCGTTGAAGCTATTTCTGTTCTCTAGATTTTTCTTGAAGCCCAACGGAGAACTTTGGATCACTCTGCTGCGTCGAGAGAAGAAACATATGACAAGGGCAACAACTTGTCTCTCCTTTATCAGCACAAGGTCGCGCCCTAGAGAGAAACTTGACTTCCAAGAACCTTAACCTATGATTGAGTTGCATCAAAAGATGGAAATGTAAGCCTATGACAACCTGCACCATCAAAACAAGAGACAGAGCGGAATGGCGCTCCATGGTGGCAAACCTTCGATGCGGACTTTAACATTAATTTCACAATTGGCTCATGCACATCACACACGCTAACATATGA
This sequence comes from Megaustenia siamemsis, assembly GCA_032433765.1. Lineage (NCBI taxonomy): Eukaryota > Metazoa > Mollusca > Gastropoda > Stylommatophora > Ariophantidae > Megaustenia > Megaustenia siamemsis. The sequence continues at coordinate 8,402,659 of JAVIAB010000046.1, forward strand.
CTGGGTTGATTGTTCATCTGCAACATATGCAAGCTGGTCAATCTGGCAACCTACTTGAATTAAATGACGTCAGAAAGACAGCTATAATCAATAACGAGCTGAAACTATCAGGTGGATATAGACGTGAAAATCACTGTAGACTGTAGAAGTGTGGTTTTACAGAAGAATGTCGAGAACACCATGGACAGTTAAGAAGAGTAATGAAAACATTCTGAAAGTGACCAAAGCAAAAAAGAGCTAATTTCCAATATCAGGAAGAAACAATCATCATTTTTTGGCCATGTAATGAGAAAGGCAGAGCTGGAATATATTGTGCAACTGGGAAAATTTAGAGGACGAAGAGAGAAGAGGAAGCAAAGAGAAAAGATACCAGACAGTTTAAGAGAATGGCTTGACAAAATGGTCAACAACAGAAATGATAAATAACTGTCATTATCGAACGTTGTGGAGAGACATGATCACCTAACCAGCAGGATTGGTGATGACGATAATAGCCACGCACCATGAGATCCGTTTGGCGGACTTAGGTAAGCTGAACGAGACGGACTACGTGTTATATATATATATATATATATATATATATATATATATATATATATATAGTTATATATATATATATATACACATGAGCAATATATATGTTTATGTATATATATATATATATATATATATATATATATATATATATATATAATATATATATACATAGAGATCTGCTATTTGTTGACGACTTCGGTTTACCAATACGTTTGCAGAAAACGTTATTTGGTTATGGAAGGCCCCGGTATCACTGCATACGAATTAAAATCCATAATTGCTCAACCGCCCGTGCCAGCGTAATCATCCGAATTAATATCTCATCTCCCAAACAAAGAAAGGTAACTGTAGTCCCCATCGTAGCAGTCTCCAAACACGCCAAAAGACATGAGGCGAAACATCGCGGAAAGTGAACACAGCCAACTGTTCCCTGGCATACGTTATCATCATTCATCGTAAACAACTGGAATATCGAAACATGATCAAAACGGATGAGACACACAGCTCACGGTGTGCACCGATCACTTAACTCTGTAGCTCCTGCAACAAGCCGGATTTGAAATATGAGGAAACTGTAACAAGGAACACTTTTCAGACATAGCCTTCAATGGTTCCCGCCGCCTAACCACCATACACTGGAAGTTCACGTCTTCCTGAAAATGATTATTGTCATATTTTTTTTTGTTTTCATGTATAGCGCTTGATGATGTTAGGCCATCGTTGTTTACTCCAATTCCGAACATATACACACACTGTTAGTCGTCAGATTATCCCCGTCACACATCAAACAGCAGAGCGTAAGATTAGTCAACTACTCAACTCGGTCAGGACGTCGAAGTAACACCTGTCTTCTTGATCGACAAATATAAACTTGATGTCATGCAGCAGAATGCCTACCTCAGGTCATCATCAACGACAAACTATATTTAGATATAGAATTTGACTCTCGCATTGGTAAAGCAGCTACCACATTCTCCCGTCTTTCTAGGCGTGTCTGGCAAAACAGCAAACTGACTACCAAAACAAAGGTTGCAGTTTACAACGCCTGCATCATTAGTACCCTCTTGCATGGCAGCGTATAATGGACAACACCAAAATTCAAAGGAGGAAGCAAAGACAAAAGAAAGATGCAGCTAACGTCAACATGAAAGCTAAAAAAACCAGGTTGTGGACTGTTCGCCCCTGTTGAAGATCAAATGTTTAGGAATTGCTCATTTCGTCTCAAGATCCATCTTCATGCAGGTTAACCTAGAGAGGGACACTAACGGTTATAAAGATCTACTGATATTGCTATACAACTTTAAGTTCTGACTGACTCCGTTAAAAAAAAAAAAAAGTACAGTGCCCACGTCACGCCAAGTGACGTATAGGGAATATGGTGTTAGTGACCATACATTTTACAGACCTTCGGCACATGATTTTTGAGGTAATGTGGTCGGCATTACGCCCTTACCGCTTTACTTTCCCAGAAAAAAAATCCGGTACCCATTAAAGGCTGGGTGAACCGGAAGCAGTCGGTTGTGATCGAACCCTACCTCTTGTGCTTTGTAGTCCAGTTCACTAACCACTGAGCTATCGCGGCTCCCTGGCTGACTCTGTATTGGCAAACAAATCAACCAATTTAATGAAATTATTTAAAAAAGTTGTATAACCAGTAGTTCCAATAACACCCAAGCAATCATATTAGAAACAACCACTGACAGTTATAGATACAAAAGTCGTTTATAGCTTTCTCATTACTCTCCAGCAGTGCTGTTTTCTGTCAACCATTACACAATCTTTAGAAATGGACATAAGCTGAAATCTTTCATTTCAGTTTTCTCAATTATATTAGGAAATGAGAAACCTCAACTAATATCTCAAAATAATCATTTTCTTAAACTGTAGTACACGATATCGATATCAAATCAAATATAAAAAAAAAACAAATAAATAATTGTCAAGAACAGAAACCCATCTTGAGTTCTAATGGAGTCCAATTACAGCTCATGTTCCTCTCAGAGCCATCTGCGCACATTTGATTAGACCATTAAAGTGGCTAGAAAAAATTAACGAGCCTGTTCATTGGTTGCGACAAAATTATGAACCCCTTGTCGAGTTTAGTTGTGACATTGAGTGATGTTATAAGTTACTTCGCCCTTTCGTTGCTCTCATGCCCTTTTTTAAATTTGTGGGCAAAATATAAAAAGATTATATGAATATTGCTTATTTTCGTTATATATTTTTATTGAATCGTTTTCTTGTACTTAGTTCAAACTGGCAATACACTTTCATGCTTCATTATAGCATACGACGTAAACTCTGTAATGAATCTTTTTCATCGCACAAGCTGTGGCCAATTCTGATATGTTCACGGTTGATGATTCTTTGATCAAATTGTAATTTAGTTTCATCTATTTACACAGGCGTGAAGTTACGTTTTGAAATCGTACCACGCTGCCTTCGTCTTCAGAATCATCTACCATGGACATACTCTATACATATCGTTAATATATATATACACACACACACGTGCTTATCATCATCATTGAGTGCCGTCTCTGCATCGAAGGTTTGCTACCATGGAGCGCCATTCCGTTCTGTTTCTTGCTTTGATGGTGCAGGTTGTCATAAGGCTAACTTTTCCATCTTTTGATGTTACTCGTCCACGTTAGTCTTTGTATGCATCTGCCTCTTTTACCTTGTAGTTTCCCTATCAAGGTAACACACGTTAACCCTCGTCAGTTAAGAGATTTAGTGACCTGCATTGCCCCATATTTCGCCTAGCAATTCGTCGAGGGGACTTTAATTTCAAAACGGGCTCATGCACATTACACGGGCTAGATGTTTCGTTTACACGCCAGATAAAGTCAGCATGTCCGTGCCCCCACCAGCAGCAGAAACTACATGGGCTTCTATTGTCTCCATTAATGATACATAAACCAATTGAACTGAAAAAAGACAACTGTGTTGAAAGAAGTCTGTACTATGCCGATGTGTTGATTACTGCGAGTCTTCTCGTGTTAAAATTAAAAAAAAGAAATCTTTCCGACTCATAGTTATAGTCCTGGTATATGTCGGGGTGGGGGGGGGGGGAGAGAGCACACACGATATAACCAGAGGGATAAACGCCGCTTGGTCAAAGCAGTCGCCACGACGTGTGAGACTCAGTGAGAGAATGGTTTTAGCCACTCGGCTACGCGCAACGTATTCTCGTTTTGATTTCTATTTAAAAAAAAAAAAAAAAAAAACGTGATCTTCTCTATGCAGTAGTTCTAGCATAACGTTATGAGAAACATCGTTTTTTTTAGATGTCATACTCAAACTGTGAAACGCATAAATGAGACATTTGACAGAAAATTGTAGAGATTGGATATTTTGTATGTTTCTGTTTTATTTTGTATAGCTTTCTCGCCATTTCTTATGACGTTGGTAAATATAAAAAAAAAATACATCGTAACCATATTGCTCACTTATTATTCATCAGTCATTTAAGGACACCTACCGTCATGCAAACGCTTTTTTTCGGCCTCTAGTTGAATCAGGAAGCGTGCTGGGCACCTGCCTGGGCATACTGATATGGAGGATCTTTGATGCCCGTGCAGCAGAAACGTCGACTCAAGGGAAAGACTAAATTCCACAGAGATGAGAGTGAGCAGCGTGCAGGAGAAACGTCGACTCAAGGGAAAGACTAAATTCCACAGAGCTGAGAGTGAGCAGCGTGCAGGAGAAACGTCGACTCAAGGGAAAGACTAAATTCCACAGAGATGAGAGTGAGCAGCGTGCAGGAGAAACGTCGACTCAAGGGAAAGACTAAATTCCACAGAGATGAGAGTGAGCAGCGTGCAACAGAAACGTCGTCTCAAGGGAAAGACTAAATTCCACAGAGATGAGAGTGAGCAGCGTGCAGGAGGTGGTAGGGTCATAGCATTGTCAAAGTGGTATTGCAAAATGACTGGCCGCCTTCTGGACTCCATTTTTGTAAATGCAATCTCAGAATTTACTGCTAACAATGTTATGAGTAGTAACAATGTTTATATGTAGTAGTAATTCTTCTTCTTCATCTTCTTTCCTTCCTCATCTGCCTTTCAGCGTCGAGGGGAGATATAATTTGCTGTCTTTTGCTCTTCTGTTCGCCTCTGCTGCTGTTATGGTTCCTATTGCTTCTAATATTCCATCCATCCATCTCTTTGTGGTCGATCCTTTGGGTCTTGTGTTCTCACAACGTTTGTTGAAGGCTCGCTGTGTTGTGTTTTGTTCTTTCTGCCTTGGTACGTGACCAAACCATTTTATCTGTTGTTTCCTTATATATTCTGTGGCGGGGGATATTCCTAGCTTTTTTTCTCAGTTCTTCATTTCTGATCTTATCTCTCAGACTGTTTCCTGTCATTCGTCTAACACATTTCATCTCTGTAGAGGTTATTTTTCTTATTGTTCTTGCATCTAGGGTCCAGGTCTGGCATTGGTAGCACAACGTTGGAATGAAGATTGTATTGTATAGTGCTCGTTTTTGCCTCCAGAGTTATTTCCTTGTTGGACAATAGTGGTGATAACTGTCCGATGATTTGACAAGCTTTGTTGCATCTTGATTCTATCTCTGCTGTTTGAGAATTAACGTTTGTCATTAGACTTCCTAGGTATTTGAATTCCACTACTTGTTTTAGTTGTCTGCCTTCTATAGTTATGTTGATGTTCTGTTTATTATTGGCGACATTCATGACTTCTGTTTTGTTTATGTTGATTTTCATGTTGTATTTTGTGAATGAGATGTTGAGTTTGTTTAAGTGTTCTTGTTGGTCTTCTATTGTTTCATGTATTAGTGCCTGATCGTCTGCAAATAAAAGCTCGTTGATCTCCTCTGTCTCTGATGTGTTGACTTGACTAGTTTGCATATATGGTCCATTAATGTATAAACAGTAGGGAGTATAGTACGTACCCATGTCTTACACCTGATCTAACTTCGAAGTGGTCTGTTTAGCCTGCTGCTGTTCTGACCCTAAAGCTGCTGTTGACGTAGAGACTTTTAATAAGGTTGGTTAGATGTTGGCTTACTCCGTATGTTGTTCTCTGTTTACTCTGTCGAATGCTTTTTCCTGGTCAATGAAGGCTATGTATAAGTTTTGATTGTGTTCTGTCGTTTTTTTCTGCAAGCTGTTTTAATGTGAACAGTGCGTCGGTACATCCTCTGTTTTTTTCGGAACCCCATTTGAAAATCGCTTAACTGTAGTTCTATTATTGGTCTCAGCCTTTTTCCAAGATTTTGGCGTATATCTTTTACTACATGGCTGAGAAGAGATATACCTCTATATTGACTGCAGTCTCTTTTGCTACCTTTCTTTTTCTATATTGGTATGATGATTGCCTTTTGCCAGTCTTATGGGGCTTGTTGTTGGTGGCATGCTGCATTAAATATTATGTGCAGCCATTGCATTCCTGTTTCTCCTGCTGCTGCTATTATTTATATTGGTATGTTTTTTTTATCCCCGGTGCTTTATTTTTTCGTGCATATTTCACTACTTCTTCGATTTCCTCTTTCATAATGTTGGGTTCAGTATTTGTGAGTTCTAGCGTGGTTTTTGTTGTCTTATTGGTAGTTGGTATGTTTAACAGGTCTTCAAAATATTTTTTCCATCTCTGTTGCATACATTGGTTATTTGATATTGGCTGACCGTCTTTGTCATTTATCAGCTCGGTAGGATCTTTAGTAGTAGTAATAGCATCCATATTTTAGTATTGGTTTTATCAGTGACCACATTAGCAGTAGTTGTATCTGCAGGCGCTGTTATAGTATGTAGAAGTAGTAGTAGCTGCAACAGTAGTATTACTATTGTTTTATTAGTAATAAAAAAAGAAAAACAAATGTAGTGACAGTGCGCGATTCAGAATCAGTAGCAGCTGCAATAGTGGTAGTAATAGCATGTAGAGCTAGTAATAGTAGCAGCAGAAGCAGCAGTAGTGAAAGTAATATTTTTAATAGTGGTGGTATTTGTAGTATTAATGTCAATATATATATATATATATATATATATATATATATATACATATAATAGTAACATTATTATTGTAGAAGCGGTAGTAGTTGTTGTTGTAGCAGTATCTCTATCATCATAAGTAGTGATAGAAGTATTTTGAGTAGCAGTAGCAATATTGGGTATATTGTACTATTTGTGAAAATATTTCGTCTCGTCAATTTCGACGACGATTAATACTCGTGTACCAACACTCAGGGGACTGTCAACGGTGGACTGTCAACGGTGGACTGTCAACGGTGGACTGTCAACGGTGGACTGTGGTCTTCTAAATATATACATAAAAGCTTGATATATACGAGGCATATATTACATGAAGAGATACTTGAATGTATGATCTTCCGATGGTTACAGGAGCGTCTCGACTCTTACACTGACATCACCTGAAAACTGGCGTGTACCGACCACTGGATAACACAGCCCTTGTAACGTGGTAGATGGAATGACCGCTGCACTGATCTTGGCACCCTGTAAAAAAAAAACTTACGTCGTTCTATACTCTTCTGGTTTCAATCTGGTCACTCGTGAGTGGTAAACTACCAGTCTGTGTACAACTTTCTTTCCGTTACTGCTGGCTGTGGACTGTATTGTCCTTAATTTCCGTGACAACTCTAAAGATCGATCCACCGCGTTTTCTTTGCAGGTGTCAAGATGGTCTTGCACTGCCTTGCCTCTATTTCGCTTTGTCATCGAACTGTTACTCACACTCATCCATCATACACACCGACCTGAGTAACTAATTGTATGCACCAATCACTTTGGATAAAAACTAAGAAATGCTTTACTACCAAGTCCAACATGAAACGTCTGTGACACATGACAAATGCCCAGCAATGTAAATATTCGTGCTCAGCAACAAGGTCCAGCTAATACTTCAGATCTAACACTTCCTCTCACTACACACCAGAGTTCGCTAAGTCTTAAGATTTCACCTATGATCTGGCTAGTCTCTGAGACATTTTGTCTAACTGATATCAATATTTCCATAGACAATGTCCCTCCTTTATAGCTAACTGTACATTCCAACTACTAGTTCTATCTATCAAAGAGATGATGCTCATCAATCTGTCAGAGGCTCTCTCCTGCTCGTTTATCCACTACACTAACTCTATCTAACTCTCTCTCCAGCTGCCAAACGGAACTTCCCTGACAACCATCGTCATTTCATGCCTCGTCACTTTATGACCTGTTCGCATTGCCTTGAACTATCGCCGTATCTAATCATTTTGCCGTGCAATTACCCCTCCTACATTAGTACCAGTAACAGTAGGAGTAGTCGTAATAGTAACAGTAGCAGTAGTAGTAGTAGTAGTAGTAGTAGTAGTAGTAGTAGCAGTAGTAGTAGCAGTAGTAGTAGTCGCTGTAGTAGCAGTATTAACAGTAGTAACAGTAGTAGTAACAGTAGTAGTATTAGTCGCATTAGTAGCAGTGGACGTAGTAGTAGTAGTAGTAGTAGTTGTAGTCTTAGAAGTAGTAGTCGTAGAAGTAGTACTAGCAGATGTAGTAGTAGTCGTAGTAGTATTAGTCGTAATAGTAGTAGCAGTAGTAGAAGTAGTAGTGGTCGCAGTAGTAGTAGTCGCAGTAGTAGAAGTCTTTCTGGTAGTAGTGGCAATAGTAGTAATAGTGTTAGCAGTAGTAGTAGTAATCGCAGTAGTAGCAGTAGCAGTAGTAGTAGTAGTCTTAGAAGTAGTAGTAGCAGTAGTTGTAGTCGTAGTAGTAGTAGTCTCAGTAGCAGTAGTCGTAGTAGTAGTCATATTAGTAGTAGTGTTAGTAGTAGTAGAAGTAGCAGTAGTAGTTTTCGTAGTTCGTAGTAGTAGTAGTAGTAGTAGCAGTAGTGGTAGTAGTAGTAGCAGTAGTAGTAGTAGTAGTATTAGTAGCAGTAGTAGTAGTAGTAGCAGCAGTAGTAGTCGTAGTAGTAGTAGTGGCAGTAGTAGTAGTGTTAGCAGTTGTAGTAGTAATCGCAGTAGTAGTATTAGCAGTAGTAGGAGTAGTAGTAGTAGTCGTAGTAGTATTAGCAGTAGTAGTAGTCGTAGTAGTAGTAATCGTAGTAGTAGTCGTCGTAGTAATAGTAGTAGAGGTAGTAGTAGTAGTAGCAGTAGTAGTAGTCGCAATAGTAGTAACCGTAGTAGTAGTAGTGGCAGTAGTAGTAGTAGTGTTAGCAGTAGTAGTGGTAATTGAAGTAGTAGCAGCAGTAGTAGTAGTAGTAGTCGTAGTAGTAGTAGCAATTGCAGTAGTAGTAGTCGTATTAGTAGCAGTGTTAATAGTAGTAGTCGTAGTAGAAGTAGTAGTGTTAGTAGTAGTAGTAGTAGTAGTAGTAGTAGCAGTAGTGGTAGTAGTAGTAGTAGCAGCAGTAGTAGTCGTAGTAGTATTAGCAGCAGTAGTAGTCGCAGTAGGAGTAGTCGTATTAGTAGTAGTAGTAGTAGTCGTAGTAGTAGTAGTAGTGGCAGTAGTAGTAGTAGTAGTAGCAGTAGTAGTAGTAGTCGTAGTAGTTGTAGTAGTAGTAGTAGCAGCAGTAGTAGTAGTAGTAGTAGTAGTATTAGTAGTGGCAATTGTATTGACAGTAGTAGTAGTCGTAGTAGTAGTAGTGGCAGTTGTAGTAGTAGTAGTAGTAATCACAGTAGTTGTAGTAGCAGTAGTATTCGTAGTAGTACTAGTCGTAGTAGTAGTAGTCGTAGTAGTAGTAGTCGTAGTAGTAGTAGTCGTAGTAGTAGTATTAATAATCGTATTAGTAGTGGGGTTAGTAGTGGTGTTAGTAGTAGTAGTAGTAGTAGCAGTAGTCGTAGCAGTAGCAGTAGCAGTAGAAGAAGTAACAGCTGTAGTAGTTGTAGTAGTAGTAGTCAAATTAGTAGTAGTAGTAGTAGCAGCACTAGTAGTCGTCGTAGTAGTAGTAGTATTAGCTGTAGTATGTGTAGTACTAGTAGTCGTAGCAGTAGTAGTAGTAGTAGTAGTATAGTAGAAGTAGTAGTAGTAGTAGCAGCATAGTAGTCGTCGTAGTAGTAGCGGTAGTAGTAGCAGCACTAGTAGTCGTAGCAGTAGTAGTAGTAGTAGTAGCAGTAGTAGTAGTAGTAGTAGTAGCAGTAGTAGTAGTAGTAGTCGTAGTAGTAGTAGTCGTAGTAGTAGTAGCAGTAGTATTAGTAGCAGCAACAGTAGCAGTCGTAGTATTACAAGTCGTAGTAGTAATAGTAGCAGTAGTAGCAATAGTAGTAGTCGCAGTAGTTGTAGTAGCAATCGTAGTAGTAGTCGTAGTAGTAGTAGTCGAAGTAGTAGTAGTCGTAGTGGTAGTAGTAGTAGTCCTATTAGTAGTAGTTGTAGTAATTGTCCTAGTAGTAGTAGTAGCTGTAGTAGTAGTAGCTGTAGTAGTAGTAGTAGTCGTAGTAGTCGTAGTAGTCGTAGTAGTAGTAATAGTATTAGTAGCAGTAGTAGTAATATCATTAGTAGTAGTAGTCGTAGTAATAGTAGTCGTAGTAGTAGTTACAGTAGTAGTAGTAGTCGTAGTAGTAGTCGTAGTTGTAGTAGTAGCTGTAGTAGTATTCGTAGCAGCAGTAGTAGTAGTCGTAGAAGTAGTAGTATTAGCAGTAGTAGTAGTAGCTGTAGTAGTAGTAGTAGTAGTCGTAGTAGTATTAGCTGTAGTAGTAGTAGTAGCAGTTGTAGCAGCAGCAGTAGTAGTAGTAGTAGTAGTAGTAGTAGTAGCAGTTGTAGCTGTAATGTCGTCAATAGTAGTTTTAATAACAGTAATAGCCTCCTATTCAGAATTGACTGTATTATTAATGTCAGCAATAATAGACGGAGCGGCATTGTAGTAGTAGTTGCAGCAGTAGTGGTAATAGCAGTAGCAGCAGTAGTGGTTGTAGTAGTAACAGCAGTAGTGGTAGTGGTAGTAGCAGCAGTAGTGATAGTGGTAGTAACAGCAGTAGTGGTAGTAGTAGTAGTAGTAGTAGCAGTAGCAGTGGTAGTGGTAGCAGCAGCAGTAATGGAAGTGGTAGTAGCAGCAGTAGTGGAAGTGGTAGTAGCAGCAGTAGTGGTAATAGTAATAGCAGCAGCAGTGGTAATAGTAGTAGCATCAGCAGTGTTTGTAATATTAGTAGCAGTGGTTTTAGTAGTATTAGCAGTAGAGGTAGTAGTAGGAGCAGCAATGGTGGTAGTATTTGCAGCAGTAGTGACAGTAGTAGTAGCAGTAGTTGTAGTAACAGCGGTTGTAGTAATAGCAGTAGTTGTAGTAGTAGCTGCAATAGTGAGTGGTAGTAATAGTAGTAGCAGCAGTAGTGGTTGTTTTAGTAGTGGCAGTAGTGGTAATAGTAGCAGATGTAGTGGTTGTAGTAATAGTAGTAGTAGCTACGTCTGTATGACTGTGGTTTATGTTATTATGTATGCGCTAGTGATTCTATCACACAGCCACACGCACATTGTAAGACTGGAAGACATACAGCATGAGACCATGCACTAGCGATTCTATCTATAGCTCGTTTCAAATAAATTGTCCATCTTCAAAACGCTATTGTTCAGTAACCGTTTGTTAAAAACTGTTGAAATGTTCCAAATGTTATTAGAATGCAAAAGACCCTTTAAATGTATATTTAACAAATATCTTGCAGCTGCAGTTTTCTTAAAGCGGCGAATTTCTTTGATGTTTGTCAAAATTGTAAATTGTGAACCCCTAAATAATAGAAATTACCGTAGTTGCTGGTCTATGATTAATTTTCACTAGGTAAAGGCGTGGCCGTAATGGGGAAATACCAGGAGAATTATTGTCTTCTCAGTTCGAGGACGGACGATAATACCAAGGTATACTTGTATGTCCAATTTTCATAGTTGTGTGGTCCTGAAAAGGACCGTTTGTTGAACTAATTTAAGGTAATATAGGGGCCAACATTGTGGGGGCTATATACTTTCATTCTGAATCAGACGAGTCTAAAAGATTAATAACTGTTTGGGGTTGAACATTCCACAAACCATCATTTTTCCAATATTCCTCTTCCTGTTTTAAGACGTGGTCTTCACATTCAGCCCAATAATCTTTGTCTATATTTAATAAAGCGAGATTAGCAAGAGTCTTTACATCGCATATTTTGAATGTTGTATTGTCATCTGCCACTTGTCCTTTTAATTTTGCCCAGATTAGTTCTATTGGATTTAAATGAGCATGGTAAGGTGGCAGCCTCAAACTTATATAACCATGCTCTTGGATAATCTTATCTATTTGAAAAATCTTTGTCCTTTGTTTTTGCTTTACTAGAGATAGTAATTCAGGTTTTAAGTACATGTTATTAAATTGTATGTGCTCCTTTGTGAGCCATATCTTAATATCATCTTTTGTACTGGATGACGTCGGGACTTTATCTTCAAGTGCAACAATGTTGTGGTACGCTGCATTGTCCATTATTAGGCAAGATGGTCGATCTAGTGATGGGAGAACAGAATTTTCAATCCAATGTCTAAATATGTGACCATTCATCTCAGAGTGATAATCCCGATTGTCTATGGATTTTGAAAGAAAAATGAGCTCTGCATTCTGTATTAGTCCATGTTGTCGACTACCTGCATGAGCAATTATCAAGCGCTGTCCTTTGCTGCTAGGTATTAATCTCTTAATCTTTCCATCTGATGACTGCCATTCCCTTTGGTTAGTGTGGTGAGCATTGATCCATGTTTCATCCAAGTACACAATATCATAACCTTGCTTGCGCACCTCTTTTACTTCACGTAAGTACTTGCTTCTCATGACTACTATATGTGGCTTCTCACAGATGATGTTTCGTCCATTGGAATACTTTCTGAATGTAAAGCCTGCAGCTCTCACGTTCCTCCATAATGTAGACTTTGATATTTCAATACTGTTGTTCTTTTTTAGCGAAACTTTTAATTTTCTTATTGTAACAGTTTCATTCATACCCAACATTTTGCCAATTTCACGTCTACACCTCTGAATGAACGGAAATGGAACACACAATTTCTCAAGTGTCTAATTGTGTCAAAAAACCATGGCGAAAGCGTGCAAACACGTCAATTTTACCGTGTATGGATTTGTACTCGCTATTTTTAACTGAAAATACTGTAAACATTAAGTTTTGACTACATCAATGGGTCGTTATAAATTTATATAAATCAAATAAGCAACAATAATAACCAAATGTTTTTTTTAATGAAATTAATTCCCTGTTGGGTTCTAATCATTATAACTTTACATGCAAATTTTAAAAAACTTACAACAAGCGGTTAAAAAGCTATCGATTTTAAAGGTTGGGCACGAGTTATAAAACAAGCCATAACAATCACACGCACATTGTAAGACTGGAAGACATACAGCATGAGATCATGCGCTAGCGATTCTATCTAACAATCACACGCACATTGTAAGACTGGAAGAGATACAGCATGAGACCATGCGCTAGCGATTATATCTCATAGTCACACGCACATTGTAAGACTGGAAGACATACAGCAAGAGACCATGCACTAGCGAATTTATCTAGCAATCACACGCACATTGTAAGACTGGAAGACATACAGCATGAGATCATGCGCTAGCGATTCTATCTAACAATCACACGCACATTGTAAGACTGGAAGAGATACAGCATGAGACCATGCGCTAGCGATTATATCTCATAGTCACACGCACATTGTAAGACTGGAAGACATACAGCAAGAGACCATGCACTAGCGAATTTATCTAGCAATCACACGCACATTGTAAGACTGGAAGACATATACCATGAGACCATGCGCTAGCGATTATATCTCATAGTCACACGCACATTGTAAGCCTGGAAGACATACAGCATGAGACCATGCACTAGCGATTCTATCTCACAGTCACACGCACATTGTAAGACTGGAAGACATACAACATGAGACCATGCACTAGCGATTCTATCTAACAATCACACGTACATTGTAAGACTGGAAGACATACAGCATGAGACCATGCGCTAGCTATTCTATCACACAGCCACACGCACATTGTAAGACTGGAAGACATACAGCATGCGACTATGAGCTAGCGATTCTATCTCACAGTCACACGCACATTGTAAGACTGGAATATATACCGCATGAGACCATGCGCTAGCAATTCTACCTCACAGTCACACGCACATTGTAAGAATGGAAGACATACAGCATGAGACCATGCTCTAGCAATTCTACCTCACAGTCACACGCACATTGTAAGACTGGAAGACATACAGCATGAGACTATGCGCTAGCAATTCTACCTCACAGTCGCACGCACATTGTAAGACTGGAAGACATACAGCATGAGACCATACGCTAGCAATTCTACCTCACAGTCGCACGCACATTGTAAGACTGGAAGACATACAGCATGAGACCATACGCTAGCAATTCTACCTCACAGTCGCACGCACATTGTAAGACTGGAAGACATACAGCATGAGACTATGCGCTAGCAATTCTATCTCGCAGTCACACGCACATTGTAAGACTGGAAGACATACAGCATGCGACCAAGAGCTAGCAATTCTATTTCACAATCACACGCACATTGTAAGACTGGAAGACATACAGCATGAGACCATGCACTAGCGATTCTATCTAACAATCACACGCACATTGTAAGACTGGAAGACATACAGCATGAGACCATGCACTAGCGATTCTATCTAACAATCACACGCACATTGTAAGACTGGAAGACATACAGCATGAGACTTTGCGCTAGCGATTCTATCTCACATTCACATGCACGTTGTAAGACTGGAAGACATACAGCATGAGACCATGCGCTAGCAATTCTATCACACAGCCACACGCACATTGTAAGACTGGAAGACATACAGCATGAGACCATGCACTAGCGATTCTATCTATAACTCGTTTCAAATAAATTGTCCATCTTCAAAACGCTATTGTTCAGTAACCGTTTGTTAAAAACTGTTGAAATGTTCCAAATGTTATTAGAATGCAAAAGACCCTTTAAATGTATATTTAACAAATATCTTGCAGCTGCAGTTTTCTTAAAGCGGCGAATTTCTTTGATGTTTGTCAAAATTGTAAATTGTGAACCCCTAAATAATAGAAATTACCGTAGTTGCTGGTCTATGATTAATTTTCACTAGGTAAAGGCGTGGCCGTAATGGGGAAATACCAGGAGAATTATTGTCTTCTCAGTTCGAGGACGGACGATAATACCAAGGTATACTTGTATGTCCAATTTTCATAGTTGTGTGGTCCTGAAAAGGACCGTTTGTTGAACTAATTTAAGGTAATATAGGGGCCAACATTGTGGGGGCTATATACTTTCATTCTGAATCAGACGAGTCTAAAAGATTAATAACTGTTTGGGGTTGAACATTCCACAAACCATCATTTTTCCAATATTCCTCTTCCTGTTTTAAGACGTGGTCTTCACATTCAGCCCAATAATCTTTGTCTATATTTAATAAAGCGAGATTAGCAAGAGTCTTTACATCGCATATTTTGAATGTTGTATTTTCATCTGCCACTTGTCCTTTTAATTTTGCCCAGATTAGTTCTATTGGATTTAAATGAGCATGGTAAGGTGGCAGCCTCAAACTTATATAACCATGCTCTTGGATAATCTTATCTATTTGAAAAATCTTTGTCCTTTGTTTTTGCTTTACTAGAGATAGTAATTCAGGTTTTAAGTACATGTTATTAAATTGTATGTGCTCCTTTGTGAGCCATATCTTAATATCATCTTTTGTACTGGATGACGTCGGGACTTTATCTTCAAGTGCAACAATGTTGTGGTACGCTGCATTGTCCATTATTAGGCAAGATGGTCGATCTAGTGATGGGAGAACAGAATTTTCAATCCAATGTCTAAATATGTGACCATTCATCTCAGAGTGATAATCCCGATTGTCTATGGATTTTGAAAGAAAAATGAGCTCTGCATTCTGTATTAGTCCATGTTGTCGACTACCTGCATGAGCAATTATCAAGCGCTGTCCTTTGCTGCTAGGTATTAATCTCTTAATCTTTCCATCTGATGACTGCCATTCCCTTTGGTTAGTGTGGTGAGCATTGATCCATGTTTCATCCAAGTACACAATATCATAACCTTGCTTGCGCACCTCTTTTACTTCACGTAAGTACTTGCTTCTCATGACTACTATATGTGGCTTCTCACAGATGATGTTTCGTCCATTGGAATACTTTCTGAATGTAAAGCCTGCAGCTCTCACATTCCTCCATAATGTAGACTTTGATATTTCAATACTGTTGTTCTTTTTCAGCGAAACTTTTAATTTTCTTATTTTAACAGTTTCATTCATACCCAACATTTTGCCAATTTCACGTCTACACCTCTGAATGAACGGAAATGGAACACACAATTTCTCAAGTGTCTAATTGTGTCAAAAAACCATGGCGAAAGCGTGCAAACACGTCAATTTTACCGTGTATGGATTTGTACTCGCTATTTTTAACTGAAAATACTGTAAACATTAAGTTTTGACTACATCAATGGGTCGTTATAAATTTATATAAATCAAATAAGCAACAATAATAACCAAATGTTTTTTTTAATGAAATTAATTCCCTGTTGGGTTCTAATCATTATAACTTTACATGCAAATTTTAAAAAACTTACAACAAGCGGTTAAAAAGCTATCGATTTTAAAGGTTGGGCACGAGTTATAAAACAAGCCATAACAATCACACGCACATTGTAAGACTGGAAGACATACAGCATGAGATCATGCGCTAGCGATTCTATCTAACAATCACACGCACATTGTAAGACTGGAAGAGATACAGCATGAGACCATGCGCTAGCGATTATATCTCATAGTCACACGCACATTGTAAGACTGGAAGACATACAGCAAGAGACCATGCACTAGCGAATTTATCTAGCAATCACACGCACATTGTAAGACTGGAAGACATACAGCATGAGATCATGCGCTAGCGATTCTATCTAACAATCACACGCACATTGTAAGACTGGAAGAGATACAGCATGAGACCATGCGCTAGCGATTATATCTCATAGTCACACGCACATTGTAAGACTGGAAGACATACAGCAAGAGACCATGCACTAGCGAATTTATCTAGCAATCACACGCACATTGTAAGACTGGAAGACATATACCATGAGACCATGCGCTAGCGATTATATCTCATAGTCACACGCACATTGTAAGCCTGGAAGACATACAGCATGAGACCATGCACTAGCGATTCTATCTCACAGTCACACGCACATTGTAAGACTGGAAGACATACAACATGAGACCATGCACTAGCGATTCTATCTAACAATCACACGCACATTGTAAGACTGGAAGACATACAGCATGAGACCATGCGCTAGCTATTCTATCACACAGCCACACGCACATTGTAAGACTGGAAGACATACAGCATGCGACTATGAGCTAGCGATTCT
>JAVIAB010000046.1:8424584-8624584 GCA_032433765.1 Megaustenia siamemsis
AAACCCCGTACTAAAATGTCGTGCTAAATTTGGATATGTAGGGCCAATAGACACAAATATTATAGTTTTGTTTCAAACTACAACACAGCTCATCAACAACCATTTTACGTTTTTCTAAGGGTGGACGATGAACAGAAGTAGTCGTCTATCGAACGTCATAGAAAAAATAGCAGGACAGAGTAGCAAACTCGATGCTCCTAAACATTCTAGGCTTCCATCCATTTTGACGGCATTTAGATTAACAAGATTAACATGGCTGCGGCTGTACTAAACATAGCTATAGAACAATAAGTTATAGAACATCATGCTATAGAACATCATTCTATAGAACATCAAGTTATAGAACATCAAGTTATAGATCATCACGCTATAGAACATTAAGCTATAGAACATAAAGCTGTAGAACATCAATCTATAGGACATTAAGCTATAGAACATCAAGCTATGGAACATTAAGCTATAGAATATCAAGCTATAGAATATTAAGCTATAGAACAAGTAACAGGTTTTAAATATCTTAGAACGACAATCTCTGAAAATGGTAAAATCGATGAAGAAATAGACATCCGATGCAATAAGGCAAACCAGATATTGGGACATCTATCCCTTATACTTCAACATAAAGCAATGTCTATTACCGCCAAGAAGCATAGTATACAAAGTATATTCATTCCAACAGTGTGATACCAATGCCAAACATGGTCACTTACTTCTTGGTATGAGAGAAAGCCTGTCACCAAAGAGACGACATGTCTAAGAAGAGCGCTTGGAGTAACCAGAAAAGACAATAAGAAATGATATTATGAGAGAAAGCCTGTCACCAAAGAGACGACATGTCTAAGAAGAGAGCTTGGAGTAACCAGAAAAGACAATAAGAAATGATATTATGAGAGAAAGCCTGTCACCAAAGAGACGACATGTCTAAGAAGAGAGCTTGGAGTAACCAGAAAAGACAATAAGAAATGATATTATGAGAGAAAGCCTGTCACCAAAGAGACGACATGTCTAAGAAGAGAGCTTGGAGTAACCAGAAAAGACAATAAGAAATGATATTATGAGAGAAAGAAAAGAGTAGGCATTGAACCAATTCTAAGTTACATACAGAAACAACAAATAAACTGAGCTGCCCATCTAGGAAAGAATAAAGTGTGATTTTGTACTATTCAAAACATGCATTAAAGAGTAGAAAGGTAGCAAGAAGCAGACTAGAGTAGGATGGAGAGACAACATAAACGTTACAGCATCATCAATTGACAATGATTGAAGCCGCTGAAAGGACGAGAACTAGAGATTTGCATCTCCCTCGACACCCGAACGAGTACAAGAAGTGAAGAAAGAAGAGAAAGAGAAAGACTGTAGTAGAATGAAGAACAGTAGCATCTCCAGGCACATATTATCTGTGGAGTTTATATAAAAGGGCAGCTGCCTGTAGGCTGAACTAAAGTTCAAACATGTCAGGCATGGATTTCTTCATGAATAAAAATAAATGACTGGTCAGACTGACAAATGATCGTAGCACATGGAGACAAAATAGTGTGAAGCAGTTAAAAAAAAAATGAAACCATGACAAAGTTCGAACAAATAAGACGGAAGAGAAAAGAAGTGAGGCCGCTCGACCTAAAACTGATTGATTGTAAGTAGAAACTGCCATTGCAGTCTTGGCAACAAAAAACAAGGTGGAACGATTATCTGGCAAAACAGCGCTAGTAGCTGCTATTAAAGATCGTCATTTTCCCTAGTTATAACTGTCTATGAAGATGTGAAGCTGTTCATTGTTTATAACTGTCTATGAAGACGTGAAGCTGTTCACTGTTTATAACTGTCTATGAAGATGTGAAGCTGTTCATTGTTTATAAAGGTCGATGAAGATGTGAAGCTGTTCATTGTTTATAATTGTAAATGAGTATGTTCATTGTTTATAACTGCTTATGAAGATGTGAAGCTGTTCATTGTTTATAAAGGTCGATGAAGATGTGAAGCTGTTCATTGTTTATAAAGGTTGATGAAGATGTGAAGCTGTTCATTGTTTATAACTGCTTATGAAGATGTGAAGCTGTTCATTGTTTATAAAGGTCGATGAAGATGTGAAGCTGTTCATTGTTTATAAAGGTCGATGAAGATGTGAAGCTGTTCATTATTTATAGCTGTCGATGATGGTGTGAAGCTGTTCATTGTTTATAACTGCCTATGAAGATGTGAAGGCTATTCATTGTTTATAGCTGTCGATGAAGATGTGAAGCTGTTCATTGCTTATAACTGTTTATGAAGATGTGAAGGCTATTCATTGTTTGTATATATCTATAAGATGTGAAGGTTGTTCATTGTTTATAAAATAAAGATAAAATGATATTAAGCAGGTAAACCTAAACAGAACATAGGTAAAACTAACGGTACTGCATGATATTTAGAAATATTAATGCATATATGGGAGCCGCGATAGCTTTGTGGTTAGTGAACTGGACTAGAAGGGACAAGAGGTCGGGTTCGATCCTGATCGACGGCACCGGGTTCACCCAGCCTAAGATGGGTACCGGATATTTTCTGGGAAAGTAAAGCGACACTGGCGCAATGATAAACTTAGTGGCCGCGTAAGAAGACTTATCAACCAACACAGAACTGGAATCGTCAGTCGCTGGACACTGCGGGACTTGCTGAGGAGGGGATCTGAACACCTATGGATATGTTCGGAAAGCAATGACGATGACCCGCAAACAACTCAATAACAATGAGCAGAAAATACATTCCCATTGCTATTGGTTTTCTTCTGTTTTTGGTCATCCTATGGGTTTTTGTGAGGATTAAGGAATTATGTCCAGTAACCATGTGGTGTTTAGGTGGTAATTTTTTTAAATTCACAGAAATGTAACAAAATAAAATGTTTGTCTTTTTTGATAATCCTAAGCACTTTTCTCAGGCGGCTCTTCTTAATGGTGAGAAGCTTTCTCTCAAGCGTAATCATAAGTTACCAATTCGGTACAATGTTGGAATAAATATTATCTGTATAAAATGTTTTGGGAGATAATAGGTATTGCTTTGTGTTGGAGACCTAGCAGTTCTATCTCCACGTGGTCTCCCCTGGTAACAGTCTGCGCCAAAACATGCTGGTTAACAGAAGCTAGGATCGCCGTGTTGCCTGTAGTGGTGGATGTAACTGATATAGAAGGCCCAGTATTGCAGTACCTTTTGGTTGATTAGCAATTTCCCAGCATAGCCTGGGATAGACGAATTCCAACTTCTCCAGGAGGAGCCGGGAATGTTTAAAAAAGTCATGACGACCCACCACATCAATGAGTCAAATAGTCATAGGTACCGGATATTTTTTTCTGGGAAATGTAAGAGGCACGGGTGTAAGATCGACCACATTACCCCAAAACTCATGTGCCGAAGGTCTGTAAAATTTATGGTCACTAACACCATAATCCCTTTACGCCACCTGGCGTGACGGGAGTACTTTACTTCTTTTTAAAATTTAGCTACGGGTGATTAATTCCTCACTCTAACATGTGTATTTGAATGAATGTAAAGTACCATTACCCGGAAATACATTGTCTAATCAGTGCAGTTATTTGTTGTTTATTTTTGCAGACGACCAAAATGAATCTCATTGTGAAAACTGGTTTGTGCTTCATGCTGGCCTTTATGGCTTTGCTTGGTAAGTACATCATTAGGAAATATCTAAATATTTTAAATGAAGTTACATGTTTCTGTAGTGGGTAAATTGATGTTTTATGGTCGCTCTCACAGAAATCTTGCTAAGAAAATTGATTGTTTGAACGAAAAACGTGTACAGCTGTCATAATGTCTGCATTAATCAATGACGTCGTGACAGATCTTGCCATCAATTGCTTCTTTCTTTCTTTCTTTCTTTCTTTCTTTCTTTCTTTCTTTTTTCTTTCTTTCTTTCTTTCTTTCTTCTTTTTCTTTCTTTCTTTCTTTCTTTCTTTCTTTCTTTCTTTCTTTCTTTCTTTCTTTCTTTCTTCTTTCTTCTTTCTTTCTTTATTTCTTTCTTTTTCTTTCACTCTTTTATTTCTTTCTTTCTTTCTTTCTTTCCTTCTTTTTTTCTGCCTGTCTTTCTTTCTTTCCTTCTTTCTTTCCTTCTTTCTTTCCTTCTTTTTTCTTTCTTTCTTTCTTTCTTTATCTTTCTTTCTTGCTTTCTTGCTTTCTTTATCCTTTCTTTCGTTTCTTTTCTTTCTGTATCCTTCTTTCGTTCTTTTTTATCTTTATCCTTCTTTCTTGCTTTCTTTCTTTTTATTATTGATAGGTCGGTGGATGGGGTGAGAGTATCGATATACACATTATATCTATATAACTAGGACACACACACACAACTATGTTTACTGCATTATCTCATTGTGGGGTCTGCATGAAAATGATGGGAAAAGGAAGTTGAGGGGTTACAGCATCTAGATCACATAAGTAAAGAAACATAGAACATAAAATAACATTAATATGTAACTTGTACCTAATAGATTTCATATGTAACTAATATAATGTGCTTTGAACTGTGCGTCTCTGATTTTGTTTCTGCATTATTTCTTCTATGTATTATCAATGTAATATCATTTTTCTTTCACAGACGTCAGTGCTGCTGGTGGAGGTAAATATAAAATACTTGTTCCAATATAGTATTTATCGATCACAAATCAGTGATATTCTATTTGTCCATTAGTACAATGCAACACCCCATACAGTGTATTTTAACTTCAACCTGTAGCTTCCAATCTGAAACATAAATATCCTCAGAATGTACCAAGTGAGAGGTAGACAGCTTGATAGGCACGTATTGAAGTGGACAACAAAGAACACAGTTAACATCATCTTTTACCTGATTTTAAGAAAACATTTTAAGCAATTAGAAAAGACACAATATATATATATATATATATATATATATATATATACAAATGGTATGGTTAAAATTTTACGCAATTCATGAACGACACAAATTTGAACGACATTTCGGCTCAATAGGCCTTCAGCAGGAACAAATGAACAACACACACACACACACACACTGATTCGTAAGTAAATAACATTGGTCCTACATAGCTAACTAATAGTGAAGCATTAAAAAAAAACATAATTCCGAAATAGTACGAGAAACAAAAATAAAAATGTCTTCCCTGTATACTGCAACATGGCCAAAAGGAAAATGAACAAGTATCGCAGGATACACGGTGCTGTTTACCAGCTGATGGGAGGATTCAAAACATGTTAAAGTGCTATAAAATTATGTAGGGGTTTTATTTATAAAAATATGTTGGGGTGTCATTTATAAAAATATGTTGGGGTGTCATTTATTAAAAAATATGTTGGGGTGTCATTTATAACAATATGTTGTGGTGTCATTTATAAAAATATGTTGGGGTGTCATTTATAAAAATATGTTGGGGTGTTATTTATAAAAATATGTTGGGGTGTCATTTATAAAAAAATGGGGTGTTATTTATAAAAATATGTTGTGGTCTTATTTATAAAATATGTCGGGGTGTCATTTATAAAAATATGTTGGCGTGTCGTTTATAAAAATATGTTGGGGTGTCATTTATAAAAATATGTTGGCGTGTCATTTATAAAAATATGTTGGGGTTTCATTTATAAAAAAATGGGGTGTTATTTATAAAAATATGTTGTGGTCTTATTTATAAAATATGTCGGGGTGTCATTTATAAAAATATGTTGGGGTGTCGTTTATAAAAATATGTTGGGGTGTCATTTATAAAAATATGTTGGGGTGTCATTTATGAAAATAGGTTGGGGTGTCATTTATAAAAATATGTTGGGGTGTCATTTATAAAAATATGTTGGGGTGTTATTTATAAATATATGTTGGGGTGTCATTTATAAAAATATGTTGGGGTGACATTTATAAAAAATATGTCGGGGAGTCATTTATAAAAATATGTTAGGGTGTCATTTATAAAATATGTTGGGGTGTCATTTATAAAAATATGTTGGGGTGTTATTTATAAAAATATGTTGGGGTGTCATTTATAAACAATATTTTTGGGTGTTATTTATAAAAATATGTTGGGATGTCATTTATAAAAATATGTTGGGGTGTCATTTATAAAAATATGTTAGGGTGTCATTTATAAAAAAAATATGTTAGGGTGTCATTTATAAACAATATTTTTGGGTGTTATTTATAAAAATATGTTGGGGCGTTATTTATAAAAATATGTTGGGGTGTTATTATCTATCTCGACTTCAACGCCATCGGCAATATCTCTAGGTTACTACGCACCTAGCATATACTCATATATATATATGAGTACACACATATGTGCGTACACACATGTGAAAATTTCCCCATACAGCATACCTACCAAGTAGTATCCACACCGAGGTCCGTGTGAATTCACAAAGGAGAAAAGAATAGACCAGAAGAATAACGGGCACTCGAAAGGAGGAAAGTGTGAGATGTTTGTGAGTGTGGTTCACTAAGAACATGTAAATATTAAGGTACCATGTAGTGCAGATGGAAAGGGTAACGCCTTGCTCAAAAGTTAATAGCCCTTAAAAGAGATATATGGGGAACACTGAAGTATCGCAGTGTCTGTAGTAGAGGAAAACTATGAAGATACACGAAAATAAAGGTTGAAAAATCAATCGACATCTCGATCACAAAACAACGAGATCATGTAAAGTAAGCATACTATTTCTTATGGCAACTTAGTTTACTTACATTTTATAAATCTTGTAGTCTAGTCCTTTAAATATTCTGCACGAGAACATTAATTGAAAAGTACACAGAAGTAAACAAATCAATATATACCTGATTTATAGACTACACTGAAAGCTTTTGATAGGGTACACCACAAACAACTTATATAATTCCTAAAAGAGGTACGTCTAGATGACATGGACATACGACTAATATGTAATCTATACTGGGAGCAAACAGCAATAATAAATTATAACAAAGAAAACTCTACACCCATTGGTATGATGATGATGATGATGATGATGATGCGTTCGCCCGATGATTTGAGGTATTCTAACGGATACGAACCGTAGACTTCCTCCTCGTCATCCGCCCTTAAAAGGACGTTAAGTGGACGTAGTTACGTTGTGTTGAAGTTTGCAGTGTAACACTGTGATATCTGCGCATTTCGGCCCAACACATCCGATTTCAGCCGACGCTTTTTTGTGTACCGGGTTCGTCTTCCCACTTCGATCCCTGCTCGCTTGGCCAGACTAGACAGGTTAGTCTGTTTCTGAAGGCACCGCGGAGAGGTGTAGCAGGGTCTGGATGGTTCTGGTTCACCGATCCTGGCGCAAGCCATCAGTTGTGAGTCACTGACAGCTTCCAGCTCTGGTGCTGGGGAGGAGCGCCTTCGCCTCCACCCATTGGTATAAAAAGAGGAGTAAGAAAGGGATGCATCCTATCACCAAACTTGATCAATCTATACACTGAGCATATCTGTAAAAACATCATAGAGTTGCCAGGCCTACCAATTAATAGAAGGATAATCAATAGCCTAATATATGCTGACGATACTGTACTACTAGCAGGAAATGCTAAAGATCTACAACAATTACTTAATGACATAAACATGACAAGCAAAAAATATGGTCTAGATATGAATATCAAAAAGACTAAAACGATGATCATAAACAAAGAAAATACTCAAAACCCACAAGTGGATATATATTTCCAGCTACCTTGGACATACTATAACCAGTGATGGAAAATGTACAACTGAAACAAACAAAAGAATAGGAATGGCAAAAAGTAATTTTAATGTCATGAAGAACATACTAACATCAAAACAAATAACACCAGGGCTAAAACTGAGAATAGCAAAATGTTACATCTTCTCAATATTCATATATGGTGCAGAAACATGGGCAAGAAAACAGAACAGAAAATTGAAGCCTTTGAAATGTGGATATATAGAAGAATAGGTAGAGTTGGATGGAAGGAAAAGAGAACAAACGATGAAGTCTTAAAACAACTAAAAATGAAAAGAGAACTACTAAACACAATTCAAACAAGACAAATGCGATTTTTGGGCCATGTTAAAAGACACAACAGCCTGCTAAAAGTAATCCTGGAGGGGAAAATACAAGGTAAAAACGGTACAGGCAGACCAAGACTAACATGGACGAGTAACATCAAAAGATGGACAAACCAGCCTATGACAACCTGCACCATCAAAGCAAGAGACAGAGCAGAATGGCGCTCCATGGTAGCCAACCGTCGTTGTGAAGACGGCACTCGATGATAATGATGATGATGAGTCTTTTAAATAATGGACGGGGAAGTAGGGTAACACACAAAAACATCCACAAACTGAAACACATTTCTAAAACTATTGTTATCTGTTCTAAACTTGGTTATTTATGGGTTTCAGAATTGGACATGTAGCAAGGGAAACAACTCTTCTATACAACTGAGTACGGTGAAAATGCGAATGAAAATCAAATGGGTTATTCAGACATTTCGAAGTTGACGGAGAGAGCGTACATTTGGGGGGGGGGGGGGGGGGAACTGAGGACATGGAGGTGCAACGGATTCAGCGTTAATGTGGAGGGAAAGAAATACATTGCAATCCAACTCAAAGTTATTTTTCTAACAACCGAATACTCATAAATAAAGTGAAAGTACAAATACTTAGAAGAAACACATAATTTTTTACCAACCTCGAATATTTAGATCAAGAGATAGAAAAATAAACCAGAATCAGGAAAGCAAATAATGAAAGCTACTAAAAATAATTGACACTGAACAATCTGAAAGTGACTACACAAGCATGACGAATTAGCACAAACATTATTGATAACTACATAAGTGCTACCAGAAATGAATAATTCTTGAAGGGAACAAGGATAAAATAACAGCACGCGAGATCAAAATGAACAGTGAAAGGTTGTAAGGAAAACTAGAATGTAAAATAAAAAAACTAAACCCTGAGTAAAGTAAAGACACAACATCTGCTGTTTAACATTACATAATCAAAAGACTTAAACAGCTGAGCAAAATGAAAACTTGCGTTTTACAGTTTTACAAACAAATGCAAATATCAGGGTATATATTGAAGGGCAAGCCCAGAAAGAGATAGGAAGATGGAATCAAATAAACATTAAGTAGCTTCGGCACTGTAACTCAGCACATAAAGCTAACGAAAGATATAATGATAAATTCACAGGGACACTATGAGAAACCAAAAACAGGATAAAATTGTTTGTTGTAATATTGTATTTATCAGCGTCTCTCGTTGTTATTAACTTTATTTTGAGTATCCCAATTTACTCTCATTTATATTATCGGAGAAACGTGTTATTAAATGGCGAACTATAATTTATACTAGTTATAAATATAATGTTTTTGTTTATTTTATTTTTAATTTTAAATATATTAGATAATGCTGTTTAATTAATTTATTTGTTTCCTTCTCCTTCGCACCTTATCGTTTTCTTCATTGCCCTTACTTTTGTGTTACCAGTTTTATCTTTACATTTCTATGTGTATTATTAATACTTGTCCAATTTTTATCATTCTAATTTACATTTCAAAATCAATAATCAGCTGTTGTGTAGACCATCTTTCTTTTTCCTCTACAGACACACGGTGTTACCAAGACTGCATTTTGGTTGGACTTATAGTCGACACTTCGAACAGCCTTAACGCGATAGGATTTGGCAAAGAAATTAATTTTTGCAAGTACCTTTCCAACGCAACAGGCATCCAACCAAATGGTGTACAATATGCAGCATTGTCATTCGGCAAAAGCTCTATAGTACAGTTCCGTTTGAACGAATACAAAGATTTGGCGGACTTACATGGGGTACTGTGATGTGATAAATACACATGTACATTATAATGACATGTATTTCTCAGTTCACTAGATGCATATTTAAGTCCCTGATCAGCTAATTGTCCAAATATTCTATTCACGGAAGTGCAACACACGGCAGTAAACCTAGATCTGCTAGAAAACATTTGTCTGTCGATAAATTAATAGAAAGTTTACAAACTTAAGATTTATAAGCAAAAGTTTGCGTTTTATAAATATTCTTCTGCACATCCGCACATCCAGTATACTAATAAATGTATTATTTACCCTTATCATCTCTCTCTCTCTCTCTCTCTCTCTATATATATATATATATATATATATATATATATATATTTTTTTTTTCTTTTCTTTTGGAGGTTTTATTTTTGTCGAGCAGCTTCTCTCGTGGCTAAATCTACCAATGTTTGACAAACTTATACAGATACATAATGAACAAGTCAGGTCCACTGATATACAGGGTTTTTCATCCTTTTTCATTAGTCTTTTCTCTTCCAAGTTTTGCCTTAGCACAGTCTCAAATGATGTTATACCATTCCTTATACATGCTCACCATGATGTGCGATCATGTTCCAGATGTTCCAAGTCATTTTCACAGATGGAGAAGTCATTGAGATATATCACAATATCGTAGTTTAGGTCTGCCGATTTGTCTTTTTCCGTGTATTAGTTCACCATATATTTGTTGCTTGGGATAAGTTTTTCTTCCATATATATATATATTGTTCTTTCATTCCTTATTTGCCTTTCAGCGAAGAGGGGAAATATTATTTGCGGTCTTTTGCTCTTCTGTTCGCCTCTTCTGATGT
Organism: Megaustenia siamemsis; assembly: GCA_032433765.1. Lineage (NCBI taxonomy): Eukaryota > Metazoa > Mollusca > Gastropoda > Stylommatophora > Ariophantidae > Megaustenia > Megaustenia siamemsis. Next base: position 8,435,197 of record JAVIAB010000046.1, read on the forward strand.
TATGCTTCCTAGTGTTTCTAATATTCCGTCAATCCATCTCTTTCATGGTCGACCCTTGGATATGGTGATCTAGAGACGTTTGTTGAATGTGCGTTGTGTTTTATTTATATTGTATCTGTTGTAACAAGCGAGAAGAGAAATATGTGTATACACAAGTCTCCGGAAAAAAGCCCTGTTTAAATAAGATGTGTAGGTAAGTTGTTAAGAAGTAATGGAGTTTACAAAGTGAACTTCTGAAGTGCAGTAGAAAGACATATTCTTTTTTTTTTTTTTTTGGCATTGCTTTAAAGTGGGGAAAACCTTCATATATTTTAATAACTGACAGGTTAAAAGAAAAATACACTGAAGATGACCCGATATAAATGAATAGAAACCTGGTATCATGAATTCATAGTTTCATTAAACAGCTACTTATTAGCCAGTTGTTTAGGTAGCTATATAGTTAGAGTGGTAGATATTTAGTTAGAAAGTGAGCTAATTAGTTAGTTATTTAATCGACAGTTCATTTGTGCTAATAATATAAAAAAAAAATGCTTTCTAGATTCAGTTGATAAGAGAAGACAAGCGTGTTTCAAGGTGGAAGCGGATATAATAAATGGCGTGCAATATATTAGGCATACCAAAGATGATTAGAATAAGGTGAGTAGTCTCGAAAGTAAAATGACAAAAATGACAATCATGAAGATACAGACTTTCATTGATGGATGCTTACGCAGAATAAACCGATGGAAATAGCAGGACGAAATCACTAACATAGAATTATGGAAATGTACCAGTCAAATACCAGTACAAGAAACGCTTGAATTAAATTTTCTACGGGCATTGAAATTCACTTATAAGTTAAATTTGACTCCCATCGAAAATTGTGTCGTGTTGCCAGCACAGTCACATACCGGAAGTCACCAGTTGGTTTGGCCACCTGGTCAGAATGAATCCTTACCAATCACCATCAAGGGCGTTCTTCTCGAGAATGCATGGAAAAAGACCAAGAGGAAGACACATAAGAAGATGGATAGATGCACTGACAGAGACATGTAACAACAAAGGAAAATCACTAATTCAGACAATTCGAGCAGCACAAGAACGACAAATGATATAACCACGACACCTTTTTGGTATCAGTAAGGTGACCATATTTTTGAAATCCCATTCCGGGACGGAATAATTTTACTTCAATTTTCCACCAATAAAATTACATTTCTTCTTGCTGTCATTTTCAAGTGAATAATACATACATTTTAAAACATCTAATAATATAGACCTACAATACGCTATCAGGATAATCAGGAGATAAAAAAAAATCCAGTGATACTCACTTAAATTGAAGGTGAAACAGAGATGCTGTACTTTTCAGATGAGTGAATTTTCTGTAAAATGTCCTTCTTTGTATGCAGCATCTTATAAAATTCGACACATGTTCCCTCATAGTTCACTTTGGTGATCACCATGGCTTTTACAGTTTCAACACCTAGTTGTGTTTTATCATTTGTCCACAAACTGTTCATCAGAGAAAACACTCGTTCTGTTGCAGCATTTGTTCTAGGTAGACACAAAAAGAACTCTGCCAACTTCAGAATATGTGAAACGGGCACATGATTGTTTCTGAAGTGGGAAGCTAGTTCAACCCAACGCTGCCCTGGTAATGTTTTATTAAGACTCCACTCACTAATTTTTGTGAAGTAACGAACTGTTTCATGTAGACATATTCGTCATACATTTCATTTTCTGGAAAGTCGACTGAAGGCACTGTTTGACTCACTAATGATGAAGACTTCTCAATATCTTCCCAATTTGGTGTTCTGTTCAGCATTACCCAGCTGTAAGACTCTAGGTTTTGAAAATTATTTGCAGTCCATTTCTTCAAATAACTTAAAGCAGTTTCATAAAATGAAGAAACACTGGCGTTAAACTTTTTCACATCATCACGTGGAAATCCTTCCATTTCCAGCTTTTTAAGGATTATCTGAACTCTTGATGGCAAGAAGCCGTCTTCCAGCTTGGACTCCAAGATAGCTTTCAACCTATTGATGTTGTCAATGACTTCAAATACAGTGACCATCTGTCCCTCTACTTTCTGTACTGCTTCGTGGAAAGAGGATGCCTGACTGTGAACCACAATAAGCCATGCCTCAGACAGTGGGTTTTCAAAGAATTCCTGTATAAAAACTGGACATCTGTCTTGAGATTGAAAATATGATTTTAGAGGTAGGAACATGTAAAGAACCCTTTCAACAGCAGGCAAGAGCGCAAGCCACCTAGTTTGTGCATAACCTAAAATCATCTGGAAGTTTGTGTCGACAAACTGACAAAACTCCTTGAGACTTTCAACTCTAACTGTGTATGATTTGAAGTACAGATACATTTTTGCAATAGTCATTTCAACATCAACAGGCAATACGTCTGCAGCTGCTCGAACAGTGTTGTGGAAAATATGGCAAGCACACCCAACACCTATCAAACTATGTCCAAGATTTTCTTTCAGTTTTGTGAAAACATTGTTCTGTCCTTTTCTTTCAGCGCCCCCAAAATTAGAATGTGTGTTGTCTGCACATAATCCAACTACTTTCAGTTCTAAACCATTTTCAGTTAGACAGTCAATAAGAAAACTACTTACAATATCAGATATTTCACCCGGCAATGACTTCAACTCTAATATTTTAACTTTCAATCCCTTATTGCGATCAAAGTATCTGACAAGCAAAGGAAAAATCGTGATTTCTTTGTGGTTGGAGGCATCTGTCAGTATGGAGATAAATGTTACGTTTTTTAGGTCACATCTCAACTCGTTTAGAGCATAGGGTGTGAACACATTCCGAATAATAGCTTCTGTTTTCATACGTGCACAAGCAAATTTTGGTTCTAAAGTTACCTGAAGCAATTTTGATGTGCAGTCCATAGATCTAAACGTGTGATTGTGCATCACTGTATGATATGCAAAGGCACATTCTGTAGCAGCTAACTGTTCTTCTTTGTCACCAACCTGTTCAGCTCGAAAAAAAATTGTCAACGACGAGCTTGATGCAGCAGTAGCGACGGCTCTCGTATGTTTATCACTATTTATGTGGCTCTTAATATCACCACGTCCACTATGGTTAATAGTAAACCCGGATGAACATATATTACATCTTACAGTGAAGTCTGATGAGGATGTAGACTTTTTTTTATAAAAGGGTATTCCTTTTGTAAATCTTGATTAAAACTACAATTACGCTTCGGTGTCATTTTTTGCGAAAGTGAAAGTGAAAGTTAGTAACACAACGAATATATACGAGATTTAAAACTAGGAGCGCATTCTACTGTTTTGATATTAAACAAAATTTTCTACACAGCAACGGAATAATATTTTTTTTAATTGAAGAAATGTACGCCGTATACCAAAATGGCAAAATTGATAAACGTTTGTGTCCCGGATTAGATAAAAAATAATTTGGCTAAAAGCTAAAAAATATGCCAAAATTGGGACAAAACCGGTACGGCAGCTAATCCGGGACAAAGGTTCAAAAAATGTCAAATTCCGGGACTGTCCCGGACAATCCGGGACGAATGGTCACCTTATATCAGTGAACAGAGAAAAGAAGAGAAGAAATACCAGTGGATAAAGAGATACAGCAAAGAAGATGGCGCTGGATAGGACACACACTGATGAAGCCAACTAAGAGTATTACACAATAAGCCCTTTTTTGGCATCCCTAGGGGAAAAAGACAAAGAAGAAAACCAAAGAATTCTTGGAGAAGACAGATAGAAGCAGAGATGAAGATGATGGGAAAGACATGGAATGATCTTAAAAGATTGGCAAGAAACAGAACGACTTGGAAAGTGTTTATTGACGACCTATGCACCACAGGGAGCTGAAAGGTAGAAGAAGAAGTCTCGAAAGTTACAGGCGATTATTTGTTGTTGATTGTTGTTGCGAAATTTGTAAGTATTGTATCATACATTGTAGCCTTATAATATATGCCGTGAAAAATTGAGTTATGTGTGTTTATAAACATTTTAAAAATATAAATCTTGTTCAATGAGCTTTGAGATGTAAATTGGAGATGTTTTCTTTAGCTTAGTTGATATGTCATCACTATTGCAAAAAATGAAGAGAGAAAGAGAGAACGAAAAGAGCTGGAGATAGAGTAAGAGAGAGTTTAAAAAAAAAGAAAATACAAAGAACCACTAAAGAGATCACTTATCTGAAACCACCTGGACATATCTACTTCGTTCGTGTCAACGAAATCACGGCCATTCAGCTCACTGTATATATAAAGCCCAATATTGTGCCTATGGACGTTAGACGCAAGAACAATGGCCACTATCCAATTGGAATGTTAGACGCGTGATAGGAAAAGGTCTGAGTAATAAGATCAGAAATGGAGCAATGATTAAAAATGCTAGGAACAACTCCCACCAAAGACTGTACACAGAAATAACAGATACACATATTTGGCCATGTGATAAGACATAAATATCAAAACAGAACACAAGGAGGCTTCTATCAACTCCTGATACAATACCGTAGGAAATAGTCTAAGCAAGTCCTGCAGATATTATAACATGCTTGTACAATTGTAATGTTCATTCTTGTACAAGACACAGTAAGTCTTGAAGCGAATGATCGTTTAGATCAGTGATTTTGTTGTGGATTTCCTCATTGATGACACGGTCTTTTTATTTTATTATTTAACAAAACTATTTCACTTCTAGAACCTGTTTTTGCAAATACAAGATATATTAGAAGTTCTAGAATGCTTAGCCATGTTTCACAAGCGTATAAAAATACATATACCACAAAACCGTTAGTAGTAATCTGGTATTAGATCTTAGCAAAAGAAAAATATACTAACATCAAAACAAATAAAACCGGAGCCAAAACTAAGAATAGCGAACCGCTATATTTTCTCAACATTCCTGTATAGTGCAGAAACATGGGCATTAGATAAGAAAAGAGAACATAAACGTGAAGCCTTTAAAATGTGGGTTTAAAGTAGAAATATGTTGAATTTGATAGAAATAAAAGATAACAAACGATGAAGTCTTAAAACAACTTACAATTAAAAGAGAACTACTAAACACAATTTAAACAAGACAAGTGAGATTGTTGGTGCATGTTAAAAGACATCCTTAAAGCATCCTACTGAACGTTATCTTCAAAGGATAAACATACAAGGTAAAAGAGGCAGACCATGACTAACATATACGAGCAACATCAAAAGATGGGCAAATCAATCTATGACAACATGAAATCATCAAAGGAAAATAGGAAGCGTAATGGCGCTATCAGGTAGTCAACGGTCGAGAGCTCAATTAAAATTAAAGATGTTAGGAAGTTCAATTTGTTTTTCCACAGTTGTTTTCTCCTTCCTGTTTCTGCAGTTGCCTATGCAATTCTAAAACTTTTGCCTTTAAACTTCTTCAGCGACAATGCAGCCTATAGTTTTATATATTTGTTGACTATTACAAGTGCGGGTTCCTTTATTATGATTATACTTTCAATGATGTGTGGCTTGTTTGTCAATAGCTTTTTTTTAGGGTGGTGGTTATATGCTTGAAATGAAGAGCAACATTTCAACTCGTAAATTACCCTAGAGTATCAGCTATGTATGGCATGATACGTGTGCTAACAATACAATTGCTCTTGATATTTTTTTTTTTTTAATATCATCGTCATCATCATCATCAAGTAACGGGCCTGCTGGCGTAGGTGATCATGTCTATCTACAACTTTCGATCTCAACAATTAATTATCATTTATGTTGTTGACCTTCTACCAAGCGATTCTCTTAAGCTGTCTGGTGTTTTTTTCTCTTTGCTTCCCTCTATCTCTTCGACCCTCAATTTTTCCAGTTGTTACAATATATTCTAGTTGTTCTCATCTCATTACATAGCCAAAAACGATGATTACTTCTTCCTAATATTGGAAATTGGCTCTCTTTTTGCTTTGTCTTCTTTCAGAACATTTTCATTACTCATAATTTTTTTTTTAAATATAAGCTGGTATTATTCACAGAAATTTGACGGAATAAAGCAGACGAAAGATAAAACGTTTACGGATATAGTACTCAGAGCTGTATTAGAAGAAGATATCCTGCAAATTAAAGATAAAACGGCAAACTCAAAATGTCGACGGTTACTGATACTAATAACCGATGGTGGATCTCAACACCCTGTAGAAGGTAAGTAATTATACCGATTCTCTGATTTATAATGGTATGTTTTATGGGTATATGCAAACTAGCCATCGGCGTAGCAATCAGTGAAAAAATTATACCTAACTACAGAGTAAACCAGTCGCACAGTTTCTGTTTCAACTAGAAAGTGGCATTTTAGTAATAGTACTGCAGTGGTGCAGTATTTATATGAATATATGTGGGTGCAATACCCCAACTTTTACATGTTCCAGAAATGACTTCAGCTAACGAAGATGCACAGTATATTAACGTTTGTAATTTAATTATATATATATATATATATATATATATATATATATATATATATATAATATGTATGTGAATCATAGATAATAGAACAACAGACAAGAAAATCACTGGAGTCTGTATAAATGTGGCTTTAGACAAGAATGTTTAGAATACCATGGACAGCTAAGTAGAGTAATGAAAACGTTCTGAAAGAGGCCAAAGCAAAAAGAGAGCTAATATGCAATATTAGGAAGAAACAATCATCTTTTTTGGCTATGTAATGAGAAGAGAACAACTGGAATATATTTAAACAACTGGGAAAATTGAGGGACGAAGAGATAGAGGGACGCAGAGAGAAAAGATATAAGACAACTTAAGAGAATGGCTTGGCAGACGGTCAACAACAGAAATGATAAATAGCTGTCAATATCGAAAGTTGTGGAGAGACATGATCACCTACGCCAGCCGTCACAATACTTGATGATGATGATTGATTTAATTAACTTTCATATCAGTCATTTTTTCTTGCTTACTTCTACTTCGTCTTCCGCTTGTACAAATTATTGCTTACCGGAAGATATATTTCTACTTCTTCTTTTTCATCTATCATGGCTCATTCAGACTAGGACTCCGGGCTCTGTTATGAGGGCAGCTGTCTGTTTAAGTGATTCAGTTACCCCGTAGAGTTTCTATCCCAGGGAGGTGGGTGTGAACTACGTTAACCTCCTCAAGTCTGTGAAAAGGGGGGTGGGGGTGGGGGGGCAATCATGTAGAATGTGTTTTGTTATTATGTTATCCAGGGTACAGTGGTGGCATTGAGTGGTAGTTCCTATTTTGAGTTTGTTGAACAAGTGGTGTTTCCCGCTGATGTTGCCAGTTCGTAGTTCAAGTATGCTGCATGTGATACCTCCTGATAGTTGGAGGTATCCGTCCCTCTCGCTATACTTTGGGTGTTCTTGTTTCCATTTTTCACGATACTGGTCTTTGATGATGGATTTGGCTTCATCATAGCTGACCAGATGGTTGTCGTGTTGTTATCTCCCCCCTCTTTCGCTAGTTTGTTTCCTCATTCATTTCCGTCTAAAATATTTCTAAAGTTGTATAATTGTACATGCCTGGTATGCCTGGTGTTATAATTATATGACCTGCCACTGACGTCACTAAAGTATATTTATAACCTCTTTTGCTCGAGTGTCAATAAAGTAAAAGTGTGCTTCCTTCACAGTAAAGTACTAGTGTGATGGCTTCACAGTCATGTAGTAGTCTGATGGCTACACAGTCAAATACTAGTGTGATAGCTTCACAGTCCATTACTAGTCTGATGGCTTCACAGGCATGTACTAGTGTGATGGCTTCACAGAAAAGTAATAGTGTGATGGGTTCACAGTAAAATACTAGTGTGATGGCATCACAGTAAAGTACTAGTGTGATGGCTTCACAGTCAAGTACTAGTGTGATGGCTTCACAGTCAAGTACTAGAGTGATGGCTTCACAGTAAATTACTAGTGTGATGGCTTCACAGTCAAGTACTACAGTGATGGCTTTACAGTAAAGTACTAGCGTGATGGCTTCACAGTCAAGTATTAGTGTGATGGCTTCACAGTAAAGTACTAGTGTGATGGCTTCACAGTCAAGTACCAGTGTGATGGGTTCGCAGGAAATTAATAATGTGCTGGTTTTATAGTAGAGTACTAGTGTGCTGGTTTTACAGTAGAGTACTAGTGTGCTGGTTTTACAGTAGAGTACTAGTGTGCTGGTTTCGTAATAATGTAAAAGTATTATGGCTTAACAGCAAAGTGCTTGTGTGCTGGTTTCGTAGTAATGTACCAGTGTGATGGCTTCACAGTAAAGTGCTAGTGTTCTGGTTTCGTAGTAATGTACCAGTGTGATGGCTTCACAGTAAAGTACTAGAGTGATGGCTTCACTGTAAATTACTAGTGTGATGGCTTCACAGTCAATTATTAGTGTGATGGCTTCACAGTAAAGTACTAGTGTGATGGCTTCTCAGTCAAGTACGAGAGTGATGGCTTCACAGTAACGTACTAGTGTGAAGGCTTCACAGTCAAGTATTAATGTGATGGCTTCACAGTCAAGTGCTAGTGTGATGGTTTTCCAGTCAAGTAGTAGTGTGATGGTTTCACAGTCAAGTAGTAGTGTGATGGTTTCACAGTCAAGTAGTAGTGTGATGGCTTCACAGTCAAGTACTAGTGTGATGGCTTCACAGTCAAGTACTAGTATGATGGTTTCACAGTCAAAAAGTAGTGTGATGGTTTCAGAGTCAAGTACAAGTGTGATAGTTTCACAGTCAATTAGTAGTGTGATGGCTTCAAAATCAAGTACTAGTGTGATGGCTTCACAGTCAAGTACTAGTGTGAGAGTTTCACAGTCAAGAACTAGTCTGATGGCTTCACAATCAAGTACTACTCTGATGGCTTCATAGTCATGTACTAGTCTGATGGCTACACAGTCAAATACTAGTGTGATAGCTTCACAGTCCATTACTAGTATGAAGGCTTCACAGGCATGTACTAGTGTGATGGCTTCACAGAAAAGTTATAGTGTGATGGGTTCACAGTAAAGTACTAGTGTGATGGCTTCACAGTCAAGTACTAGTGTGAAGGCATCACAGTAAAGTACTAGTGTGATGGCTTCACAGGCAATTACTAGTGTGATGGCTTCACAGTCAAGTACTAGAGTGATGGCTTCACAGTAAATTACTAGTGTGATGGCTTCACAGTCAAGTACTAGAGTTATGGCTTCACAGTAAAGTACTAGTGTGATGGCTTCACAGTCAAGTATTAGTGTGATGGCTTCACAGTAATGTACTAATGTGCTTCCTTCACAGTAAAATGCTAGTGGGATGGCTTCACATTCAAGTACTAGTGCGTTGGCTGCACAGTCAAGTACTAGTGTGATGGCTTCAGAGTCAAGTACTTGTGTGATGGCTTCACAGTCAAGTACTAGTGTGATGGCTTCACAGACAAGAACTAGTGTGCTGTTTTCGCAGTAATGTACCAGTGTGATGGCTTCACAGTCAAGCACTAGTGTGCTGGCTTCACAGTCAAATACTAGTGTGATGGCTTCACAGTCAAGTACCAGTGTGATGGGTTCGCAGGAAATTAATAGTGATCTGGTTTTATAGTAGAGTACTAGTGTGCTGGTTTTACAGTAGAATACTAGTGTGCTGGTTTTACAGTAGAGTACTAGTGTGCTGGTTTCGTAATAATGTACAAGTATGATGGCTTCTCAGTCAAGTACGAGAGTGATGGCTTCACAGTAAAGTACTAGTGTGAAGGCTTCACAGTCAAGTATTATTGTGATGGCTTCACAGTCACGTATTAGTGTGCTTGCTTCACAGTAAAATGCTAGAGGGATGGCTTCACATTCAAGTACTAGTGCGATGGCTGCACAATCAAGTACTAGTGTGATGGCTTCAGAGTCAAGTACTAGTGTGATGGCTTCACAGTCAAGTACTAGAGTGATGGCTTCACAGTAAATTACTAGTGTGATGGCTTCACAGGCAAGTATTAGTGTGATGGTTTCACAGTAAAGTACTAGTGTGATGGCTTCACAGTCAAGTACTAGTGTGATGGCTTCACAGTCAAGTACTAGTGTGCTGTTTTCGCAGTAATGTAAAAGTGTGATGGCTTCACAGTCAAGCACTAGTGTGCTGGCTTCACAGTCAAGTACTAGTGTGATGGATTCACAGTCAAGTAGTAGTGTGATGGCTTCACAGTCAAGTACTAGTGTGATGGTTTCCCAGTCAAGTAGTAGTGTGATGGTTTCCCAGTCAAGTAGTAGTGTGATGGTTTCACAGTCAAGTAGTAGTGTGATGGTTTAACAGTCAAGTAGTAGTGTGATGGTTTCACAGTCAAGTAGTAGTGTGATGGCTTCACAGTCAAGTACTAGTGTGATGGCTTCACAGTCAAATACTAGTGTGATGGTTTCACAGTCAAGTAGTAGTGTGTTGGTTTCACATTCAAGTACTAGTGTGATGGTTTCACAGTCAAGTAGTAGTGTGATGTCTTCAAAATCAAGTACTAGTGTGATGGCTTCACTGTCAATTACTAGTGTGAGAGTTTCACAGTCAAGAACTAGTCTGATGGCTTCACTGTCAAGTACTACTCTGATGGCTTCATAGTCATGTACTAGTCTGATGGATACTCAGTCAAATACTAGTGTGATAGCTTCACAGTCAATTACTAGTCTGATGTCTTCACAGGCATGTACTAGCGTGATGGCTTCACAGTCAAGTACTAGTGTGATGGCATCACAGTAAAGTACTAGTGTGATGGCTTCACAGGCATGTACTAGTGTGATGGCTTCACAGTCAAGTACTAGAGTGATGGCTTCACAGTAAAGTACTAGTGTGATGGCTTCACAGTCAAGTTCTAGAGTGATGGCTTCACAGTAAAGTACAGTATGATGGCTTCTCAGTCAATTATTAGTGTGATGGCTTCACATTCAAGTTTTAGTGTGCTTGCTTCGCAGTAAAATGCTAGAGGGATGGCTTCACATTCAAGTACTAGTGCGATGACTGCACTGTGAAGTACTAGTGTGATGGCTTCAGAGTCAAGTACTTGTGTGATGGCTTCACAGTCAAGTACTAGTGTGATGGCTTCACAGACAAGTACTAGTGTACACTTTTCGCTGTAATGTACCAGTGTGCTGGCTTCACAGTAAATACTAGTGTGATGGCTTCACAGTCAAGTTCCAGTGTGATGGGTTCGCAGGAAATTAATAGTGTGCTGGTTTTATAGTAGAGCACTAGTGTACTGGTTTTACAGTAGAGTACTAGTGTGCTGGTTTTACAGTAGCGTACTAGTGTGCTGGTTTCGTAATAATGTACAAGTATGATGGCTTAACAGTAAAGTGCTTGTGTGCTGGTTTCGTAGTAATGTACCAGTGTGATGGCTTCACAGTAAAGTGCTAGTTTGCTAGTTTCGTAGTAATGTACCAATGTGGTGGCTTCACAGTAAAGTGCTAGTGTGCTGGTTTCGTAGTAATATACCAGTGTGATGGCTTCACAGTAAAGTGCTAGTGTTCTGGTTTAGTAGTAATGTACCAGTGTGATTGCTTCACAGTAAAGTGCTAGTGTTCTGGTTTCGTAGTAATGTACCAGTGTGATGGCTTCACAGTAAAGTACTAGAGTGATGGCTTCACTGTAAATTACTAGTGTGATGACTTCACAGTCAAGTATTAGTGTGATGGCTTCACAGTAAAGTACTAGTGTGATGGCTTCACAGTCAAGTACGAGAGTGAAGGCTTCACAGTAAAGTACTAGTGTGATGGCTTCACAGTCAAGTACGAGAGTGAAGGCTTCACAGTCAAGTACGAGAGTGAAGGCTTCACAGTAAAGTACTAGTGTGATGGCTTCACAGTCAAAGACGAGAGTGAAGGCTCCACAGTCAAGTACGAGAGTGAAGGCTTCACAGTAAAGTACTAGTGTGATGGCTTCACAGTCAAATATTAGTGTGATGGCTTCACAGTCAAGTACTAGTGCGCTTGCTTCACAGTAAAATGCTAGTGGGATGGCTTCACATTCAAGTACTAGTGCGATGGCTGCACAATCAAGTACTAGTGTGATGGCTTCACAGTAAAGTACTAGTGTGATGGCTTCACAGTCAAGTACTAGTGTGCTGTTTTTTGGCAGTAATGTACCAGTGTGATGGCTTCACAGTCAAGCACTCGTGTGCTGGCTTCACAGTCAAATACTAGTGTGATGGCTTCACAGTCAAGTACCAGTGTGATGGGTTCGCAGGAAATTAATAGTGTGCTGGTTTTATATTAGAGTACTAGTGTGCATGTTTCGCAAAAATGTACCAGTGTGATGGCTTCACAGTTAAGTACTAGTGTGTCTTTTTCGCAGTAATGTACCAGTGTGATGGCTTCACATCAGACACTAGTGTGATGGCTTCACATTCAAATACTAGTGTGATGGCTTCACAGTCAAGCACTAGTGTGCTGGCTTCACAGTCAAGCACTAGTGTGATGGCTTCACAGTCAAGTACCAGTGTGATGGGGTCGCGGGAAATTAATAGTGTGCTGGTTTTACAGTAGAGTACTAGTGTGCTGGTTTTACAGTAGAGTACTAGTGTGCTGGTTTCGCAATAATGTACCAGAATGGTGGCTTAACAGTAAAGTGCTATATAGTGGGCTGGTTTCGTTGTAATGTATCAGTGTGATGGCTTCACAGTAAAGTGCTAGTGTGCTGGTTTCGTAGTAATGTACCAGTGTGATGGCTTCACAGTAAAGTGCTAGTGTGTTGGTTTCGTAGTAATGTACCAGTGTGATGGCTTCACAGTAAAGTGCTAGTGTGCTGGTTTCGTAGTAATGTACCAGTGTGATGGCTTCACAGTAAAGTGCTAGTGTTCTGGTTTCGTAGTAATGTACCAGTGTGATGGCTTCTCAGTAAAGTGTTAGTGTGCTGGTTTCGTAGTAATCTACCAGTGTGATGGCTTCACAGTAAAGTGCTAGTGTGCTGGTTTCGTAGTAATGTACCAGTGTGCTTGCTTCACAGTAAAGTGCTAGTGTGCTGATTCCATAGGCAAGTGAATGTGATTCCATTTAGCCCTTTCTATTCGACCTAAGGAAACAAGAACGTTACCTACCTCAATGAAATGGAGAAATCACTAACTGCAATGATGGTCATTGATCTTAAATGATGTCTCCTACTGCGATAACGTTTTATGCCTTTCTTTTTTCTTCCATTCTTATAAAGTTACACGTGACATAGATAAATAAAGAACTGATTCTATTTGTATTATTATCAAATAGGACGGAATAAGTAAAATTGCTTTAACAAATCTCTGTTTGATTATAATGTATCGTCAACATTTAACTTTTCCAATTATATCTTGAAGCCCATGACATATTTTATGTTTTTGTCCTACATGAGATGTCTACAGCAGGCGGTCGCAGTCCTAAGGTTACATCTTGCTTCTAGATTCGTCTTAGGTCTTTCTCTTCTCTCTCTCACTTCTACCTGCCACCATATCCTACGTAATGATTGTCTGCATGCCATCATGTGTTTTGTATATCAGTAAATTATGGTTTCCTTGTTATAATTGTCTTTATACTGTATTACATGCAGAAAATCCTACAGATCTACAACAATTACTTAATGAAATAAACATGACAAGCACAAATTATGGATTAGATATATATATATATATCAAAAAGATTAAAACTATGATCATAAACAAAGAAAATACTAAAAAAAAAAAAAACAAGTGCACATCAAAGTTGAAGGAATAGACCTGGAGACAGTTCAGAGCTACAATTACCTTGGACATACTATAACCAGTAACGGAAAATGTAAAACTGAAATAAACGAAAGAATAGGAATGGCAAAAAGGGATTTTAATGTCATGAAGAACATACTAACATCAAAACAAATAATACCAGGGCTAAACCATACAGCAGCAAAATGTTATATCTTCTCATCATTCCTGTATGATGCAGAAACATGGGCATGAAAACAGAACATGAAATTGAAGTCTTTGAAATATGAATTTTTAAAAGAATAGGAAGAATTGTATGGAAAAAAAAAGAAAACAAACGATTAAGTCTTAAAACAAGTAAAAATGAAAAGATAACTGCTAAACACAATTCAAACAAGTAAAAAATAAGTAAAGTACCCCCGTCACGCCAAGTGGCGTATAGGGAATATGGTGTTAGTGACTATAATTTTTACAGACCTTCAGAACATGAGTTTTGGGGTAATGTGGTCGATAGAACGCCCGTGCCGCTTTACTTTCCCATAAAAAAAAAATCAGGTACACATTTAAGGCTGGCTGAACCCGAAAGCTGTCAGTTGGGATCGAACCCTACCTCTTGACCTTTGTAGTCCAGCTCACTAACCACTGAGCTCCCAATTCAAACAAGACACAAGCGATTTTAGTGGCATTTTAAAAGATACATCAGCCTACTAGAAAGTAATCTTGGAAGGAAAATGAAAGATAAAAGAAGTAGAGACTGACAACGACTCACCTCAGCATATGTGGGATTATATGTATAAGCTATAAATCATTATGATGATGTCACTAGTCACAATAATTTATTTTGTATTTAATATGAGAGGAACAACAAATATAATGTTTACCATGTAGATCTTATGTGAATTTTTCCGATGGGAATCTCACTACTAATCACACATTCTTTACATATAACGTGTGCTAGTGTGTTATACACATGGATATAGTACACACAAACATGACACACTTTCATTATTGTATTGCAGATTTGGACAATGATTCTACACACTTACATACTGAAACAGACATGTATGAATATCCTACAGACATGCATGAATATACTACAGACACGAATGAATATACTACATACATGCATGATTATACTAGAAACATACATGATTATACTAGAAACATGCATGATTATACTAGAAATATGCATGATTATACTAGAAACATGCATGGTTATACTAGAAACATGATTGTACTACAAACATGCATGATTATACTAGAAACATGCATGATTATACTAGAAACATGATTATACTACATTCATGCATGCTTATACTAGAAACATGCATGATTATACTAGAAACATGATTATACTACAAACATGCATGAATATACTAGAAACATCATTATACTACAAACATGATTATACTAGAAACATGCATGGTTATACTATAAACATGATTATACTATAAACATGCATGGTTATACTATAAACCTGATTATACTATAAACATGCATGGTTATACTAGAAACATGCACGATTTTACTAGAAACATGCATTATTATACTAGAAACATGATTATACTACAAACATGATTATACTACAAACATGATTATACTAGAAACATGCATGATTATACTATAAACATGCATGATTATACTACAAACATGCACGATTTTACTAGAAACATGCATGCTTATACTAAAAATTATTATATCCTGATCTAGTCTATTCATGGGATCACTTTCATTGCAGTCGGTACATTTCATACCCGCGCCACCGCCCGTCCCAGCACTTCTCGGAGCGTATATAAATTGACTGTTCCTGTAAGGTGTTGATTGTAGACACATCTGCTTTTCTCACTAAGCACTCCGGATCGACCAGATCCCTTTTCTACCTTCAGACTCCTCAATCACACAACGTTTTCATCATTATCCCAACCATTCTCGACCTGTTCTCTTAAATAGCGAAGAGCAAATTTGGCGATGGCCTCTGTGTCCAGAGTAAGGCCACACCTAGTGCCAGAGTTGTCAACGAGCTTATCTGTTATTACATTGTCGCGCATACCAGCACGCCCTGGACAGTGCACCCAGGTTAACGCACTCACTGAAAAGCCATCAAAGAGCTGCATCCACTCCTGTCGCAGACACTATTTGTCAATCTTCTTTAGCATACTTTTTGAGTTAGTCATAAAAACTGCATGATCCACGTATTGTATAAGCAAACATGTTATCGCCACCGTTGTTACTTATATCTCAGTTCTCATATACACCGTAATGTAAAACTTGTCTGATATCATAGTCAATTCTATGCACTGTTTTTTTTTCCCTACAAAACAGCGACCGTTGCGATATCCACGAGATACAATATATAATACAAACTCGGGATATGATAATATCATATGTGGCTATAGTACACACATGAATGATTCAACAATACAGATGCGAGATGTATTTATAGAAATGCTTATTATACTACACACGTGTCCTGCTTATTTTGAGGAAAGGGGGGGGGGGGGGAATCAAGGTCTTTGCCGTGCAAACGGAGCTCGTGCATGTAAGCTGAAGCAATCATCAATGCTTTTGTTTGTTCGTGACGAGCGTGCTTCATTCTGTGAAACGTGCTAAAGGTGGGGATCTGAGTACTATGTAGTTATTGCGCAATAGATATGATCTTTCATTTAATGAATCCCGTAAACTAAACTAAACTATAACTGTTTTCCCTCTCTATATACAAATAATATGTATGAAATAGGTATGAAATAATGGGTAATAATAGGTATGAAATAATGGGTAATAATAGGTATGAAATAATGGGTAATAATAGGTATGAAATAATGGGTAATAATAGGTATGAAATAATGGGTAATAATAGGTATGAAATAATGGGTAATAATAGGTATGAAATAATGGGTAATAATAGGTATGAAATAATGGGTAATAATAGGTATGAAATAATGGGTAATAATAGGTATGAAATAATGGGTAATAACAGGTATGAAATAATGGGTAATAATAGGTATGAAATAATGGGTAATAATAGGTATGAAATAATGGGTAATAATAGGTATGAAATAATGGGTAATAATAGGTATGAAATAATGGGTAATAATAGGTATGAAATAATGGGTAATAATAGGTATGAAATAATGGGTAATAATAGGTATGAAATAATGGGTAATAATAGGTATGAAATAATGGGTAATAATAGGTATGAAATAATGGGTAATAATAGGTATGAAATAATGGGTAATAATAGGTATGAAATAATGGGTAATAATAGGTATGAAATAATGGGTAATAATAGGTATGAAATAATGGGTAATAATAGGTATGAAATAATGGGTAATAATATGTATGAAATAATGGGTAATAATAGGTATGAAATAATGACTGGAGATACAGATACATTAACACGGTTGACGACTGCAGCACTTATGTAGAGAAGACAAAGTTACCTATAATGTCAACTACAGCTTCTATATTTATTTATATTTACCTCCATATGGGTACACGGCTGTTAAAAAAGATATTACTGTAATAATTCCGTGTTATTTGTTCTTCATTTGCTTGTTTTACTATATGATATATATACTAGTGTGTGATGACATATTTGAACTGAAATGCTCCTGTTGTTTCTTCTAACAGCCAAGGCTGCAGCTGACAATCTAAGAGATGCAGGAATACCGATAGCAGCAATGGGTATTGGCGTGACAAACCAAACTGCATTACGCGACTATGCTGGACCAGATGGAATAGTTGGCAATATTAAAAATGCGGATGATGTTAACAATCTTATAAATTACATTGTTAAAATTATTTGTCCAGGTAACTTCTTTATTGTTTATGCTGTTTATGAGAGTGATGTTAACTGACAGCGAGAAAGTGTTAAAGAAAAATTATATATAATGTGTTGAAGAACAATTAACTTACAGCTGAGAGGAGTCATCGTATCATTGGACGATGTTTCACTGCTCTCAATGATATAAGTCTGACTATAGAACGTGAATCCTGTTGACAACTGTGTACAATGATATAATGAATCCCAAAAGTATTAATTCAAAGACGTGTGATGATGATGGTGAAACGATTTCAGTGAGCAAGTACTGTTGATGTTTGATTCACTGTCAGATTTCTGGAATGTGGCGAGTCTCACGAATCATATACCTCGGTTGCTGTTTCTGTCTATGAAAGGCCACGATAACCTGGTCATAACACGTTTCTAAAGCCATAATATCATCTTTCATAACACGTTTCTAAAGCCATAATATCATCTTTCATAACGCCTTTCTAAATCATATCATCTTTCACAACACCTTTATAAGCCATATCATCTTTCACAACACGTTTCTAAGACATAGCATCTTGCATAACACATTTCTAAGACATATCATCTTTCACAACACCTTTCTAAGACATATCATCGTTCACAACACCTTTCTAAGACATATCATCTTTCATAACACATTTCTAAGACATATCATCTTTCACAACACCTTTCTAAGACATATCATCTTTCACAACACCTTTCTAAGACATATCATCTTTCACAACACCTTTCTAAGACATATCATCTTTCATAACACCTTTCTAAGACATATCATCTTTCACAACACCTTTCTAAGACATATCATCTGTCATAACACCTTTCTAAGACATATCATCTTTCATAACACATTTCTAAAGCCATAATATTATCTTTCATAACACATTTCTTAAGCCATAATATCATCTTTCATAACACATTTCTAAAGTCATAATATCATCTTTCACAACACCTTTCTAAGACATATCATCTGTCATAACACCTTTCTAAGACATATCATCTTTCATAACACATTTCTAAAGTTATAATATCACCATCTTTCAAACACTGTTTTTTTGCGCTCGCCAACTTTCACTTCTGGTGAAGTCCTTAGATACTAGAAGCTAACATTTGGAGACTGGTTGGTCTCGGGTCAAGACGCCGGTCTCTAGACAGAAGTTGTGAGTTCAAGTCATGCTGAACCAGTTGGGATTTTTATTTTCTGATTTCCCTCTGCGTTAACTACCCCTTGTCTCAGCAGTGAGGCCCGGCTTGAAACGAGAATTACTCATCGACCGAAAAAAAAAAATGAGTACTTGTAAGACGAGGGACTACTGTACACAACTGTCAAGGAAAAACGGATTAACACGCACAATTGTCATATCAGTTCATAACAACTTTCTAAAGACGCAAACCAAAGAAGTTTCCACCGTTCAGGAATGTACTGAACAGAGTGCTTTGTAATCATGTATGGGAACAAATAAAGAAGAATGTTATTTATACGACAATATTTGTTTGTAAGAAAACATCAAATAATGGTCAGGCTTCAACTCATAAGATATGAAATAATGACTGGAGATATAGATACATTAACACGGTTGACGACTGCAGCACTTACGTAGAGAATGCAAAGTTACCGATAATGTCAACTATGGCTTCTATATTTATTTAATTATTTCTTAGTATCTTTTTCTCGCTCTCTCCACCTCTCTCTCTCTCTCGCTTTCTCTCTATCACAGACTCTTCCTCACTGTATGGGCACAACGTTGTCCATTCCTCTTTTTCTCTATAGGATCTATTTCTTCAAGAAAATATATGTTAGTGTTGTAGTTTTTCTTCTTCTTAAGTTAAGATACAACATGTATTAAAGATCAATGGCACATTTAACACTTGAATACAAAAATCATTTGCTGGTAACAAATGTTCACAGTTCTACTTATTTTACTATCCTTACTCTCTGTTGCTTTTTAACATCAAGGAACAATAGAATGTTCCAAAGATTTCTTGTAGCGTCTTCTCTCATTGTGATGCCTGAGTTTTATTAATATACTCTTTCCTTGATCTATATATTTTGTTTCCTTTCCGCTTTTCCTGACTATTTAACTACGCGCGTTGCTCTCTTGTTGGTGATCGCGCTACATCATCACTTGTTTAGATCTTGTGTTTCTGTCTATGATTCAACACTGATGTTAGACATATTTATATTATCTCTAAATGTGTCATTAAAGTGTCGATTTGGTCACTTCATTAGCCTTCACTGCGCAATTTGTCTGGTTTTTATTTCAACATTATTTGGCACACTGTAGATCGGTACAGGTCAAAATAGCATTTCAGAAGGTGAAAAACTTTGTCTACAACAGGTCTATGTCGATACAAGTGAGTTATCTCAAATCTGACCTATGAAGTGCAGTCATGGATAGTTGAGAAGCAAATAACAAGACGATTAGGGGACACAGAGATGGGATTTATCACAACAATTGTGAGAATTCCCTGGACAGCTAAAAACACCACTGTATTCATTTTCAGAGAGATCAAACAAAATAGGGCGCTCCAATAAAACATGAGAAAGAAATGATTTACATCTTTCGGTCACATCATAATAAGAGAAATGTTGGAATATGTTGTTACAACTGACAAAAAAGACAAGGAAAGAAAGATCACGGACTACAAGGTAGAAGATACTAAATAACGTGGTGTCAGGGGACGGGAAATGATCAACAAAAGAATTTATACCATGCACTGTGGAGAGAGAATTGTGGAATGACATGGTTGTCTACGTCATCAGGTGTTCCACGTATTGGTGATGATATACTTTTCCTGGAACTAAGATTGATGATAACCTTGATGGCTGATTTCTTAGTCTCATCCGAATGGTCCGCGTCCGGTTTCCATGAATGGTGAAATTTGTTTGGAAGAAAAAACAGCTTCGGGGTTCACTAAGCTGTAAAATTCGGTCTTTGAGATTTATTGGAAAGTAGTGACGCTATAGTCCCCACCCTCCATAACAAGTCTTAATGTGTTTTTTTTTATTCATTCGAGGGATTTGAAGTTGGAATTTATTGTGGACACTGTCTTTTCTGCGACGTCGTTTGAAATTATCGTCGACGCAGGCGACTTGGTACGCTCCTCAGTTCGACTTTTCTAATTCCACAACCGATAATACAAAAGGGCTGTATGTCACTCTATGTTTGTAGAGCGTTGAACTTATCTCATTTCTATATTGCACACATGTGTGTATGTTTCAAAGCACAAATATCTTTGAATTGATTAATTAGTTCGTCTCGGTCAGACGATGGTACACGGGAGAGCCAAATCATACTTCTCTATGTCTAACAATTCACTAATAGTTCTTTTATGTCTTGCTTTTTTCTCATGTTCATAGATGAACCATCTCTTGTAATTTATCTTGTTAGAATGTATTCTGGTCTGCATTTTTTTTACCTTTTGCTATCCGGTGTCCTTGTGATGTCACAGAGCAGGAGTCTACTTAGATAGAATACGTGGATTTGGAATAAAACTGTCAGCCTGGAATAAAGCTGGGAATTTGGGATAAAACTGTTAGCTTAGAATAAAGATGGGAATCTGGAATAAAACTGTTAGCTTGAAATAAAGATGGGAATTTGGAACAAAATGTCAGCCTGGAATAAAGATGTGAATTTGGAATAAAACTGTCAGCCTGGAATAAAGATGGGAATTTGGAATAAAACTGTCAGCTTGAAATAAAGACGTGAATTTGGAATAAAACTGTCAGCTTGAAATAAAGATGTGAATTTGGAATAAAACTGTCAGCCTGGAATAAAGATGTGAATTTGGAATAAAACTGTCAGCTTAAAATAAACATGTGAATTTGGAATAAAACTGCCAGCTTGAAATAAAGATGTGAATTTGGAAGAAAACTGTCAGCGTGAAATAAAGATGTGAATTTGGAATAAAACTGTCAGCTTGAAATAAAGATGTGAATTTGGAATAAAACTGTCAGATCGGAAAAAAGTTGGGAATTTGAATCAAATTATCAGCTCGGAATAAAGTTGTGAAATTTGGAATAACATTGCCAGCTTAGAATAAAGATGGGAATTTGGAATAAAACTATGAACTTAATAAACAGCATTTGTAGATCGTTTATATTCTGATATATTTTGCCCTTGATTGTTGAAAGAATGAAATAACGTTTTAGCTTTATTAACATGTTTTAAAGTTGAGAAACAAAATGTACACAAGACACTGAGATATTAATTTACATCGGTGTAATGCAAATGTTTAAACTTTTAATCTCGTACATTTTTATTCAAAATCAATTTTATTTTGAATGCACTAATAATATGATATAAACTGTATTTGTTTTTTTTAATTTGTTTTAGAAACAACAACAACAACAACAACAAGTAAGAATTACTTTACCCTTTTTAGCTATTCTACCCTTTGATTTAATTAAATATATATTTAATTTACATGTATATGTTGGTATATAATTTACCTTACAACATTTCTTTTATTTGAACAGACACTGACACAATACAATAATCATTGAAACGTATTTAACTAATAATGTATACACAAAATTGTTTACATGTGGAAGGTTCAACAGAAATCAGAGTGAAATGAAGTAAACTTGAAGAGATGCACAGCAAATAAGGTTTCACTGGGCGTGACTATATTTAACAAAGTGTAGTGTAATCATTAATGGGTAAATAAAGAGTTCTTACAATCACATTAGTTTGGAAGAGAACAATAAATAATTGCAGACATCGACTTCAAAGAATATACAATAGTGAATGTAGATAGAGAAACATAAATAAGGTTGACGACCGTCGTGGCTATGTAACGACAAAGTTACTCACAAAGTAGACTACCGCTTCTATATTTATTTTGATTATTTCTCTCTCTCTCTCTCTCTCTCTCTCTCTCTTTCACTCTTTTTAACTGTATAGACACTACGTTCTCCATTTCTCACTGTCTCCTAGGATCTATTTCTTTAAGAAAATATATATTTGTGTTGTTTTTTGTCTTCTTCTGAAGTTAAGATACAACATGTATTAAAGACCATTGACACTTTTTTAACTGGAGACAAATAATAATAAATGAATATTATTCTAGAGGGAAACTTTCAAGGTGATAATTCAGCGAATCATAGTAGGAAGAGTTATGATTTACAGCACTCCGAAAAAAATTAGAAGCAAACAACATAAAAAAACAAAGAACAATGTATGGTCCAAAGAGGATCGAACCCGTACGCCTTGGCATTGCGCCTTGTCAGAAGAAGCCGAACGCTAGGGAACACTGCCACTCAGCTAACTATAAATTAGCTATCGTGGACGATGTCTTTCATGCAGGTGTTCTCAGGACTATAGCATAGGGTTACGATTACAGCTCGGGAATAAACTGTATATCTGTACTTTCCTATTGTTGTTGGTGTTGTTGTTGTTGTTGCGTTCGGCAGCTTTCATCTCTGACGAAGTCCCTAGAGACTAGGAACTGAATATTGCGTGTTAATCCATTTTTCCCTACAGCCGTGTCCACAGGGGTCCCTCGCCGCACAGGCAGATAACTCCGACTTAACTTTCCTATATGTATAATGTATATGTATATATATTATATAAATATATTATATAAATATATATTATATATATACACATATATATGTGTGTGTATCTATATATATAACTTTCACATATGTTTTGTGATAGATGATTGACAGATGATTTGTCTTAATAGGAAAGTACAGACTAGCGTTCGATTTCTTGTGGCAAGGAGCAGTGCCAAGGAGTACTGGTTCGATCCTGCTTCGGACCATATATTGTTCTTTGATTTTTCTGTTGTTGTTTATTTGTCATTTTTTCTGAGTGCTGTAAAACATACCTCTTCCTCCTATGATTAGTCGACACTTTTTTTAACTCTGGAATATACAATTATTTGTTTGGTAGCAAATGTTTTACACTTTTCCTTAGCTTACTACTCTTAGTCTCTGTTGTCTTTCAGTGTCAAAGGAAATGGAGCTTTCTAAAAATACTTTCTAGAGTCTTCTCTCATTGCCATGTCTGCTTTTTTTTTATTAATCCACCATTTTTTTTCATCTTCACATTTTTCTCTTTCAGTTTTTCCTGACTATTGAACTATGGGTTGTGTTCTCTTGCTGCTGATCGTGCTAAATGACCACACTTTTGCTATTTCTCTATATATTTCTAGCACTGATTTTATACATTTTTATATTATCTCTCCTTATGGACAATAGACAAGAAAACAGAAAGAACAGAAAATTGAAACCTTTGGAATGTGGATTTATAGAAGAATAGGTAGAATTGGATGGAAAGAAAAGAAAACAAACGATGAAGTTTTAAAACAACTAAAAACAAAAAGAGAACTACTAAACACAATTATAACAAGTTGAATAAAAAAACTGAAACATTAAACATCATTAGTAAATCGTTTATATTCTTATACTTGTTGTTTTCCTGGTTGTTGAAAGAAAGCGATTACGTTCCAGTTTTATTATTATAGTTGAGAAAATAAATAGATGCACAACAAAGACATCATCATCATCATCGTGTGCCTTCTCCGCAACGAAGGTTGGCTACCATGGATCGCCATTCTACTCTGTTTCTTGCTTTGATGGTGCAGGTTGTCATAGATTGACTTGTATATCTTTTGATGTTACTTGTCCATGTTAGTCTTGGTCTGCCTCTGCCTCTTTTACCTTGTATTTTTCCTTCCAATATTACTTTTAGTAGGCTGTTGTGTCTTTTAACATGCCCCAAAAATGTAATTTGTCTTGTCTTAATTGTATTTAGTAGTTCCCTTTTTATTTTCATTTGTTTTACAACTTCATCGTTTGTTATCTTTTGTTTCCATCCAATTCTACCTATTCTTCTATACATCCACATTTCAAAGGCTTCAATTCTCTTTTCTGTTTTCTTGTCTAATGTCCATGTTTCTGCACCATACAAGAATATTGAGAAGACGTAACATTTTGCCATTCTTAGTTTCAGCCCTGCTGATGTTTGTTTTGTTGTTAGTATATTTTTCATAGCATAAAAGACACATATGTATTAATTAACATCGGTAAATTGCATATGTTGACAATTTTAGTCTGGTATATTATTATTTAAAATCAATTTCATTTTGAATGTACTAATACAATGGCATAAACTGTATTTTTTTTTTATTTACTTCAGCAACAACAACAACCCCACCACCACCACCACCACCAACAAGTAAGAATTTGTTAATATGTTTAGTTATCCTTTGTTTTTATTGCATCTTTGTCTTTTTTTATTATGACTTTTAATCCTAAGTTACCTGACAACATTTCATTAATTTCTTTGAGCATAACGACACAGTACAACTATCATTGTATCATTGAACTGTATTTTACTCATAGTAAAGTAAAGTACCCCCGTCACGCCAAGTGGCGTATAGGGAATATGGAGTTATTGACCATAAATTTCAGAGACTTTTGGCGCATGATTTTTGAAGTAATGTGGTCGGTATTACGCCCGTGCCGCTTTACTTTCCCAGAAAAAAAAATCCGGTACCCATTAAAGGCTGGGTGAAATGGAAGCCGTCGGTTGGGATCGAACCCTACCTCTTGTCATTTGTAGTCCAGTTCAATAACCACTGAGCTATCGTGTCTCCTGTATTTTACTCATAGTTTATAAAAATTGTTTACATATGGTAAGGTCAACTGAAATTAGCGTTTATTGAAGTAAACTAACGGAAATGCTTAACCAGAGAAGTTTCCAGAGAATATGTCGAACACAATGCGTTGTAATACTTAATGATTAAACAAAGAAGAGTTTATGGTATTATTTCGATCACATTAGCTTTTAAGATGTAGTTCAACTATTCAACAATGCCTTGATTTTGTAGAACATGAAATGAATGCAAGTGAGATATGTAGATAAAGTTGACGATCGCCGTATTTGTATAAAAATGACAATATTCCGATAATGGAGACAAATAATAATAAATGAACATTATTATAGAGGGAAACTTCCTAGGCGATAGGTTAGCAAATCATTTCAGGGGAAGAGGTATGTTTACAACGCTCGGCAAAATTCACAAATAATCAACAACAGAAAAAAAACAACAACAATATATGGTCCGAGGCAGGATGGAAGCCGTACCCCATAGCACAGCGCCTTGATCATACAGATGACGTAGACTACATTTTTTTTCTGTATTTCGATTGCCCATCTCTCTCTCTCTCTCTCTCTCTCTCTCTTTCTTGTTCACTGTATAATTATAATGTTGAACATTCCTTACTTTCTTCAATGATCTATTTCTTGAAGAAAATATATTAGCCATGTATTTTTTATTCGTCTGAAGTTAAACAACAAAATATAAGCATGCTCACAGGAACTTTGTAACCCTGGAAACAAAAACTCATGAACTGGCAGCAAATGTTCACGCTGTCACTTACAATCCTCAGTCCCCGCTCTCTTTTTGCGTCAAATAAAAATGGACTTTCCCAAAATTCTGTATAGCAACATGTCTCATTGAGTTGTCTGCTTTGTCGTTCACTGTTTTCTTGAACTACATTATTTTTCTCTTTCTGTTTGTTCTGAATGTTAGACTATGGGTGATGCTTTCTTGTTGGTGATCGTACCACGTGACCAAACTATTAAATCTGTTGTTTCGTAATCTAGCACTTATTGTAGACATGTTTATGTTATCTTTAAATGTGTCGTTAGAGTTTCGTTTTGATCACTTCATTATTTCTTGCATTGTGGGATTTGTTGTTTTTTTAGTTCAAAATGAATTGACGCGCTGTATTTTGGTTCATGCGGGATTACAGTGAAATGAAAGAACGGTCAGATTGGCTAGCTGTGCTGTCGTTGAGGACGGTCAATCAATGGATCGATCTGACATCATCAATGCCCTTCAGGATGTGGGAAGGGCACAGGACTTAAAAAACCACGAATCCACGACAATCCTTCGGATGAAAGAGATGGGAGTCAAGATGGGCATAGCCAGAAACGAGAAACTTAGTTGGCGTGTAAGAAGACGTATCAACCAGCTCATAACTAGGGTCATCAGTCGTTGGACACTACGAGACTTGCTGAGGAAGGGATCTGATCAGCTCCGGACATGTTCGGAGTGTAATGACGATGACCCGCAAATAACTCAATAACTCAATTTTGGTTCAGGCCATGATGGCATTTGAGAAAATGAAAAACTTCGTGTACAGAACGTCTGTGCCAATAGAAGTGAGAGAGATAGTTCATCGGTGCAGTATTGAGTCTAGATTATTATATTTACAGTTTCCTGGAGAGCTCAAAAGTCCAACGATGATATTTTCAAATAGATCAGATCAAAAATGGAGCATTGAAATGTTGCCAGATATATCATTATTTATTCGTATTACCTGATCACATTTACAATATTTCATACGTCGTACATCAAGTATCGCGTTGTATTATACACATTATTTGTCATTTCATTTCAACTCATGAAATTAGTAAATTAATGTTTATATTTTTGTTATTACATTTGCTATAATCTTTGACTATACAATCTTTATTTTCAGTTTATACCATTGATATTTATGCGTTGAATTTGTTATTATTTAGAATTTCAATTTCATTCATTAGTTTACATATCTTATTAAAACCACGTAATTAAAATCAATTGATATTGTCCAATTCTGTTCTTTTAAAACTTTTTTTTTCTAATCGTAATATATCTGCTGAAAATGACCAGGACAATGTCACAATATTAAGCTCATTAAAACTATACAATTTCTGTTAGACTCGTCTTCCTGTCTCATTCTTACAAATATTTCAAGCTTCGCTTTCTTTAATATATTTTAAGTAAATACTTTAGTTTCCTCAATCAATATTTTTTTTCCATTTTATTTGTGTAAAATGAATTTCTACTTTCCAATTCATTATCATGTCACCAATTATAATCCACCATCTTGCATGAAATAAAGAAATATAAACTAAAAAAAATACAAATACTAGTGACAGCTGCGATCCTCAATATTAACTGCTCTGTTTGAATTCCTTTTAGACCTTTCTGGTTTCTTTTTGCCACCCGCTGTTCATGCGAATTCCTGGCGTTTAATTTTTCTTAGAGAAAGTGCCGTGAATTGTGAATCATACCATAGACCTAAAATAAATGAATTGGAACATTACTCGTAGACGTTTCCAATTTGCCCAACTTTCGTGTAACTGGGTTTTGAAAGAAAATAATATGATTTAGTGATCTTCTCATCTTGTACAATTATGAACCAGAGTGTACGAAGAACGCCCTGAAATAATAGTTAACATGACATGGAAGTCCATTGTTCATTTCTAACGCTTAAGAAAATACAATCAAATCTACACGTCTTACGATTCGTGACATTTAAGTATATTAAGTAAATAATATAAACACATTGTTTTATTTATTGTTATTTCAGCAACCACAACAACAACAACAACAACAAGTAAGAATATGACTTTTTTTTACGATAGTTATCACGTTTGTCCTGTAACATGTTTAGCTTTAATCATATATCAATTTAATCAACATGACAGGTTTTAATAGAGTGAATGGTTTAGTAATGACGGCTAGAACAAACGCGTGCCAAACAAGAACACACATGATATGTAAAGAGCAATTTAATCCTTAATTTTTAAAAATAAATCTTGGCAAATCTTTTGTCTTAATCACCAGATTAAATTTAATTTCTAAACAAACACACACAGACACACACATACAAAGAAAACTGAAATTACACATTTCTCATATCTTTGTTGTTTAGTTTTTATGCAATGAGTTACGTTAAATCTCAAATGTTTGAACTCTTTACAAGTTCTTTGAAATAATGTTACACAATACATTATAGCTCATTTATATTAATTGCTCATGTTAGAACTATGGTCGTTCATTATACAACGCTACTTGTGGTACACCATATTGTGTTCTATATATAAACAATATATGCCATTTGTTTCATTGCAGCTCCCGAACCAAGTAAGTTAATGTTTTTATATTTGTTATTGTACGTTTTATAATTTTTAATAATACAGCTTTTGTTACCAGACTTTACAAATAAAATATACGCATTCAGGTTCTTATAATTATATTTCAATTATCATCATCATTATCATCATTTGCAGTGCCGGTTGGCGTTGACGATCATGTCCTTCCACAATCTTCTATCTACAGTGCATCGTATCAGTTCTGTTGTTGACTGTTTTCCATGCCATGACACCAAGCTACCCAGTATTTTCTCTCTTTGTCGTCGCGATCTCGCTTAGCTTTTATTTTGCCAGTTGTAACCAAGTATTCTAACTTTCCTATTCTCATGATGTGCCCGAAA
This sequence comes from Megaustenia siamemsis, assembly GCA_032433765.1. NCBI lineage: Eukaryota > Metazoa > Mollusca > Gastropoda > Stylommatophora > Ariophantidae > Megaustenia > Megaustenia siamemsis. Next base: position 8,463,917 of record JAVIAB010000046.1, read on the forward strand.
AATGTTGATTGTTTCTTTCTGATGCTTTTTAAGAGCTCCCTTTTTGTGTTTGCCTCTTTGAGAACTTCCTCATTGGTCTTTTTTAGCTGTCCAGGGAACTTTCAACATTCTTCTGAGAAATCCCATCTCTGCGGCCCCTAATCGTCTTTTCATTTGTTTGTATACTGTCCATGATTCGCTTCCATAGGTCAGAATTGGTTCTATATAGCATCGATGAACTCTCTTTCTCATTTCTATTGACATAGATTTGTTGCATAAGATATTTTTCATTTTCAGAAATGCTATTTTGGCCTGTGCTATTCTGCTTTTTATGTCTGTGTTACATCTTCCATCTGATGTTATTATCGCGCCCAAGTATTTCAAATGTTGCACTTGTTTATTTCTCTTATTATCTCTTGTTTTCTTTTTTATGCTGCATGATGGTGATGATTGTTTCTTCGATATAACCATTTCAATTTTAGTCAATACATCTTTTTTAAACCATGCGATTCGTATCATATATTGTTTGATCACTGATGCTTTTTCAATGCTTTTTTTCTGATCATAATGTTTTTGCTGATAACTATTTTGATAATTTCAATATCTCAAACCCAGTAAAATCACATCATATCTCTCTGCTTGCCCTTCCAGCTTCGATCTTACACATTTTTCTATCCACGCATTCTTTGATATTTTTTTAAACAGTCATTTTGTTCCCTTAAAAATAAATTTAAAAAATTTAATTTCTGTTCTGAATTGTAACTTTTCAATTCTAGTTTTCATTATGTTATGGACACACATCTTACATTTTAAATATAATATAAATATAAACATAAAAATAAAATATGAACATAAAATAAGTAACAACATAAAACATTAACATAAAAAAATAAAACAAGTAAGAGCTGAGTCCTCACGATTAACTGCTATCTTAAAGTTTCCTTCACATCTTTTTGTTTTTCCTTTGTCACCCACTGTTCATGTAAATTCCTGGCGCCGAAGTCTGTTTAGAGAAAGTACCATGAAATTGAAATTATACTGTCAAGTTGAAATTAAAGTTTCAAACTATGATTTGAAACAAATATTAGTTGATCGTTTTTATCTTACTACCTTTCTTGTAACTGACCTTTTGAAAGAAAATATTATGCTTCAGCAATCTCTTCTTCTTGTAAAGATTTGAAAACGAAATGTGTGAAGATCGCACTGATTTAATAGTTAACATAACAGCGATGTCCTTTAGTTCATTACTAATGATGAAGCGTTCAAAATCTCTTCTATATGTCTTCAGATTCATCTCATTTAATTTGTACTCATAATGTTCTATAATATGATTTTTTAATTTATTATTATTTCAGCAACCACAACAACAAGTAAGAATACGATTCTCATACAATTGTTATCTTAAATGTTACATCTTCTCAATATTCCTATATGGTGCAGACGCATGGACGGACATTAGACCAGAAAACAGAACAGAGAATTGAAGCCTTTGAAATGTGGATATATAGAAGAATAGGTAGAATTGGATGACATGAAAAGAAAATAAACAATGAAGTCTTAAAACAACTAAAAATGAAAAGAGAACTACTAAACACAATTACAACAAGACATATGCGATTTTTGGGCCATGTTAAAAGACACAACAGCCTACTAAAAGCAATCCTGGAGAAGAAAATACAACGGTAAAAGAGGCAGAGGCAGACCAAGACTAACACTGACGAATAACATCAAAAGATGGACAAATCAGCCTATGACAACATGCACCATCAAAGCAAGAGCCACAGAAGAATGGCGCTTCATGGTAGCCAACCTAGTAGCGGAGATGGCACAAGATGATGATGAGTTATCTTGATGGTTTGTACTTTAACACATTTTAAGCTTTAATTTTCGCATCAGTTAATTAACAAGAGAAGTTTAAACGGAATCAAGTGTTTAGAGATGAAAACAAAATCAAATGCGTGTTAACAAAGGAGACATATGGTGTGTAAAAAACAACTTTAATGCTCAAATAAATGCAGTACAGATGTTAATCAATTATTAATATGATCACCTTATATTTTTGTGTTGAAATAATTTACAAGAATAACTGCAGCTTCTTTAATTAATATCAATAACAATTGACAACTCTATTTTCTTAGTCTTTATTTTTGTTACATAAACTATCTTTGTTTTCTCTTGATAGGTCATTGCAGAACTGTACATCTTTTATAAATCATTATTTCTCACTATCTATCAGTTAATTATATCACCTATCTAAGTGTTCGTAATTTCTTTCCATTATAGATCGTTAGGTTGCAACCATGTTATTAATTCTCTCTCTCTCTCTCTCTCTCTCTCTCTCTCGCTTTCTCTCTCTCTCAGTTTCACTTTCTCTGTTATTATCAAGCTCACTGTATAATAGTATTTCTAAAAACGTTTCTTTATCTCCCTGACAAATGTCTGCCCATATTAATTTCTTACACAGGTCCAATCTCCAGTTCTCACTAACTACGTTACCCTTGTTGAAATCATGATGTTAACTAATATACATATATATATTGTAATGTTTCTCCCTATCGATGTACTCGTGCTCTCTTTATAGCGCAATGTTTAACGATGTTTCAGTTATTTTGTTTTGTTTCCTCTGAATCATTAATTACCTTCAATTATTCTTTATGTTCATTATTTCATAGACCTTTTCAATTATTCTTTACCAAATGACTGCTTCACTCACGTTCTCCATGCCTATTAACTGTTCTTTCCAGCTCGTGTAACGCATTTGTCTTCTTTACACTCCACTATATGTGACTTATGAGTCATATGACTAAGATATTACTAAGAATCATTATGCGAAGAGAGCGAAACAAAATCAGTCCAGAAATAAGCGATGAACAGTGTGGTTTTGTTAGAGATAAAGGAACAAGCAATGCCATTTATATCATAAGATCTTTAGTAGAAAGAGCCATAGAGGTGAAAACAGATATATACCTATGTTTCATAGATTACACGAAGGCATTTGATAAAGCAAAGCACCAAGAAATAATAACAATTTTAGAAAACGTAAACGTAGACAGCAAAGATCTAAGAATAATAAAGAACATGTACTGGCAACAAACAGCGGCCGTAAGAACTGGAAACCAATTGGGAATGTTTAAACAAATAAAACAGGGTGTTAGACAAGGCTGTGTGCTGTCACCAGATTTGTTTAATATTTATATTGAGATTATTTTTAAACCCATAATGGGCATGCCTGGAATAACAATTGGACGTCATAATATAAATAATCTAAGGTATGATGATGATACAGTCTTAATCGCTAAGAGTGAAAATGAGTTACAAGAAATGTTAGACATTATAGTGAAGGAAAGCAAAAAGAAAGGACTCAGCCTTAATAGCAAAAAAGACAGAGGCAATGGTAACAACAAAGAAAAAGACATCACATCAATGCAAAATAAAGACAAGTGGAACAATATTAAAACAGGTAAATGAATTTAAATATTTGGGAACTTTGTTAACCTCAGACGGGAGATGTACAAAGGAGGTGAGATGCAGAATGGCTCAGGCAAAAGCAGCTTTCCAGAAAATGAGGAAGATACTATGCAATCCGTTTTTGACAATAGAAACAAGAAAAAGAGTTCTTAAATGTTATATAGAGCCAGTTTTAACATATGGATGCGAATCATGGACAATAGGACAACAGACAAGAAAATCATTGAAGTCTGTAGAAATGCGATTTTACAGAGGAATGTTGAAAGTACAATGGAGAGCAAAGAGGAGTAATGAAAATGATATGAGAGAGGTCAAAGCAAAAAGAGAGCAAATTTCCAATATTAGGAAGAGACAATCAACATTTTTTGGCTACATTACATGATGAGAAGAGAACAACTGGAATATATTGTAACAAATGGAAAATTTGAGGGACGAAGAGATAGAGGGAAGCAAAGAGAAAAAATAACAGACATCTTAAGAGAATGGCTTGGCCATTGTCTGTTGGTCAACAACAGAAATGATAAATAGCTGCCGAGAGCGAAAAGTGTGGAGAGACATGATCACCTACGCCAGTAGGCACGATACTTGATGATGATGATATGTGACTTAGAATTATATCCGCATATTAATTTATCTTATACAGTTTTAATCTCCATCTCCATATACACATACTCTATTTCATACACAATCTTTGTTTTTTCTTGTCATTATTCCTCTGCTGTGCCGAAACAATATTTATTGTCTATCGTACATTCTCAAAATGCCATGAATATAAAGGTTCAGTTTTATCATTTATTTTTGCTCACATTCTAAACGAATATATTTACCATGGGTATACAATTTAATGTCAACACAAGAAAGAGTCGAATGTACACATTCCCCATCTATTCATAGTTTAGTTTTTATGTTGTGAGTCTTCTTCTTCTTCTATCCTTCTTCCATTGCCGTTGGCGTCGATGGGAGATACAATCTACGATTCTTTACTCTACTGTTGGTCTCTTCTGGTGTTATCCCTCCTAGTGACTCTAGTATCCCCTTCATCCATCTTTGTCTCGGTCTTCCTCTTAATCTGGCGTTTTCGTAGCGTTTGTTTATGGTTCACACAGTTAGTTCTTCTTGTCTTGCAATGTGGCCGAAACACTTTATCTGCTGTTTCTTTATGTATTCGATGGCTGGTTCAATTTCGAGTTTTTTCCTCAAGTCGGTGTTTCTTACTCTGCCCCTTGAGCTGTTTCCTGTCATTCTTTTGACATATTTCATTTCGGTGGTCGTTATCTTTCTTATTGTTCTAGAGTCCAGCGTCCAATTCTGCCACCGATAGCACAAAGTTGGTAGAAAAATGTATTTGTATATTGCCCTTTTTGCTTCCGTAGTTATTGCTTTGTTTTATGTTGTGAGGGAATAAAATAAAATCTGAAATGTTTCCACTCTTAAAAAGTGTTTTGAAATGGCACTAAATATATCCATGTTTATTGCTTCTACTTGCTAAAGTTCAAACCACGATAGACCATTATAGAAATGCATGAAAGTCGTAAATCATATTGTGTTGTATTATAAACCAAATTCACCATTTGTTTAATTTCAGCTCCTGAACCAAGTAAGTTAATGTTATTATGTTTTTATTTGTGTATTTGAAGTCTGCTTAGAGAAAGTACCATGCGTTTGAAATTATACTGTCAACTTGGAATAGAAGTGTTAATATGGTTTAAAACTATGATTTCAAACAAATATTAGTTGAACATTTGTAATCTCACCAACTTTCTTGTGACTGATCTTTTGAAATAAAATATTATGATTTAATGATAGTTTCCTCTTATAAAAGTAGGAAACAAAATGTTTGAAGAGCGAGCGCATTGAATTAATAGTTAACATGACAGCGATGTACATTAGTTCATTACTAATGTTGAAGCGTTTAAAATCACTTCTACACGTCTTCATATTCATCTAATTTAGTTTGTAGTAATTATAGTATATAAACCGATTTTTTTATTAATTATTATTTCAGCAACCACAACAACAACAACAAGTAAGAATATGATTTTGATACGACATTTATCTTAACGTTTTTCCCTTAATATATTTCAGCTTTAACTTCACATGCATTGAATAAATGTTGAAATGTTAAATGGAATCAAGTTTTTGCTATGAAAACTAACACAAATCCGTGCTATAAAGAACATAAAAGATGTGTAAAACCCAATGTCTTCTTTAATATTCGAATGAAGTTAAAAAGCGTTTAATCCATTATTACTATGTTCACCTTGTAATTTTGTGTTGAAATAATTTACAAAATAAACCGCATTTTGTTAAGTTAATATCGCAAACAAACGCCAGCTCTTCATACTTTGTTTTTTTTTTTTAATTTCTACATACACTCTTTATGTTATATCGTGATAGTTTATTCACAAATGTACATTTCTAAATCATACTTTCTCCTTGTCTTTCAATCAATTATACCTCCTGTTTACACGATCTTGTTTTGTTATTATAGATAGTTAGGTAGCAACCATAACATATATCTTTCGCTTTCTCTCTCTCTCTCTCTCTCTCTCTCTCTCTCTCTCTCTCTCTGATTTTCATTTTCTCTATCATTAACTAGTTCACTGTATAATAATATTTCTATAAACGTTTATTTTTTTAAATCTGGCTGACAAATTTCTGCCCATATCAATGTCTTACACAGGTTCAATCTCCAGTTCTCACTAACTAGTTTAACCTTGTGGAACCCCTAATGTTAACTAAAACATATCTGTTTTAATGTTTCTCTCTATCGACATTCTTAAGCTCACTTTATAACACTATGTTTTACGATGTTTAAGTTAATTTGTCTTCTTTCCATTCAATCATTATTAATCTGAATTATTCGTTAGATTCATTATATCATAGACATTTTGAATTCCTTCATAGCATGTGACTTCTTCTCTCATTTTCTCAATTCTTATTAAATGTGCTTTCCATCTCTTGTAATGCATATTTCTCCCTACTTCTTATTTATAAATCTATCCACGTATTAATTTATCTTACACAGTCCCACTCTCCTTCTCTTACCATGTACACATACCCAATTCAAGCTCATTTTTTTCTTCTTGTCATTATCCCTCTGTGGTGACGAAACAATATACATGGAAAAAAATAAGCTTAAGATTTATCAGTTATTTTTGCTCATATTCTAGACGAACATATTTACAATGGGCATCAGATTTAATGCCAACACAAAAAAAGACGTGAATGTACACATTTCTCATATGTTCATAGTTTAGTTTTTGTGTTGTGAGTGAATATAAAGAAATCTGAAATGTTTCCAATTAAAAAGTGATTTGAAATGTTACCTAATTTGTCCTTGTTCGTCTTTATTATTTGTTAACGACCGCAAAAAGATAGACCATTATACAAATGTATTAAAGACACACATCATATTGTGTTGTATTATGAACCAAACACACCATTTGTTTCATTTCAGCTCCTGAACCAAGTAAGTCAATGTCTTATGTTTTTGTTTGGATATCTGTTATTACCTTTGTTTGTACTAGCTTCATATTCTATCTATGATATTTACGCGTTAAGGTGGTCGTTATTTACAAGCTAAAGTGCAATTATGTGTTTACATTTCAAGATGATATCATGTAAATTATACAATTTATTTTATTACAATTCCATTCTTTCAATATTTTGTACTGATTGTAATGTTTTTGCTCCTATTTATTGTGATTATTTTAAAATCTCATGCTTATTAAACTTAACATATTTCTCTTAACTTTCACTTGCCGCTTCATTCTTACAAATTATGCATACTTTGATTTACTTTTGAACAGTTATTATATTCCTTTAAAAATAACTGTTTTCATTTTATATTTTTTCTGAATTTTTATTTTCCAGTTCATTTTCAATTCTTACTATGGCCATAAAACATTTATTTAAAAAAAAGTATGAACATAAAAACAAATAAAAGTATGAGTAGAGTCCTCAATATTACTTCCTCTCATAGTTTCTTTTAGATCTTTCTGCTTTTCCTTTATCACCCTCTGTTAATGTGAATTCCTAGCGCCGAAATCTGATTAAATAAAGTACCATGTGTAGAAAATATACTGTAAACTTGGAATACACGTGTTAATATGGATTAAAACTATGATTTCAAACAAATATTATTTGAACATTTGTAATCTTACCAACTTTCTTGAAACTGATCTTTTGGAAGGAAATATTATCATGTACTGATCGTTTCCTCTTGTAAAAAAAAGGAAAAAAAAATATGTTTGAAGAGCACACTGAAATAATAGTTAACATGACAGCGATGCCCATTAGTTCATAACTAATGTTGAAGCGTGTAAAAATCACTTATATACATCTTCATATTCATCTAATTTAATTTGTAGTAATTATAATATATAACCCTAATTTTATTTATTATTATTTCAGCAACCACAACAACAACAACAACAACAAGTAAGAATATGATTTTGATACAATTATCATGTTTCTCTTTAACATATTTTTAGCTTTAAATTCACATTTGTTTTTGCGCACATTCTAAACGAATATATTTACCATGGGTATACAATTTAATGTCAGCACAAGAAAGAGCCGAATGTACACATTTCCCATCTATTCATAGTTTAGTTTTTATGTTGTGAGTCTTCTTCTTCTTCTATCCTTCTTCCATTGCCGTTGGCGTCGATGGGAGATACAATCTACGATTCTTTGCTCTACTGTTGGTCTCTTCTGGTGTTATCCCTCCTAGTGGCTCTAGTATTCCCTTCATCCATCTTTGTCTCGGTCTTCCTCTTAATCTGGCGTTTTCGTAGCGTTTGTTTATGGCTCTTTGAGTCATTGTTAGTTCTTTTTATCTTGTAATGTGGCCGAACCAATTTATCTGTTGTTTCTTTATGTATTCGATGGCTGGTTCAATTTCGAGTTTCTTCCTCAGGTCGGTGTTTCTTAATGTGTCCCTTAAGTTGTTTCCTGCCATTCTTCTGACACATTTCATTTCGATGGTCGTTATCTTTCTTATTTTTCTACAGTCCAGCATCCAATTCTTGCACTAATAGCACATAGTTGGTAGAAAATGTGATTTGTATATTGCCCTTTTTGCTTCCGTAGTTATTGCTTTGTTTTATGTTGTGAGTGAATGTAATAAAATCTTTAATGTTTCCACTCTTAAAAAGTGTTTTGAAATGGCACGAAATATATCCATGTTTATTGCTTCTACATCCTAAAGTTCAAATAGCGATAGACCATTATAGAAATGCATGAAAATCGTAAATCATATTGTGTTGTATTATAAACCAAATACACCATTTGTTTAATTTCAGCTCCTGAACCAAGTAAGTTAATGTTATTATGTTTTTATTTGTGTATTTGAAGGCTGCTTAGAGAAAGTACCATGCGTTTGAAATTATACTGTCAACTTGGAATAGAAGTGTTAATATGGTATAAAACTATGATTTTAAACAAATATTAGTTGAACGTTTGTAATCTTACCAACTTTCTTGTAACTGATCTTTTAAAATAAAATATTATGATTTAATGATAGTTTCCTCTTGTAAAAGTAGGAAAAAATATGTTTGAAGAGCGCATTGAATTAATAGTTAACATGACAGCGATGTCCATTAGTTCATTTCTAATGTTGACGCGTTTAAAATCACTTCTATATGTCTTCATATTCATCTAATTTAGTTTGTAGTAATTATCGTTTATAAACCGATTTTTTAATTTATTATTGTTTCAGCAACCACAACAACAACAACAACAAGTAAGAATATGATTTTGATACGACATTTATCTTAACGTTTTTCCTTTAATATAGTTGAGGTTTAACTTCACATGAATTGAATAAATGATGAAATTTTAAATGGAATCAAGTGATTTTTCTATGAAAAATAACACAAGCCCGTGCTATAAAGAACACAAAATATGTGTAAAATCCAATGTCTTCTTTAATAATCAAATGAAGTTTAGAAGGGTTTAATCCATTATTACTATGTTTACCTTGTAATTTTGTGTTGAAATCATTTACAAAACTAACCGCATCTTCTTAGTTTAATATCGCTAACAAACGACAGCTCTTCATTCTTTGAGATTTTAAAAAATTGCTACAAACACTCTGTATGTTATATCATGCTAGTTTATTCACAATTGTACATTTCAAAATCATATTCCTTCTCCTTGTCTATCAATCAATTATATCTTCTGTTTACATGATCTTGTTTTGTTATTATAGATAGTTAGGTAGCAACCATAATATATATCTTTCCCTTTCTCTTTCTCTTTCTCTCTCTCTCTCTCTCTCTCTCTGATTTTCATTTTCTCTATCATTAACTAGTTCACTGTATAATATTATTTCTAAAAACGTTTTTTTTTATCTGTCTGACAATTTCTGCCCATTTCAATGTCTTACACAGGTTCAATCTCCAGTTCTCACTAACTAGTTTAACCTTGTGGAACCCCTAATGTTAACTAAAACATATATGATTTAATGTTTCTCTATATCGACATTCTTAAGCTCACTTTATAGCACTATGTTTTACGATGTTTCAATTCATGTTTCTTCTTTCCATTTAATCAATATTACACTCAATTATATGTTAGGTTCATTATATCATATACATTTTGAATTCCTTCATACCATATGACTGCTTCTCTCACTTTCTCAATTCTGATTAAATGTGCTTTCCATCTCTTGTAATGCATCTGAAATGTTTCCAATTAAAAAGTGATTTGAAATGTTACCCACTATATCCTTCTTCGTCTTTATTATTTGTTAACGACCGCAAAAAGATAGACCATTATACAAATGCATTAGAGACGTACATCATATTGTGTTGTATTATAAACCAAACACACCATTTGTTTCATTTCAGCTCCTGAACCAAGTAAGTCAATGTCTTATGTTTTTGTTTGGATATTTGTTATTACCTTTGTTTGTACCAGCTTCAGATTTTATCAATGATATTTACGCGTTAAGGTGGTCGTTATTTACAAGCTAAAGTGCAATTATGTGTTTACATTTCAAGATGATATGATGTAAATTATACACTATATTTTATTATAATTCCATTCTTTCAATATGTTGTACTGATTGTAATGTTTTTTTCCCATATTTATTTTGATTATTTTAAAATCTCATGCTTATTAAACCCAAAATATTTCTCTTAACTTTCACTTGCCGCTTCATTCTTACAAATTATGCATACTTTGATTTACTTTTGAACAGTTATTATATTCCTTTAAAAATAACTGTTTTCATTTTATATTTTTTCTGAATTTTTATTTTCCAGTTCATTTTCAATTCTTACTATGGCCATAAAACATTTATTTAAAAAAAATTATGAACATAAAAAGAAATAAAAGTATGAGTAGAGTCCTCAATATTACCTCCTCTCATAGTTTCTTTTAGATCTTTCTGCTTTTCCTTTATCACCCTCTGTTAATGTGAATTCCTAGCGCCGAAATCTGATTAAATAAAGTACCATGTGTAGAAAATATACTGTAAACTTGGAATACAAGTGTTAATATGGATTAAAACTATGATTTCAAACAAATATTAGTTGAACATTTGTAATCTTACCAACTTTCTGGAAACTGATCTTTTGGAAGGAAATATTATCATGTACTGATCGTTTCCTCTTGTAAAAAAAGGAAAAAAAATATGTTTGAAGAGCACACTGAAATAATAGTTAACATGACAGCGATGCCCATTAGTTCATTACTAATGTTGAAGCGTGTAAAATCACTTCTATACATCTTCATATTCATCTAATTTAATTTGTAGTAATTATAATATATACCCCTAATTTTATTTATTATTATTTCAGCAACCACAACAACAACAACAACAAGTAAGAATATGATTTTGATACGACAATTATCATGTTTCTCTTTAACATATTTTTAGCTTTAAATTCACATTTGTTTTTGCGCACATTCTAAACGAATATATTTACCATGGGTTTACAATTTAATGTCAACACAAGAAAGAGTCGAATGTACACATTCCCCATCTATTCATAGTTTAGTTTTTATGTTGTGAGTCTTCTTCTTCTTCTATCCTTCTTCCATTGCCGTTGGCGTCGATGGGAGATACAATCTACGATTCTTTGCTCTACTGTTGGTCTCTTCTGGTGTTATCCCTCCTAGTGACTCTAGTATTCCCTTCATCCATCTTTGTCTCGGTCTTCCTCTTAATCTGGCGTTTTCGTAGCGTTTGTTTATGGCTCTTTGAGTCATTGTTAGTTCTTTTTATCTTGTAATGTGGCCGAACCAATTTATTTGTTGTTTCTTTATGTATTCGATGGCTGGTTCAATTTCGAGTTTTTTCCTCAAGTCGGTGTTTCTTACTCTGCCCTTTGAGCTGTTTCCTGTCATTCTTCTTACACATTTCATTTCGGTGGTCGTTATCTTTATTATTGTTCTAGAGTCCAGCATCCAATTCTTGCATTGATAGCACATAGTTGGTAGAAAATGTGATTTGTATATTGCCCTTTTTGCTTCCGTAGTTATTGCTTTGTTTTATGTTGTGAGTGAATGTAATAAAATCTTTAATGTTTCCACTCTTAAAAAGTGTTTTGAAATGGCACTAAATATATCCATGTTTATTGCTTCTACTTGCTAAAGTTCAAACAACGATAGACCATTATAGAAATGCATGAAAATCGTAAATCATATTGTGTTGTATTATAAACCAAATACACCATTTGTTTAATTTCAGCTCCTGAACCAAGTAAGTTAATGTTATTATGTTTTTATTTGTGTATTTGAAGTCTGCTTAGAGAAAGTACCATGCGTTTGAAATTATACTGTCAACTTGGAATAGAAGTGTTAATATGGTTTAAAACTATGATTTCAAACAAATATTAGTTGAACGTTTGTAATCTTACCAACTTTCTTGTAACTGATCTTTTAAAATAAAATATTATGATTTAATGATCGTTTCCTCTTGTAAAAGTAGGAAACAAAATGTTTGAAGAGCGCACTGAAATAATAGTTAACATGACAGCGATGTCCATTAGTTCATTACTAATGTTGAATCGTTTAAAATCACTTGTATATGTCTTCATATTCATCTAATTTAGTTTGTAGTAATTATAGTATTTAAAGCGATTTTTAAATTTATTATTATTTCAGCAACCACAACAACAACAACGACAAGTAAGAATATGATTTTGATACGACATTTATCTTAACGTTTTTCCTTTAACATATTTCAGCTTTAACTTCTCATGAATTGAATAATTGTTGAAATGTTAAATGGAATCAAGTGTTTTTCTATGAAAAATAACACAAGCTCGTGCTATAAAGAACATTAAAAATGTGTAAAACCCAATGTCTTCTTTAATATTCGAATGATTTTAATAAATGTTTAATCCCTTATTACTATGCTCACCTTGTAATTTTGAGTTGAAATAATTTACAAAATTAACGGCATCTTCTAAAGTTAATATCGATAACAAACGACAGTTCTACATCCTTTATTTTGTTTAAGTTGTTACAAACACTCGTTATGTTTCATCGTGCTAGTTTATTCACAATTGTATATTTCTAAATCATACTTTCTCCTTGTCAATCAGTCAATTATACCTCCTATTTATATGATCTTGTTTTGTTATTATAGATAGTTAGGTAGCAACTATAACATATATCTTTCGCTTTCTCATTCTTTTTCTTCCTCTCTGTCTCTGTCTATATCTATATCTGTCTATATTGGTCTATCTCTCTCATTTCACTTTCTCCTTCATCATCTTGACCACTGTATACTATTATTTCTAAAAACGTTTCTTTATCTCGTTGACAAATTTCTGCCCATATTAATTTCTTACACACGTTCAATCTCCAGTTCTCACTAACTAGTTTACACTTGAGGAACCCCTAATTTTAACTAAAACATATATGTTTTAATGTTTCTCTCTATCGATATTCTTATGCTCACCGTATAGCACTATGTTTTACAATGTTTCAGTTATTTTGACTTCTTTCCATTCAATCATTATTACTCTGAATTATTCGTTATGTTCATTATATCATAGACATGTTGAATTCCTACCATATGACTGCTTCTCTCAATGGATATTAAATGTGCTTTCAATCTCTTGTAATGCTTAAATTGTAAATATTATGTATAAATCTCCGTATTAATTTATCTTACACAGTCCCACTCTCCCTCTCTTGCCATATACACATATACTCTTTCATACACAATCATTTTTCTTGTCATTATTCCTCTGTGGTACCGAAACAATATACATGGACTATCGTACATTTCCAAAATGTCTTGGAAAAAAATAAGCTTAAGTTTTATCATTTGTTTTTGCTCACATTCTTCACGAATATACTTACCATGTGTATCAGATTTAATGTCAGCAGAAAAATGAGCCGGGAGCCGCGATAGCTCAGTGGTTAGTGAACTGGACTACAAAGGACATGGGGTAGGGTTCGATCCCAACCGACGGCTTCCGGGTTCACCCAGCCTTAAATGGGTACCGAATATTTTTCTGGGAAAGTAAAGCAGCACGGGCGTAATACCGACCATATTACCACAAAAATCATGTGCTGAAGGTCTGTAAAATATAGGGTCACTAACACCATATTTCCTTATACGCTATTTGGCGTGAATGGGGTAAAAAGAAAAAAAAAAAGAAAAGAAAAATGAGCTGAATGTACACTTTTCTCATATGTTTATTATTTAGTTTTTGACTTGTGAGTGAATGTAATGAAATCTGATATGTTTCCACTCTTAAAATGTTCTTTGAAATCTTGCTCAATATATACCTATTCGTCCTTATTACTTGCTAACGTCTACAATAAGATAGACCATTATACAAATGCATGACAGTCGTAAATCATATTGTGTTGTATTATAAACCATATACACCATTTGTTTCGTTTCAGCTCCTGAACCAAGTAAGTTTATGTTTTTATGTTTTTGTTTGTATATTTGTTATTACCTTAATGTATACCAGCTTCAGATTTTATCAATGATATTTACGCGTTAAGTTGGTTCTAATTAAGAAATTAAAGTGGAATTATGTATTTGTATTTCAAGTTGATATCATGTAAATCATACCATATATATTTTCCAAATTCTATTCGTTAAATTATTTGTTTCCTGATTGTTTTTTCTTATAATTATTTTGATAATTAAAAAAGTGTTTGCTATTAAAAGAACCATACAATTTTTGTTATCATTTTATTTTTGTTCTGAATTGTAACTTTCCAATTCCAGTGTTCATTATGTTATGGACATACATCTTACATTAAAAAAAAAATTATGAATAATAAAAACAAGTATAAGTAAGAACTCAGTCCTCACTATTACCTGCTCTCTTAAAGTTTCTTTTTGATTTTTCTGGTTTTCCTTTGTCACCCGATGTTCATGTGAATTCCTACCGCCGAAGTCTGATTAGAGAAAGTACAATGGGTTTGAAATTACACTCTCAACGTCGAATACAAGTGCTTATACTGATTATTGATTAGATCAGTCCTAGAGTATGGAATCACAGCCTGGTTTATGGCTTCCAAATCACACCTTAGCAAAATTAACAGAACTCACAATCAAGCTGCCAGTACCATCACTGGTGCTATGAAATCTACACCTATCAAGACTCTAGAAACAGTAACAGGTTTACAATCCTTAGATGACAGACGGGTCACTAAAGTATTGCAACAAGCGGAGAAATATAGAAGGCTCCTTAGCTACCCCATACACCAAAGAATAACTGGTTTCGGAATAGTACGACTAAAGAGGAGCAACTTCGCTTCAATCTCCAATGAACAAACTACTAAAGACTGAAATACTTTCCCAAACAATACCGAAATTCTTGAGCCCATCTGATATGTCACCTCATGGGAAACACAAAACACCAGAACTTAAGGAAGATATAACAGGAATCATGAAAAAAGGCACCCAGACACAGAAAGAAAACACGTTGCAGAATAAAACTTAAAAGAATACCTACCCACATGACTCTTGGCCCACATATACACAGATGGCTCTGCTACAAGGCCACCAGAAATGGAAGGGGAGGTGTGTTCTTGACGCTGAATAATCAGAACGAGATCACCAAGTCAATAGCTACTGGGAGATTCTCAAACAACTTTAAAGCGGAAGCTGTGGCCCTCAAAGATGCTGCAACACTGGTTACTGAAACAAACAATAACATGCACGATAACTTGGTGATTCTGACTGATGCACTGTTAGTGCTAACAGCTCTAAAAAGCGACAGGAACAATGAACTAGACGACTCTACAATAACCCTAGACCAATTATGCAGTAGCTTCCAGAGAGTAGTCATTCAGTGGATACCATCACACTGTAATATACACGGGAACGAACGCGGAGACAAATTAGCTAAAGAGGGTGGGAGATTGCCACAAGAGAACCATTCACTCAGTTATGATGAAGCCACATCCATCCTTAAAGGTGAGTACCATGAAACATGGAAACGAAAATACCCAAAACATAACGAGAGGGACGGTTACCACCAACTATCAAGTGGGGATCAAGTCATCATACTTCGCCTACGCATTGGCCACAATACAATGAAAAATCATATGTTCACCAAATTCAAAATAGGCACAACCAACCTATGCCAATGTACACTGGACATGAAGATATCATCAAACAGGTTTGCGGGCTTACCAATATCATCGTTGGTGAGGAGTGGATACCGGTGCCTACGTCATTCAAAGGGACTTTCTCATGTATTGTCACACTCGACAGGAAAAGTAGGGAACAGAACCCGGTCGTGGTTAATGCTGAGGTCAACGGTCTCATCTGCGATAACACCGATTAGAAAGATGCAGTCATATATACAGACGGATCTGTAAGACGACACGAAAGAAGTGCATGGGCATTTACAGCACGCTCGGCAGGCAGAATAGCCAAGGAAGACAGTGGTGCATACGTCATGACCACGAGTAGCATGACAATGGAGGTGATGGCAGTGACCAAGACATTCAAATGGTTAGAGTCACAAGACTACATCCACGCATGTATACTGAGTGATTCGATGAGCATGATAAAAAAAGTGTAGGCGGGCTTTGTACGCATGCAATGGGTAGAGTCGTTGCAGAAATCCAAAATACGTAAGGTCACCTTTGTCTATGTCCCTGAACATGCTGGAGTACGGGGAAATGAGAGAGCGGACAGGTTGGCTAGCTGCGCTGTCGTTGAGGACGGGCAACCGATGGATCGGACGGACATCATCAATGCACTCCGAGATGTGGGAAGAGCACAGGACTTCGACAAACACAGATCAACGTCACTTCTTCGGATGATGGAAATGGGAGTTAAGATGGGCACAGCCAGAAATGAGAAACTTGGTGGCCGTGTAAGAAGTCTTATCAACCAACATAGAACTGGAGTCGTCAGTCGCTGGACACTGAGGGAATTGCTGAGGAGGGGATCTGAGTACCTATGGACATGTTCGGAGTGCAATGATGATGACCCGCAAATAACTCAATAACTCAATAACTCAATCTTACCAATTTTCTTGTAACTGATCTCTTTGAAAGAAAATATGTTATGCTTTAGTGATCTTTTCCTCGTGTAAAAGTAGGAAACAAAATTCATTTCTAATGTTGAAGCTTTTAAAATCACTTCTATATGTCTTCAAATTCATCTCATTTAGTTTGTAGTAATTATAGTATATAAACCGATTATTTATTTATTATTATTTCAGCAACCACCACAACAACAAGTAAGTATATGATTATGATATGATAGTTATCTAAACGTTTTTGTTTTAACACAGTTTAGCTTAAACTTCATAAACAAAGAATAAAAATTGAAATTTTAAATAGAATCATGTGTTTTGCTACTGAGAACGAAAACAAATCCGTGCTGAAAAAGAACACAACAGATTTGTAAAAACTATGGTCTTCTTAAATATTTGAATAACGTCAAAAAAATGTTTAATCCAATCAGTACTATGTTCACCTTGTAATTGAGTGTTGAAACAAAACTAACCGCATCTTATTAACTATCAACAACAAACAACAGCCTATCATTCTTTGTATTTAAACAAGAATTGTTACAAACACTATTTATGTTCTCTCTTGCTAGTTCATTGATAATTATACATTTCTAAGTCATTCATTATCCTTGTCTGTCAATCAATTATTTCTTCTGTTTACATGCTATTTATTTGGTTATAAATCACTACGTATATACCAAAACATATATCTTTATATATATATATATATACATACATATATATAATTTTAATTTCTCTAAACTTATTTTGGTAACTGTATAATATTATTTATAAAAATGCTTCTTTATTTCGCCGCCAAATTTTTGTCCAAATTAATTTCTTACACAGGTCCAATCTCCAACACAGACATTTCCACTTCTTCCATTCCATATGCCTGTTTCGCTCATTCTCTCAATGCCTATTAATTGTACTTTCCACCTCTGAATTGTTTCCTCACTAAAAAATGGTTTGAAATGTTGTCAATATATCCTTGTTGGTTGTTATTACTTGCTAATGCCCTCAATAAGATAGACCATTGTACAAATGTATTAAAGACGTACATTATATTGTGTTGTATTATAAACAAAATACATCATTTGTTTCATTTTAGCTCCTGAACCAAGTAAGTTAATGTTTTTATGTTTTTGTTTGCATATTTCTTTGCATATTTGTTTATACCAGCTTCAGATATTATCAATAATATTTACGCGTTAAGTTGTTTGTTATTTAGAAGTTAAAGTGGAATTATTAATTTGTATTTCAAGTTGAAATTATATATATATATATATATATATATATATATATATATATATATATATATATATATATATATCAGACCGTAATCTTCATCCTAATTCTGTTGTTTCAATGAATTTTTTCTGATCGTAATGCTCATAATTATTTTGATAAGTTTAAACTCGCATGCTTATTAAACCCAAAACCTTTTTCTTATCGCTTCATTCTGACAAATATTTTCATCTACGCTTACTTTGATTTATTTTAAACAGTTAATTTGTTCCCTTAAAAGTAACTTTTTATTCATTTTATATCTGTTCTGAATTATAACTTTATAATTCATTTTCATATCATGTTATGGACATAAATCTTACATTAAAAAAAAAAAATTATGAATATAGAAAACAAATACAAGTAAGAGCTGAGTCCTCACTCCCAACTGCTCTCTTAAAGTTTCTTTTTCTTTTTATTATTTTCCTTTGTCACCCACTGTTCACTTGAATTCCTAGCGCCGAAGTCCGGTTAGAGAAAGTACCATGGGTATGAAATTATACTGTCAACTTGGAATACAAGTGTTAATATGGACTAAATATGTGGTTTAAAACAAACATTATGTGACCGCTTGTAATCTTACCTGTTTTCATGTAAATGACATTATTAAAGAAAATATAATGCCTTAGTGATCGTTTCCTCCTGTAATGGTAGGAATTAAATCGTTTGAAAAGCGCACTGAAATAATAGTTAACATGGCAATGTCCATGAGAATGGACAATGGCTATGTCCTTTTTAGTTCATTACTAATGTTGAAGCGTTTAAAATCACTTCTATATGTCTTCAGATTCATCTCATTTAGGTTGTAGTAATTATTGCATATAAACCGTTTTATTTATTTATTATTATTTCAGCAACCACAACAACAAGTAAGAATATGATTTTGATTCGACATTTATCTTAACGTTTGCCCTTTAACATATTTTAGCTTTAACTTCATATGAATGAATAATTATTGACAGTTTAAATGGAATCATGTGTTTTGTTATGAAAACTAAAATAAATCCGTGCTAAAAAAAAACAAATATGATGTGTAAAAAGCAATGTTTTCTTTAATATTCGAATGAAGTTAAGAAGAGTTTAATCCATTATTAATATGTTCACCTTGTAATTTTGTGTTGAAATAATTTACAAAAATAACCGCATTTTGTTAAATTAATATAGATATAACAAACGATAGGTTATCATTTTTGTTTGTTTGTTTGTTAAAATATTGTTGCATACACTCTTTATATTCTCTCTTGCTAGCTCATTCACAATTGTACATTTCTTCATAATTCTTTCTCTTTGTGTATCAGTCAATTATATCTCCTATTTACATGCTCTTGTTTTTCTAAATTATATATCGTTAGGTAGCAACTAAAGTATGTATATTTCTCTTTCTCCCTCTCTGTATCTCTCTTTCTCTCGTTCTTTCAGTTTCACTTTCTCTATTATATCTAGCTCACTGTATGATAGTATTTCAAAAAACGTTGCTTTATCTCGCTGACAAATTTCTGCCCATATTAATTTCATACAAAGGTCCAATCTCCACTTCTCACTAACTGCGTTATCCTTATGGGATTCGTATTGTTAACGACATCATATATGTGTTTCAATGTTTCTCCTTATCAATAATATAGTGCTCACTGTGTAGCCCTAAGTTTAATAATGTTTCAGTTATTTTCTCTTCTT
This sequence comes from Megaustenia siamemsis, assembly GCA_032433765.1. Classification (NCBI taxonomy): domain Eukaryota; kingdom Metazoa; phylum Mollusca; class Gastropoda; order Stylommatophora; family Ariophantidae; genus Megaustenia; species Megaustenia siamemsis. Next base: position 8,483,791 of record JAVIAB010000046.1, read on the forward strand.
TCCACTCATTTATTATTATTCTCAATTATTCGTTAGGTTTATTATATCATAGACATGTTGAATTCTCCCATAGCATATAATTGCTTCTCTCACTTGATCAATTCTTATTAAATACGCTTTTCATCTCTTGTAACGCATCCTTCACCCTATATCTTATTTATAAATCTATCAGCGTATTGATTTATCTTACACAGTTCTAATCTACATCTCCTTACATAAACACTTTTTCATTATTCCTCTGTTGTGCCGAAACAATATACATGGTCTCATTATCATCATCATCATCATCATCATCATCGAGTGCCTTCTCCCCAACGAAAGTTGGCTACCATGGATTGCCATTCTACTCTGTTTTGTGCTTTGATGGTGCAGGCTGTCATAGATTGACTTGTCCATCTTTTGATGTTACTCGTCCTTGTTAGTCTTGGTCTGCCTCTTTTACCTTTCATTTTCCCTTCCAATATTACTTTTAGTAGGCTGTTGTGTCTTTTATATGCCCCAAAAATTTCATTTGTCTTGTCTTAATTGCATTTACATGGCCTATAGTACATTGTCAGAATGTCTTGAAAAAAAGTATACATTTATTCAATTGTTTTTGCTCACATTCTTGACGAATATATTTACCTTAATTATCAGATTTAATGTCAACTCAAAACAATACCTGAATGTACAAACTCCACACATGTTAATTTAGTTTTTGTGTTGTGGGTGAATGTAATGAAATCTTAAATATTTCCACTCTTAAAAAGTTCTTTAAAATGTTGCTCAATATATCTTTGTTGGTCGTTATTACTTGCTAACGCCCACATTGAGATAGATCATTATATAAAAGCATTAAAGTCGTAAATCATATTGTGCTGCATTATAAACCAAATACACTATTTGTTTCATTCCAGCTCCTGAACCAAGTGAGTTAATGTTTTTATGTTTTTCTTTATATATTTGTTATTACCTTTGTGTATACCAGCTTCTCACATTATCACTGATGTTTACGCGTTAAGTTGGTCGTTAATTACAAGTTAAAGGTGAATTATGTGTTTGCATTTCTTGTTGAAATCATGTAAATCATACATAATATTTGATCATAATTCTATTCTTTCAATAGTTTTTACTGATCGTAATGGCGTTGCTTATGATTATTTTGATAATTTTAAAATCGCATACTTTTTAAGCCCCAAAAAATTATCTGAACCTTTTATTTCTGCTTCATTCTTACAAATATTTACATATACGCATACTTTGATTTATTTTAAAACAGCTATTTTGTTTCCTTAAAAGTAACTTTTTTATTCATTTTATATCTATTCAGAATTGTAATTTTCGTATTCATTTCCATCGTATCGTATGGACACACAAATTAAATTAAAAATGTATCAACTTAAAAACAAAAACAAGTAAGAGCTGAGTCCTCAATATTACCTCCTTACTTAGTTGTTTCTTTTAGATCTTTCTGGTTCCCCTTTGCCACCCGCTGTTCATGTGAATTCCTAGCGCCGAAGTCGGATTAAAGAAAGTACCATGTGTTTGAAATTATACTGTCAACTTGGGCACAACTGTTACTATGGACTAAAAAAGTGATACGAAACAAAATATTAGAGGATCGTTCGTAATCTTACCAACATACCTGGTACTGGGCTTTTGAAAAAAAAAAATATGCTTGAGCGATCCTTTCTCCTTGTACAGGTAGAAAACAAAATGTGTGAAGAGCGCACTGAAATAATAGTTAATATGACAGGGATGTCCTTTGGTTCATTACTAATGTTGAAGCATTTAAAATCGCTTCTATATGTCTTCAAATTCATATCATTTAAGTTGTCGTAATAATATTATATAAACCGATTTTTAATTTATTATTGTTTCAGCAACCACAACAACAACAAGTAAGATTATGATTTTGATACAAAAGTTATCTTAACGTTGTGCTTTAACATAGTTTAGCTTTAACTTCATATCAAATAAATAATAAATAAATTATAAAATGTAAAAGAAAATTATTAAAAAAATTAATTTGAAGGTTTTAATGGAATCAATTGTTTTGATCTGAAAAAAAAACCAAAACCGTGCTAAAAATGAACACAAAAGATGTGTAAAAGGAAGTCTTTTTTAATATTCGAATAAAGCCATGAATTGTTTAATCCATTATTACAATGTTCACCTTATAATGTGTTAAAATCATTTACAGAACAAATCGTATTGTGTTAAGTTAATATCGATAACAAACGACATCTCTTCATTATTATTTTTTATTTATTGTAGCACACAACCTTTATTTTCTCTCTTTGCTATTCCGTCCACAATTGTACATTTCTAAATCGTGCTTTCTCTTTGTATGTCATTCAATTGTATCTCATATTATCATGTTATTTATGTTTTTTTTTAAATTATAGTTTAGGTAGCAACCATAACAAATCTCTCTCTCTCTCTCTCTCTCTCTCTCTCTCTCTCTCTCTCTCTCTCTCTCATTTCACTTTCTCATTCATTAACTTGATAACTGCTTAATATTATTTCTAAAAATGTTTCTTTATCTCGCTGACAAATCTCTGCCCAGATTAATTTAGCACACAGGTCCAATCTCCAGTACTACGTTACTCTTATGGGACCCCTGATGTTAACTAAAATATATTTATGCTTTAATGTTTCTCTCTATCGATAATCTTATGCTCACTGTATAGTCCTATATTTTACGATGTTTCAGTTATTTTGTCTTCTTTCCACTAGATCATTTGGTTATGGAAGGCCCCGGTATCACTGCAAACGAAATAAAATCCATAATTGCTCAACGCCCGTGCCAGCGTAATCATCCGAATTAATATCTCATCTCCCAAACAAATAATGGTAACTGTAGTCTCCATTGTAGCAGTCTCAGCACACACCAAAAGACATGAGGCGAAACTGCGCAGAAAGTTAACACAGTAACTGTTCCCTCTCAGACGATATCATCATTCATTGTAACAAAATGGAATATCGAAGAATGATCAAAACGGACGAGACACACGGCTCACGGTGTGCACAGAGCACTTAACTCAGTAGCTCCTGCAACAAGCCGGACTTGGAATATGAGGAAACTGCAACAAGGAACACTTTTCATGCTTAGCCTTCAATTGTTCCCGCCACCTATCCACCATATACCGGAAGTTCACGTCCTCTTGAAAATGATGATCGTCATATTATTTAAAAAATATATAGCGCTTGATGATGTTAGGCCATCGTTTTTGACTGCAATTTCGAACATATAGACACACAGTTAGTCGTCAGATTATCCCCGTCGCACACCAAACAACAGACCGTAGGATTAGCATACGGCCGGTCTAGGGATATACGATGAACCATTACGATGACGTAGCACACAACAATTACTAAATCATTATTATACTCAATTATTCGTCAGCTTCATTATATCATAGATATGATGATTTCTTATATACCATATGACTGCTTATCTCACTTTCTCAATGCCCAATTAACTGTGCTTTCTACATCTTGTAAAGCATCTTTTTCCCTATACATCATCTATTACTGCATATTAATGTATCCTACACAGTTCTTTTCCCGTCATTTCTTAATTTCATTCTTAAATGTTATGTAGAGCCAGTCTTAACATATAGATACGAATCATGGACAATAGGACAACAGACAAGAAAATCACTGGAGTCTGTAGAAATGTGGTTTTACAGAAGAATGTTGAGAGTACCATGGACATCTAGAAGAGTAATGAAGAGGTTCTGAGAGAGGTCAAAGCAAAAAGAGAGCTAATTTTCAATATTAGGAAGTAACAATCATCATTCTTTTGGCTTTGTAATGAGAAGAGAACAACTGGAATATATTGTAACAACTGGAAAAGTTGAGGGACGAAGAGATAAAAGAGAAAAAATAACAGACAGCTTAAGAGAATGGCTTGGCAGAAGGTCAACAACAGAAATGATAAATAGCTGCCGAGATCAAAAGTTGTGGAGAGACATGGTCACCTATGCTAGTAGGCCCGGTACTTGATGATGATGATGACACAGTTCTAATCTACATCTCTTGCCATATACACATGCACTATTTCAAGCACAATCTTTTTTCTTCTCATTATTCCTCTGTTGTGCCGAAACAATATACATGGCATATTCTACATTCCTTACAAATATTGAAAAAAACAATGATTACACTGTATTAGTTGTTTTTTCTGTACAATCAACCATATATACCATTTGTTTCATTTCAGCCCCTGAACCAAGTAAGTTATGTTTATATTTTTGCTATTACACTTTTTGTAAACTTTGTTATATCAGAGTTTGTTTCCAGATTGTTGCCACTGATATACATGCGTTATATTTCTTAATATTTAGTATTTCATTTATAATCATTACTCTGTATTTCTTGTTAAACCCATGCAATTGGTATCATGTATTGTTTGCTCACTGCTTTTATTTCAAAAAAATGTTTCTCTGTTCCTAATGTTCCTTTCTGAAACTGATCTTGACAGTTTCAAAATCTTAAGCTCATTAAATCAATCCATTCCTCTAATCTTCTTAAAACGTAATTCTTATAAATATCTCCATATTCGCTTAATTGCTTAATACTTGTTATAAATGACAATTTATTTTCAAACAACATGTTTTGTATTCTTTTTCTTTTTTTTCGGAATTAATTATTTCTAAGTAATTTATACCCCATCATGTTATCGACACAAAACATACATAAAACAATTATGAACATAACAAATAAATACAAGTGATAGCTGTGTCTTCATAATTAACTTCTCTGTCTCGCCTCTTGGTTATCGCTGCTCACGTGAATTGACCAAAGAAGACCTAGCGCCAAGGTCTTCTTTTGTTAAAGCACCGGGCGTTTAAAAAAACAAAACAAAAACATAATGTCAATTTGAAATAAAATTGTTAATATGAACTAAAACTGTCATTTGAAACAATTATTAGTAGGCTGTTTACACTCTTACCAACATTCTTGTACCTGGTTTTTGAAAGCAAATATTATGTTTTGAATGATTCTTTCATGTAAAAGTAGGAAACAGAATGTTCGAAGAGCGCACTAATATAATAGTTAACATAACAGCGATGTACTTTAGTTCATTACTAATGTTGAAGCGTTTGAAACATCGACAGTCGACAACAGAACTGATACGATGAACTGTAATAGGAAGATTGTGGAAGGACATGATCGCCTACGACAAACCGGTATGGCACATGGTGATGATGAAGCCTTTAAAATCACTTCAGTATGTCTTCATATTCATCACATTTAGGTTGTATTAATAATATTATATAAACATATTTTTTATGTATTATTATTGCAGCAACCACAACAACAACAAGTAAGAATATGATTTTGATACGTCAGTTATCTCAACGTTTGCACTTTAGCATATTTTAGCTTTAACTTGATATAATTTGATTTAATATTGAAAGTTATAAATATGTTTAGTAATGAAAACTAGAACAGCTACAACTACAAGATAAAGAAGGCTTACACGATATATATATATATATATATATATATATATATATATATAATAAATTATCCTTAAACCTCGATCAAAGTAAATGATCTGCTTAAATAGCTAATACAAAGATCACCTTATATTTAGTGTTTTATAGGAAAAGTAGGGAACCGGGCCAAGTCGTGGTCAACGTAGGTCAGCGGTCTCATCTGCGATAACACCGATGAGAAAGATGCAGTCATCTATATAGACGATCTGTAATATGACACCAAAGAAGTGCATGGAAATTTACTGCACGCTCGGCAGGCAGAATAGTAAAAAAAGACAGTGATATATACGTCATGGCCAGGAGTAGCATGACGATGGAGGTCATGGCAGTGACCAGGACATTCATCTGGTTAGAGACACCATGCCTCTATACTGAGTGATTCGATGAGCATGATATAAAAAAGTGGAGGCAGGCTCTGCACGCACGCAATGGTTAGAGTCATTGCAGAAGTCAAAAATACGTAAGGTACCCTTTGTCAACGTCCCTGGACATGCGGGAGTACGGGGGAATGAAAGTGCGGACAGGTTGGCTAGCGCTGTCGTTGAGAACGGTTAACCAATGGATCGGGCGTACATTATCAATGCTCTCCGTTATGTAGGATGAGCACAGGACTTCGACGACCACAAATCCACGTCACTCTTTCGGATGAAAGATATGGGAGTTAAGATGGGCACAGTCACAAATGAACAACTTAGTATGCGTGTAAGAAGACTTATCAACCAACACAGAACTAGCGTCGGCAGTCACTGGACACTGCGGGACTTGCTGAGTAGGGGATCTGAGCACCTGTGGACGTGTTCAGAGTGAAATGATGATGACCTGTAAATAACTCATTAACTCAATTTTTTTTTTTTTAAAATAACCTCAACTATTTAAGTTATTATCGAAAAAAACCAAAACCTCGATATTTACATTTGTAAAAAATTGTACACACATTCTTTACTACTTCACTTGCTTGGAAAAAATTCCACACGATTCCAAAAATTATTTCTAGTTTTCTGTAAGACAGTTATGTCCCTTATGTACACTCATTTTTTTTATTTTTTATTATTGATAGTTATATTGCCATTAAAACCTATCCCTCTCTGTCTCTGTCTCTCTGTCACTCATCTCTTGCTCACTGTATAATAATATTTCTAACGACATTTTGTATCTTCATCATTAAGTACCGGGCCAGCTGGCGTAGGTTATCATGTCTCTCCATAACTTTCGATCTCAACAGTTATTTATCATTTCTGTTGTTGACTTTTTGCCAAGCCATTCTCTTAAGCTGTCTGGTATCTTTTCTCTTTACTACCCTTTATCACTTCCTTCCTCAAGTTTCACTGTTGTTACAATATATTCCAGCTGTTCCCTTCTCATTACATGGCCAACAAATTATTATTGTTTCTTCCTAATAGTGGACATTAGCTCTCTTTTTGCTTTGGCCTCTTTCAGAACGTTTTCATTACTCTTCATAGCCGTCCATGGTATTTCTGTATATTGCTTACACATGTATGCCCATATTAACTTCGTACACAAATGCAATCTCCGAACTCAGTCTAATACTTTAGAGATCTCCACATGTGAACAATAACGTATATATGTTCATCTCTATCTCTCTCTCTCTCTTTTTCTAGCCCGGGCACTGTATTATTCTAAACAGTGCCAATCCCCATCTAATATATCTGTGTCAGTTCTATCAATTGACACATCTAATGTGATCGAGAATGCTACGAATTCTGACGCTCTTTTTAAGATTAACTTCTTTCCCGGGGTCATCGATGTGTCTTCGGACAGTCCAGCGTGATAAATAGCTTCGTCGTCTCTACTTTCCATGCTTTGTAACAAGATCTTCTGCATCCATATTTTACATATCAAGCTTAAATGAGTTAGCTCAATATTTATTTATCTTACACATTTCCTATTTTCAACTCTCACAACATATGTATACACGCTTTCGTCCTCTATTTTTTTCCCCATTGTTCATAAGTTTACAACAATTTGTCTTTAAGAGAACACACACCTTTTATTTTATTAGTCATTTTTATTATGACATTCTAGGCGTTTCTTTTTCCATTATTATGTGGACATATTTTCATTAAAAAAGAACCTAAATTATACATACTCATATTTTGTTAGTTAGCGTTTAGTTAGTGAACGTAAATCTGAAATGTTTATTCTCTTCAACAATGCACCGAAATGTGACAGCTCATACATTTGTTTAATTGCACATTCTTGTAATCGTTAGCGATATGTTAGTTTATTTATAATACAAAACTAGTTACTTACTAAATCAACATCTATTGTGCTATAAAACATTTCACTTGTTTGCTTCATTTCAGCTCCTAAACCAAGTAAGTTCAAGATTATAGTTTTGTTATTATGTATTTTAATGTTAGCTGGTGTGTCCAGATGTTATTGCTCGATCCGTTGTATTTACTATTACTTAGAATGTTGTTGTTCTACCCGTTGTATTCCCTATTATTTAGAATGTTATTGTTCTACCCGTTGTATTTCCTATTTTTTAGAATGTTGTTGTTGTACCCGTTATAATTCCTATTATTTAGAATGTTATTGTTCTACCTGTTGTATTTCCTATTTTTTAGAATTGTTCATTAGGATAATTCATTTGAATTTCTTGTTGAAGCAACGAAACTCATGTCGTATAAGTGTGTCCTCTTCTGTTATTGCTGCTCTTTACCGATCGTAATGGTATTGATCGTAAAGGTCTTTACAAATTCAAAATCGATTGTTCCTTTAAGACCAAACAAAGTGTGTTATATCTTTCTTCTTTTTGCATTAATTGAAATATTTTACCGTCCTGAGCCTTTAATATTTTTTTTACCAAACTATTAAATTGTATTATCTCATTCTATTCAATTAATGTTATTTCCTTTCCAAATTATTTTTATTTCGAATTCGTTGTCATATATACACATATCTTAGATTTATTCAACTGCCACCAATGGTCTCAGCAGCGAGTTCTGGCTTGAAACGTTATTGACACATCAACGGAATAAAATATGCGTACCTCCTAAGATGAGGCTATCTGCATGCGCGGCGAGGGATTCCTATGCACACGGCTGCTATGGAAATTCAATTAACAAGCAAAATTTAGTTCCAAGACTTTGCTAGAGCTGAAAGCTGGAGAACGAAAAATAAAAACACCTTACATATCGTTCTTACAAGAAAGATAGAAGTAAATACAAGTGATATTAACATCATCTATTTTATATTCTCCGCACATGTGTTTATGTCTCAGAGCACAATTATTTTGAAACAATACGTTCATCTCGGGTTAACGACGGTATAGAGGGAACAATTCATAATTCTGCGTCTCTTACGACTCACGGATACATTTTGTTGTTACCAAATATTCCAGTTGTTCCCTTCTCATTACATGGCTAAAAATTGATGATTGTTTCTTCCTAGTATTGGGAATTACCTCTCTTTTTGAACATCACCCTTATCTCCCTTTCAGAACATTTTCATTACTTTTCTTAGCTGTCTATGGTATTCTCAACATTCATCTGTAAAACCACATTCCTACAGACTCCAGTGATTTAACGTATACAAAAGCATGCAAAAGAAGGCCCCACGAGATATGTAAAATACATTAACTTGTAATCCTTAATGCTCGATAAAAAAGAATAAGGTATATTAAGTTGATTATTACTATAATCAAGAAGTACACGTAATGGGACAAATTAGTTAAGAAAAATCAATACGCGATTATTTAACTTCATATCGATAACATAGACGACAACTTAAATTAAAAAGAAAAAAAAATACATACACTATTTATACTGTAAAATTCACTGTAAAATCAGTCGCATTGTTGTTAGACATTCACTCATATCCCTTATTTGCATAGCTTAGTTATTGTATGATGTGAATCACTAGATTGCAACCGTAACATATAATTGTTTAATTCTCTCTTTCCCTCTATACATCTATATATCTATATATCTATACATTTATCTCTCTCTCTCTCTCTCACTCTTTATGTATATATATATATATATATATATATATATATACATACATATATACACATATAAATCATGCTAACTGTATAAATATATCGATTTATCAATTACTTTATCTCGTTGCCTCTCAATAATTAATTATGCCTTTATTCCTTTGTTTATTTTTCTTTCATGATTTCTGTGCTGCAGCCATAACATATGACTTTTTCGCTGTTATTCTTCTCACCTGTTTACGGCTTCTCTCTTTCTCCGTCTTCTGATTGTCCATGATTTCTAAAACATGTTTTTCTTTTCAACTTTTCTATAACTGGCTTACATGATCTAACCCACATGTCTCTAGCACAGCTCCCAATATATTTCTAAAACATGTTTTTCTTTTCAACTTTTCTATAACTGGCTTACACGATCTAACCCACATGTCTCTAGCACAGCTCCCAATATATTTCTAAAACATCTCAATACTCTCTTCTTTAGCTAACTGTATCTTCATTATTCCTCTTTTGATTTGAAATAATAATCGGGGACTAGCTTATAATCTCATCATTTTCTAGTATCTTCTTGTGTAAAGCAAAAACAAGAAATATACAATTTTAGTCCATATTTTTACTAAAATTATTGGCGTAATTTTTTTTAATGTAAGCATTTCCAGTTAATGTTGCTACCACTTTCAATTTAGTTTACTACTTTCTTGTCTGATACTGACATTACATAATAATCTTCTCATACACGATTCCGTTTAAATAAATAAAATCATTTACACATTTTGTATGAGCAAAAAAGCTTTTTTTTTTATCATATTGGAGTTATCAAAATTGAATTAAAACTTCGAAACTATATACACCATTTCAAATTGGAAGTTTACACAAAAAATAAAGGAACAGTTCTGTAATATTACCATTCATTCATTTTGCTCTCGGAGCGAAGACGCACATGGGGGCGAAGTCAAATTTCTACATGGTTCTTGTTTTGCTGCTGGCTCTTGCAGTTCTTGGTTATTGCTTCGTTCCATGTTTGAGATTTCCTTAGTAATTAACCTACGTATTGGGTCAGCCTTGTTTTCTTTTCTTTTACCAGATGTTATCCACATGAATGACTGAATGGGAAGTCGTTTTTTATTAATTCTCAGCACATGACATATGTATTTCCAACGCCTCCTTCTTATATAGTTCAACACACACTCTTATTTAGATTAATGTCTTATCTTCTTGTTTTAAATATATTCTTTAAAGCTTATATTTCAGATTAAACGAAGACATTCGTTTTCAAAGCATTTATAAATATACAAAATATTGGTAAATTTCCAACATTCGCATCCATAGATTAACTCTGACATCATACAGGAGCTGAACAGAAGCTGTAGTAACTCAACACTTAAAAGGTTGCAACGAATTGATTTCACGATAAATCAATCGCATACTACTTGTAATATTGTTGTTATTGTTGTTGACACTCAGACTCGAGAACAACGGAATCAACAAGATTTAAATGTAAATACGTTGTTAGCATTGCTTGTAGAATGTGGTCAGCACTACACAAGGCTGCAATTAATGTCTCAAATAAAATGACAAGTACACATTTTAAAAAGTGCGAATCTAAAGACTGATCTGCTTATGGGGATTGTATTCTAAGTAGACATGTCTACTAGCCAATCGTATGTACTCTGTTCCTACTCTCTGACCATACAGTTTTATTGATTTAATCTGTTCACTGTTTCACCAATGCTTTCTACTTTCGTGCTTTCCACACCACAGCTCAATCATTAAACAAAATAATGAATATTCTTTACACGTATTAAGACATTGTGCAATGTTGATTTAGTGCCCATTTTTGTAATGACCAATGGGCCAGTGTTTGATGTGTTGTTTGTATCACATCAGGTCGACTTTAGTTCCGAGAGAAATCTCTTGTACCCATTTATAAGAGTACAAGAAAGAAATAGGGCAGAACCAGGGACGAATTACAGACAACAATTACCATGGGGAGAGTTTGTCTAGTGATATCAATGCAAACAAAACATTCACAAAAAGAAACGGACGCCGAGGTCAGGGAATACAAAGAACACGCTGGAGTGACAACATCAAAGAAACCCTACAACAGCGTCAAGCACCAATGGTTGAGGCAAGCAGGGGGACAAAAGCCAAAACATCGTATATCTCTCAATAACTAAATAGTAACAAGAGAAAGCAGAGAAAAAAAAAAAAAAACAAAATAAAGACTCATTAGAGAGCGTAGATGAAGAGCCTAGATGAACTTTGAATTCTGGTTGGTCCGAAAAAGATTAATTAGATCTGGGATTTGAACTCGAGCTCTTCTGATTAAGAGCGAGTGATCTAACTATTCAACTATCAAGGCCCTTCATTCATTACAATTCTACCTAAATATTCTGATTCGTCCCCATGGGGATAAGCGTTGTCAGGCATCGAATTACTGATTTGTTTTATGATAGATATAAAGGCAACGCTACTGAATTATTTTTTCTTTCATTATTTAATGAAAATACGTGATGTAATCAATCTGTTACTTTATTATCCGCCCAACTTCCTCCTTTGACCCATCCCTTATATTTACCTGCACATCATCACTTTCCGTGTCCCCTCTCTCTACTTTAAGCTTTACTTTTCCAAATAAATTTTAAGAAACGACGTACACGCTACTTTTCTATTCTATTGACAGTCCAAGTATGTGACCGAGTTGCACGAGAGGACGTGCTGTTTTTATTGGATACATCCAGAAGTATTTTCCAAATTGGAGTGGATAAAGAGAAGTTGTTTTGCACACACGTTGTCAGTGCATTTCCATTAGGCCCTGGCGGTATGCAGTACGCATTTACAACTTTCAGCACCAGCGTCTATCCAGTTTTCGGTTTAAATACTTACAATTCTGTGGATGAAATCAATCAGGTAATCTGACACGTTGAATATTAAATGTAAATTATTTTGACATGTAACACCTATTTCGCAAAATGTTTATTACTTTGTTATTCAACTTTTTGTAAGAAAAATAATACATTTCTGTTTAGACACCGCACTATTAAAAGTCTAAAAGTTAGATATTCTTATTAATTTATTGCAACGCATATTGACGACAAACATACTATTTACAAAATAAAAGTGCTTTGAGCAAAGAAATGAGATTTAATTAATATGCATGGCTTAGTTAAATGTAAATATAGTTACTTCTTCTCCGCGTTGATCTGTTAAGTGAACATGGGTTTAATTTGTTCACATTATTTAAATGAACGATACCACCCAGTAGTATAACGTTTACATTAAAACATAATTTATATTAAATATTTCTTTTTAAGAATGGAAAATAAAATTAATACGAGACATTTTATTTGAACATAAAAAGTAAACAGATGATATGGGCACTACGAAGTGCGACCTGCAAATAAATAAAATAAATACTAGAGTAGATACTATAGCTTAACGTTTGTGTGTGGAAGAACTAACGAAATAGTATAGGGATTGTAATGTTGTGTTTCTGGTCATACGGAGAGAGTAAACACCTATTTTGTTTAACACCCCTGGGTAAGATGGAGCTCCCGTTTAGCCCCTCTATCAGGGTTATGCGAAGCCATTGGAGCAGGTGGTGGATGGTGTTGTGGGAGCAGCCGACAAAAAGTGCCGGTTATGGTCCCCACACCGCGATGGCAGGCAGAGGATCTTATGTATAGAGACAATGGCTGCGATCTCAGACTAGTATAGTCACTGCCAAGAAGGAAAGAAATGACAAACTACCTTCTTAAATTGCCTGGAATAATCATGACAAATCTTAACACATTAATAGATTCGGGAAATATCTAAACCTATAAACACATGTGATCACATGCAATGGATGTAACAAAAACGTCAAAATAGCGTGTTTCTCTTTATTAAAATACATGATTTGCCTATTTTCATTTATTAATATTGGGTACCGACGTTATGAAAGTGATTCATGATCTAAGAAATAAAACAACATATATTTTGCGGCTTGAGGACAGTAATGTTGGGCGAATCAGTTCGTCAATACAAGCTTGTTGGTGGAAGTTATTTTTTGTTTAGATTAATTTTTTTTATATTTTTCTAGGGTAGTAGCAATACCATTTAAACACATTTTTTTTTCTAAGAATTAATTTTCAAAAGATCCTAAAATATGTTTACATTGTAATGGAATTGTGCATGTAGTGAGCCCGTTGGCGTTTTGCTTAGTGCACTCAGCGTTCAAATGCCAGTCGAGGTAAATAATAATTTATGTCATCAAAGCTATCAGGTTTCACTCAGCCTCTTTCAATGGGATCAAGATATATTTCATGGGGAGGAAAGGTAGCGAGGGAGGGACTTGGCTGTCGCACCTCATGAAACTGATAATCAGCACAGTGACGTCTCGGTTAACACATCCAACGACATTTTCTAGTGGACAACATTTACTATTATACTATAAATAATGTTGAACAGATTTATGTTCTTTAAAAAAGAAATATATTTAACTAGTTCTTCTATTCAACATATTTTGTTTATGTTTCAAAATTGTATAAATATGTTAATGTATCTTCCATTTATTTGATTTGTTTAAGAATCTGTGCATGCCAAAATGTTTGACCAGAGATGTTACATCTTAACAAATTTGTTGGTGAAAATAAGAAACAATAAAACTGCAAATAAAATAACAACATATGGGAATAATGTTAATTTCAGATGGAAGATGTACATGACATGTGAAATGCGGAATAACTTTCACAAATAGTACACATTCGCATTACAAATAATGAGACTTAAGGCATTTTGCATCCCACCGTTTTTGTTTGAAAGAAAAAAGAAAGTGAATCTAGGACAATCGAACAATAAACAAGAACATCTTTAGATATTTCGAACGTGTTGTTACACAGACTAATACTGAATAAGCAATTGTAACAAAAATATCATTTTGGTTGCTTAAAAGGAGGCAAAGAAATAACAAGAAAGTTGTTTCAAATACAAGAGGAAAACTATATTTTTTAATGCATGTAATGACAAAGGAACTGCTGTAACATTCTGTGACAACTCAAACATGTAATTAACCAAGTGAAGGAGGAGAAATATGGACTAGAAATGAATATCAAAAAGACTAAAACTATGATCATAAACAAAGAAAATTCTCAAGACCTACAATTAAATATCACAGTTGAGGGAATACATCTGGAGACAGTCCAGAGTTACAACTATCTAGGACATACTATAACCAATGATGGAAAAAGCAAAACTGAAATAAACAAAATAATAGGTATGGCAAAAAGTAATTTTAATGCCATGAAAAATATACTAACAACAAAACAAATATCAGCAGAGCTGAAACTAAGAATGGCAAAATGTTACATCTTCTCAATATTCCTGTATGGTGCAGAAACATGGACATTAGACAAGAAAACAGAACAGAAAAATGAAGCCTTTGAAATGTGGATTTATAGAAGAATAGGTAGAATTGGATGTAAACAAAAGATGACAAACGATGAAGTTTTAAAACAACTGAAAACAAAAAGAGAACTGCTGAACACAATTAAGACAAGACAAATACATTTTTGGGGCATGTTAAAAGATACAACAGCCTACTAAAAGTAATAGTGGAAGGAAAAATACAAGGCAAAAGAGGCAGAGGCAGACCAAGACTAACATGGACGAGTAACATCAAAAGATGGACAAGTCAATCTATGTCAGCCAGCACCATCAAAGCAAGAAACAGAGTAGAATGGCGATCCATGGCAGCCAACCTTCGTTGCGGAGAGGGCACACGGATGATGAAGATGAAGGAGTAGACAATATAGAAACGATTTCACACAGTATAAAATAATTATATTGTAGGGAGATATTTCAGGTATTTTTAAATAATTATATTGTAGGAAAATGTTTCAGGTATTTTAAAATAATTATATTGTATGAAAATGTTTCAGGTATTTTTAAATAATTATATTGTAGGAAAATGTTTCAGGTATTTTAAAATAATTATATTGTAGGAACATGTTTCAGGTATTTTAAAATAATTATATTGTAGGAGCATGTTTCAGGTAGCTTAAAATAATTATATTGTAGGAACATGTTTCAGGTAGTTTACAATAATTATATTGTAGGAACATGTTTCAGGTAGTTTACAATAATTATATTGTAGGAAAATGTTTCAGGTATTTTAAAATAATTTATATCCAGGAAAACTTTACTTGCAGATTCCGGAATTCGATCTACGCCATCTTCTGCCAACATTGTCTCAAGAGGTCGACGCTTTAGTGACATAATATGTGATCACTTATATAACATAAAACATAATTCTAGCACTTCTGTCTCCTCCAATTTTAGATTGTCAGCACATAATACATCTAATGACTTCTGTGTTACTGGCAACATCTTTTGTTCCTCAATTACCCATATCCGTTTCACTTTGAAGAACCGACTCACAGTCCGCTTTCTCCAACCGAAAGGATTAAAATTTTCAATCTTTTCTTTAATCACTGGTCTCATTCCCATGTTTTTTTCATATTTGTTTTTCTATTTGAATAACACAATACATGTTGTTTATGCTAATTCTGTATATTTGGCACATTTAACAAAGAAACATTCTTCTCGTACTTTTGTTAACATTCTGTTTAACTTCCTGTCGTCTTGGTGACTATTTCACTGTTAATCTGTGTTGCTGTATATTTTCCATACTTTTATTAGAAAATGCAATTTCATATTACTGCATCTGGTTTTTTCCCATTTATATTGTTGCATGCATGCGGTCTGGTCTAATTCAATGTTAGTATTCACTAAATGAATAATTCAAGACCCATTCCAATCAGATTCTTCTTTGTAATATTCTTGTTTTTAACAATATGTTTGCAGCATTACCACTCTCGGTAAATAATCGCCTTGACTTATTGTCGTCTCTGAACACATTTAACAAATAATATATATGACATATGGTTTGACTTGCCGCAAAGTATAAACATACATTTTCACTTTCTGTAGGAGAAGAAGATGGAGCCCAGAATCTGTATGTTTGGGGAGGGGGGGGGAATCCAGTGCTTGTCTTTGCTGGCCTTTATTTTCCCCAAATCATTGAGTGACGTACACAGACGTTCTTCACATGGGTCGACTGGGGAGAGAAATCTGCGACTAAACTCACGTTCATTCATTCGCTAAGCCAACGAGATACAGCTGGAGTTATTGAACATGTTTAGCGCTGTTCACAACGCAAAGATGACATTGAGAGTATACACAGTTGTTGCATGAAAGAGTCTTCTAGTGATGGTGATGACCTTATTTCGTTTCGCACAGTCCTAATACATGTAAAACCATACTTTTAATTTCGTGTTTGATGTTTTCCAGTTTTCCGTTCTGCATGCATGTTCTTACATTCCAAGTACCAATATTCAGAGTATGTTTTATCTTTATCTTGCTTATATTAGCTGAATGATAATCCAGTATCACCTGTAGCACATGATGTCCCCTAACGAAGGCATTACGTTGGAATACTCTTTAAAGTTGTTGTCGTGAATTCTATTATTGTGGATGTTCATGATTGTAGAAAGAAATTACGACGGTGGTTTTCTGTTGCCTTAATTAACGAGAAGAATTAACAGGAAGGAAAACGCAATCACCAACTGGATGTTTAAGATCAAAGGAAGGAGAATTGTTGATTGAACATGAAAGCAAAGTAAATGATGGACATAATACAGTAACAACCTTTATGATGCTGAACGAACAGAAGAATAGATTAAGGATAATGGGGAAGGACTAGAAAAACGCAAAGAATTTAAAGACGTTTTGCGCAACATGAAAGAAGAAAAAGATCATTAACCAGACACTATAACTAAAGAAGAGATTGGAGCCATGGGTGATTTTGAAATATAAATAATTTCAAACATATTGAATGATATCTACAACAGCGGATATATACCAGATGACATGCTCAAATCAATATTCATAGCCCTACCAAAGAAATCTTGCGCAATGGAATGCGTGGATCATCGCACAATAAACCTTATGAGTCACATGACTTAGACATTACTTAAGAATCATCATGCGAATAGTGCGAAACAAAATCAGTCCAGAAATTAATGATGAACAGTGTGATTTTATTGTAGGCATAGGAACGAGCAATATATCATAAGATTTTTAGTACAAAGAACCATGGAGATGAAAACAAATTTATACCTATATTTAATAACTTATACCAAAGCATTTGACAAAGTAAAAGACCAAGAAATAATCAAACTTTTAGAAGGCATTACCGTAGACAGCAAAGACCTAAGGATAATAAAGACCATGAACTGGCAGAAAAGTGCGGACATAAGAACTGTAAACCAATTTGGAATGTTTCAACAAATAAAACATGGTATTAAGCAAGGTTGCATGCTGTTACCAGATTTCTTTAATATTTATAGTGAAATTATTTTAACATCCTTAGGTCATCCGAAAATAAGAGATGACACAGTCTTAATCGCTAAGAGTGAAAATGAGTTTTAAAAAAAATGTTATACATTATAGTGAAAGTAAATACAGAAACAGAAAGGACTCGGCCTTAATAGCAAAAAGTCAGAAGTAATGGTAGCAACGAAGAAAAAGAGATCACAGGTGTGCACAATAAAGACAAGTGGAACAATATTAAAACAGTTAAATGGATTTAAATATTTGGGAACAATGTTAACCTCAGATGGTAGATGCACAACAGAGGTGAGATGCAGAATGGCCCAGGCAAAAGCAGCTTTCCAAATACTGTGGAAGATACTGTGCAAGCCATTCTTGACAATAGAAACAAGAAAATGAGTTCTTAAATGTTATGTAGAGCCAGTCTTAATATATGGATGTGAATCATGGACAATATGACAACAGACAGGAAAATCACAGGAGGCTGTAGATATGTAGTTTTACTGAAGAATGTTGAGAATACCATGGGCAGCTAAGAAGAGTTATGAAAGAGACCAAAGTAAAAAGAGATCTAATATCCAATATTAGGAAGAAACAATCATCATTTGTTTGTTCATGTAATGAGAAGGGAACAGCTGGAATATTTTATAACAACTGGACAAATGGGGAGTTCATAATCCCTAACCAGGATTCTAAAAACTAGTACCACAAGTCTTTGGAATGTAAATCCAACCTGGCGTTATATCAACCATAGCAACTAGAAACGTGGCTCTGATGGTAGGAACAAATAGTGACTGCTACCATATTCTCCATACACTTTCCAAGGCGTTGGTGAAACGTTTACTCTCTCTCTCTCTCTCTCTCTCTCTCTCTCTCTCTCTCTCTCTCTCTCTCTCTCTCTCTCTCTTAAAATCGTATTTACACTTTTCAGTAACTGATGATAACCTGAGGTATTTCTATAAAGCATGAACACTACATTTATGAAATGTGTAAAAGAACTAAAAACAGTGAACAACAAATGTTCTTTAAAAGTGTTCATCATTTAATTTTGTTTACATTATTTGTTATGCCATAATAGGTTTCTTCTAATGCTTTTTTTCGCAGGCCATTCTTGATGCGCCCCGGTACAAAGAAAACACAGATATTGCTAATGCTTTGAATTATGTGGTCGACAACCAACTCCTAACTGACCAATCTCAAGGAGCTAGAGCCGGTGTCCCTAAAAGGGTTTGCTTAATAACTGATGGAAAACCTCAAAAATTCGAACCAGGTAAAAAGATGTGCGTGTCTCTGATGGCTATTATTATGTCCACAAACATAAGTACCTTTCTTTATCTATTTAATCATCATCTTTACACATATACATACATTTTATTATCGCATTTATCATCATCATCGTCATCTGAAATTTACTTTATAGCTCACGTGTTCTTGTCTCTCCTCAACTAACTATCGTCTCTACAGTTTTAATGGTTTGTTCTTGACTTATGACATCTATTCTTTCTGCTTACCTCTATATTGAGTATGTCATTTATTTCTTACACAATTTTATGTATATTCCAGTTTCCTCATAGTTACGCAGCAAAAACAACGATTGTTGTTTCCTCATGATGTGTGGTCAAGCTTTCTATTTAAAAAAAATAATAAAATGCTAGCGCGCCCTATAGACCATAGATAATGCATGATACATACGGACACTGACCTTCCCATGATCTCTGTTGGAGTATCATCACATATGGTTGACTTCCTTCTCTTCAGATTTCTTGTTTATTGCGCGACGCACTTCATCTAGAGTATTTTCTGTTTCTTTTTCTAACTATCTAATAACTGAGTGTTTTGAAGTATCTTCAAATGCTGTTCTCTAGTGTACACTCCATCTTTGAAATATATTCTTATGTTAATGTAGTGTAACACCACTGCTATCAGTAATCAACAGACCGTGTGGTCTCACTTCTCAGAAATTAGCTCAGTCTCTCAATAAAAAAAAAAAAATCAATTTTGCAACGACAATGATGCTTTTGTCAAAATAAGACTGTGTCTGGTATGGCGATTTGTCTTACTGCTATAAACCGATCAATTTTATTTTGTGCTCCGCTTTGGTATGTTGTATGAAAAAGACGGCTTTATGTAATAATAGAAGCACGATGATCTATAAATGCAGCAGAAGCCAACAGAAGAGCAAACGACCGCTAAATTAGAAAATCTCCCCTCAACGCTGAAAGGCAAATAAGGATAGAAATTAGAAGAGGATGATGATGCTGTATTTTGATGGTCCAACATCTTTATCAAACCGAACTGGCCGTCCTCTCTCTCCATATTTTAAGACGTATTTAAAACAAAATCTGCCATCAGAAATTGATGGCAGAATCGTGCATCAATGACTGTTTTTCATGATTAAACCCATGATCTCCATCTCTCTGGACCAGGAACGATTATCGTTAGTTTTTGGGGGGTTTTGCAATATTGAGAGGCCCAGGTATATAACCCTCTTCGAAATTGTTTAGGAAATGTAAACAATAACAAAACTTCTCTATAACATGTTGTTCTCTTTAATACCATCATCATTAGGTACCTTTGTTGCTGGCGTAGGTTATTTTGTCCCACCACAAATTATATCTCGCCAGTTATTTATCATTTCTGTTTTTTACCTTCTGCCAAGCCGTTCGATTAAGCTGAATGGTATATTTTCTCGTCGCTTTCCTCTATCTCTTTGTCCCTCGATTGTTCCTGTTGTCACAATATATTTTAGTTGTTTCCCTCGTATTACATGACCAACCAAATGATGTTACTTCTTCCTAATGATGGAGATATCTTTCTATTTTACTTTGGCCTCTTTCAGAACGTTTTTAATACTTTTTATAAGCTGTCCATTATATTCTCAACATTTTACGGTAAAACCACATTTCTACAGCTTCCAGTGACTTTCATGCATGTTGGCCTATTTCCTTTACATACGATAAGAATGGCTCTACATGCCCTTTAAAAACTGCTTTTTTTTGTTTCTGTTGTCAAAAAAACGATTGTACAGGATCTTCCTCATTTTTTGGAAAGCTGCTTTTGCCTAAGTTATTCTACATCTCACACTCACCTCTGTTGTACAACTGCCATCTGAGGTTAACAATGTTTCCAGATATTTAAATTCAAGTTTTTGTTTAAATACTATCTACTTGTCATTATAGTGCATTCCGTGATATAATATATTCCATTGTATTTTAATGCCTTATATATTCTAGTGTATAGCACTGCATTGTGCTCTATTATTCAAGTATTGAATTGCATTGTGGTGTGTGTTGTATAAGTAAACAAACGACCTCTTGTTATCATTTATTCTAACAGCGTTACTGGCAGCTAACAGATTAAGAAGTGAAGGCATTACGCTTAGCATTTTTAGTATTGGCGATGAAGATAAAGAACAGTTACAGCAGCTCGCAGGAGAAAATGGAAAGGTCTTCAATGCCAGAAGCTTTGCGGATTTGGATTCTGTTCTGGAGAGCTTCATTGAATCTATTTGCGAAGGTAGCTTGTTTAATATTCTGCTACATGTAAAAGAAGTTTTTTTTTTCAGCATAAATGTTCTGGGTTGGTTGATAAGTTTTCTTACACGCCCACTAAGTTTCTCGTTTCTGGCTGAGCCCATCTTAACCCCCATAACTTTCATACGAAGAAGTGTCTTGGGCTCATGGGAGTCCAAGTCTTGTGCCCTTCCCACATATTGGAGAGCATTGACGATGTCCCCACGATCCAATAGTTAACTGTCTTCAACCACAGCGCACCTAACCAACCTGTCCGCTCTTTCATTTCCCCGTACTCCCGCATGTCCAGGGACGTAGACAAAGGTGACTTTATGTATATTACTTCTGTAATTACTCTACCCATTGCATGCGTACAGAGGGCACCTCCATTTTTCTTATCATACTCATCGAATCACTCACTCTACAGGCGTGGGTGTAGTCTTGTGACTCCAGATGAATGCCTTGGTCCCTGTCATCACCTCTATTGTCATGCTACTCGTGGTCATGACATATGCACCACTGTCTTCTTTGACTATTCTGCTATCCGAGCGTGCTGTAAATGCCCATGCACTCCTTTTACGTCGTATTACAGATCCGTCTGTATAGATGACTTCATCTTTCTCAACAGTGTTATCCCAGACGAGACTTCTGACCTCGCTTTAACCACGACTGAATTATATTCCCTACAATTCCTGTCAAGTTTGACAATATACGTGAATACCCGGTAATACACCAATATTCACTCCTCGTGAGCCACATTGGTAATCCCATACACTAGTTTGGTGACATATTCTGATCGGTCCTACCATGATTTGCCTATTCTTAAAGTGACACCTTTCCCTGTGTTGAGGTCGTGATGCATTGCATCCTTACTTATCTTCATGTACGCTTGTGGCCTCCAGATTTCGATCATGATTCCATGGTTGTAAAGTCAAGAAGATACCTTATTGCTACACAAGGAGTGGCCCTCGTACACCAAGATACTGGGCATAGCTTTATGTTGTATTGTCAATTTGCGTCGTACTGACAGTAAGCATTACAAGGGCACACTCGATTGGTGCGATGACTAGTCCCTGGAATAGAAGAGTAAGTAGCCTCTGCTCGATGTTGGAAGCTGTCATGACCTTCAAGGCGGCTAATCCTTGGCAGGATTTTGTTATCACATGATCGACGTGGTCCCGAAAAAAATTGCGATCAGAGCTAACTCCGAGGTAAGTCATCAACCTGTCCCAGGAAACCTCATCCGCTCCCATGTCACCAGTATTTCCTTGTTAACGATGTGATTGTTAAGGAAGAACCATGCAACTGATGCTTTATTAGGATTAACCAAGGCAGCTGATACTCCACATCAGGAATCGATCGAGTTAGTTTTGCATGGTGGAGATTTTCCGTCTGTCTCTTCCCTGTCGATGTACCGGAATGTCATCAGCAAAAGTCACAGTTCTTCCTCTCCCTTCCAGCATTTGTCCTGTGATCGTTATTGTGTACACGTTAAATAGAACTGGCGACAATGTTGAGCCATATAGCAGAACGGGATAAACGGGTGCTGGCTCTGAATATCGACTTCCATATCTGAGTATCACCGTCCTGTGAACAGTGATGCGGCGATCCATCTAATGAGAATGGAGTGTAACGCCAGTTTGAGGGGATTGTGCTTGGGATAATTGACACTCTGTTGTATGCATCCTATAGCGGTAGCACATGTCTCCTCTAGTCTGTGGATGCCCTTGAATGCTTCATAGGCGAAGACTGTCGCATTGAGTCATGTCTCTTTGTTATATATATAACCTCAGAGTGTGAGTGGGAATGCGCGGATCTGTTCAAGGTGAGAACTCGGGCAAATATTTACTCCAGTATCTTAACCGCAGTGTTCTGCATCGTGATGTTTCTGTAGGCCCTGATCTGAGAATGGTCCTTGTTTGGCTTCGGTAGCGGTAGTAAGTAGCTGTGTAGCCAATCCTGCTTAATCTGGCCTCCCTGATTGCTGAAATTAAACTCTTTTGCCAGATTTTGTTTTTCAATTCGTCGTCAGCTAAATCGCCTATGTCATCGTATCGAACACCATCTGGACCAGGAGCAGTGTTGTGTGACCTTTCAGGTGTTGTGCGAATGGCATCAGTTGTGATTGTGAGATCTTCTCCCAGCCCTACATCCTCGCACAATTTTGAAAATGACCCCCGTATCCTCATTCTTACAGCCGTATTTATTTGGTCAGCCTGCTCAATGTAGTGGACATTCAAGGCCTTTGTTTTGCTCTCATCAAATGTGTGCCATATTTGGCCTGTGCTCTGGAAGTCTGGTATGCTTTTGTGTCGTGTTATACTGTGCATGATCTGATGATGGCATTAGAATGTGGCTAGCAATTTTTCAGTGCACACTTTTTTTTTTTTACAGAAATCATACCATTTCCCACATCTTTAGTCTGCTTAGCACATAGTTTAAAGTGCATCATGTTATGGTCGACCTCTTCTTTCAAGAGCTTAGGTTATGTTCTTCCATTCTTTTTAGCTTTGTATCATGTCTTGACCGTTTGTCTCATGTTCCGCCAAGCTTCCCCGACATGTGCTTTCCACCAGGGTGACTGTGTCCATCTCTCCCACCTCATGCGAGGGACGCCCTGTTTCATATGTCTGATTTTGCCAATGACGTCCCTGTCTGTGTTCTCTTTGTTTTTCTGGCATATATTTATGCCTTTCTCAGTTAGGTGGACACATGGATAGTGATCACTTCCGTGGAATCCCAGTACGCTGCACCTGCAAACCGGTGCGAAGACTGACAACACCAGTGCTAGGTCTATGACATTATCAGATTCCCCCCTTTTATTTAGTGACCTGGTTGCCTTTAAATCATTCAAACACGTTAATTCGGCCGACCAGTGCGTTCTCTATGTTTTCTCCCTGATTGTTGGTTATGACGTTGCCTCATTGGTTACCGCTAGCATTACAATATCCACAGAAAATGGCGGTCTCCTACCCGAACGCGAAGAGAATCAGCCATTGTTGTGTGTCCACCTTCCCATTACATGCGTACACATTTACAACCCCGACTGGGAGTCTGCACCCTACCTTCATGCACTAACAATTCCTCACTGCCCCACGCAGACATATCAACCCCATCTGCCACCATATTGTTTCGCACAAAGATGGCCTGTCCGAGGTTTCTTCTATTGCAGAAATAGTGAATCCAAGGACACTAACTTTCCAATCACCAAAGGGTGTTTCTTGCAAAATCATGTTATCGCAGCGGCAAAGAAGCTTACCAAGCATGAGCCGTAGTTGATTTATGGAAGCATAGTTCCAATATGTAACGCGCACATACGTTAGGTCTAGCCTAAACACTAATCGAATACTATATATGAAAAGCTAGCAGAATAGCGGGCAAAACATCATATTGATTTGAAGAACAAAACGGGATGAGTGTGGTGGATATATCCTCTCTTCAAACCTGTTCAACATCAACGCTGAGAAAGTCATGAGAAATGCCAAAACAGATAACAAATTTGTCAAGTTCAAACTTTTCACAATAAATAGCAATATGACCGCAGAACTCAGATACGCTCATTTCACAGTCTACCTCACAAGCATTGCAAACGAATTAAATGAGGCAATTAATTATGCTAAAATCACAGTGAAGAGCAAAATCTCCATTAAAACATACAGAAAACTAAGATAATGTCCATTGGCAAACAAAAAGCCAATCAAAAATCATCATCAAACTTAGGAACTTGACATTGTAACAAATTATGAATATAGAAACATGGACATTACGCAAGATAAACAGAAAAGAGAAATGACGCCTTTGAAATGTGGATATATAGAAGAATAGGTAGAATTGGATGGA
This sequence comes from Megaustenia siamemsis, assembly GCA_032433765.1. NCBI lineage: Eukaryota > Metazoa > Mollusca > Gastropoda > Stylommatophora > Ariophantidae > Megaustenia > Megaustenia siamemsis. The sequence goes on from JAVIAB010000046.1 coordinate 8,508,963, forward strand.
AGGAAAAGGAAAAAAATGAAGTCTTAAAACAACTAACAATTAATAGAGAACTGCTAAACACAATTGAAACAAGACAAATGCGATTTTGGGCCATGTTAAAAGACACAATAGCTTACTAAAAATAATCTTGGAGGGAAAATACAAGGTAAAAGCTGCAGACCAAAACTAACATGGTGCTCCATGGTAGCCTAACTTCTTTACATAGATGACACTCGATGATGATGATGATGATGATGAAATACGAAATGTGTTTAAATGAAAAAGAAATGTCTGTATAACATTTGCCTAGTTTGAGAAATAACATATTGTTATTTTCTAATTTGGAACACTAGATTTTAAACTTTTCTACTTTGAAATGGTATAGGAAAGGTTATTCCTATTATATTACATCATTGTAATTTATTGTTTAACTTCCTCATAGTAGTCTAAAGTGAGTTCCATTACACAAATGCAGCGATTCAAAACATCATAAAACATTAATATTTAAAACAATAAACATTTAAATACATAAACTATTAATTTTTAAACAATACTCATTACGTGTATACAATATTATATTACAAACAATAATCATATATGCACTATTTATTCTATTGTAGACGAACCTACACCAAGTGAGTTAATGTTTATATCTTTGTTGTCTTGGTAGTTCCTATCTGCTGTTTTTAATGTATTACCTAACACACAATATCACTGTCACGTATTTTCACTTTGTTATTCTTGGATTGTAACGTTATTCTCTGGCTAAAAGGTTGTTACTTCCAGTTTATTTTGATATACATTTAATTCTCAATTTAACAAACAAAAAACACCATATTTTGTTCTTTTTATTTGTGCACGTTCAGTAGACACCTACTGCATTTGTTTTGCACTGTTTTTAATTTCTTGCAACTCTATTATACTGCTATTTTTACCATTTCAAAAACATCTTTGTTCCTAATAAACACATGTTCTTTTCGTGGGTGCTTAGTGTTGTGTAGCATATAAATATGACTAGGGAAACTGCTAACTGTAGCATTGAGGTGTCCAGCATGTGATTGGAAGTAGAAGACGCCACGGCGGCACCGAAAGTCTGCTACAGACGATTGACAGTGTCTGCCGCAGGAGTGGATGCAGCTCTTGGATGGCTCTACAGTGAACGCACTAAACTGGGTGTACTGACCAGGGCGTGCTGGTGTACATGACAATAAAATAGCAGGTAAGTGCACTGGTGACACTTGAGTGTGGCCTTACTCTGGATAAAAGAACATCGCCAAGTTTGTTCCTCATTTCTTAAGAGGAGAGGAGAATAATGGGTGAGAGAATCATGTATATATTAAGAGAGTGAGGAATCTAAGGGTGGTAAAGGGATCGGATAAATCCGGAGTGATCAGTAGGAAAAGCAACTGTATCTGTAATTAAGACATTACATGAATAATCAATCTGCATAAGCTTAGGTAAATACTGGGATGGTCGGTGGTGGGGATATGGGATTTTCCTGCCTGCAATGAAACTGATTCAATGAAAATAATAAGATATAATATACTAGTTGACATGTCCAAAATTAGAATAGAAAAGATAATAATTGTATATTGTGCCTATTCATATTTAAATAATATCATCATTACTGCACTCTTGACTCATCAATAGTTATTTTTATTTTCTCTTTTAAAACCTGAGAAGCTCGAAAGATGACCCTGGTACGAATGCACGAATTCTGTGGCACGGTCTGGGAGACATAGACGTGTTAGTGTTCAGATTTCAAAGCATGAAGCCTAACTTATAAGTAATAGCATGTATTGAATTATACGGCCGCACTAGCTCAGTGGTTAGGGAACTGGACTACATAGGACAAGAGGTAGGGTTCGATCCCAACCGACGGCGTCCGGGTTCACCCAGCCCTAAATGGGCACTGGATTTTTTCTGGAAAATTAAAGTGGCATGGGCATAATACCGACCACATTACCTAATAATTCATGTGCTGAATGTCCGTAAATTGTATGATCACCATACTCCCACTCCCTATACGCCACTTGGTGAGTCGGGGCTCTTTACTTTTTGTTTATGAATTGAATTATACGATTGCGCGCTGTCAAAACTGCCATGTCATTGAAGAATAAATATGACATATTTCAAATTGAAATAGTATTTGTGATATATTTTCATATTGAAACTTTGAATGTGACAAATTTCAAAGGAGAAACCAGAAATTAAGAAAAAAATATATAATTTCTTAAATGTTAAACATGAAATGTTTTCAATTAAAAAGTTTAAATATGAAATGTATTCAAATGGACAACTGTTTGTATAAAATGTTTTTATTGAAAAAAAAAGAAATATAAATATTTTCTAATTTGGAACACTAGACTATAAACATTCATACTTTGAAATGTTATAGGAAAGTTGTTTCCTGGTATGTTCCATCATTGTTCATTTATTGTGTAACTTCCTCATAGTAGTCTAAAGTGAGTTCCGTTTCACAAATGCAGCGATTCAACACATCGTAGAATATTATTATTCTAAACAATAAGGTTTAAATGTATCAACTATTAATTTATAAACAATACTCATTAACTGCGTACAATATTATATTACAATAAATACGCATTAACTGCGTACAATATTATATTACAAACAATGCTCATTAACTGCATACAATATTATATTACAAACAATATTCATTAACTGCGTACAATATTATAGTACAAACAATGCTCATTAACTGCGTACAATATTATATTACAAACAATGCTCATTAACTGCGTACAATATTATATTACAAACAATATTCATTAACTGCGTACAATATTATATATATATATATATATATATATATTTGTGTGTCTCATCCGTTTTGATCCTGCTTCGATATCCCGCTTGTTTACGATGAATGATGATATCGTATGACAGGGAACAGTTGGCTGTGTTCACTCTCTGCGCGGTTTCGCCTTATGTCTTTTGGCGTGTGCTGAGACTGCTACGATGGGGACTACAGTTACCTTTCTTTGTTTGGGAGATGAGTTAGTAATTCGGATGATTCCACTGGCACGGGCGGTTGAGCAATTATGGATTTTAATTCGTTTGCTGTGATACCGAGGCCTTCCATAACCAATAACCAATAACCAATATTATATTACAAACAATGCTCATTAACTGCGTACAATATTATATTACAAACAATACTCATTAACTGCGTACAATGTTATATTACAAACAATGCTCATTAACAGCATACAATATTATATTGCAAACAATGCTCATTAACTGCGTACAATGTTATATTACAAACAATGCTCATTAACTGCGTACAATATTATATTACAAACAATATTCATTAACTGCGTACAATGTTATATTACAAACAATGCTCATTAACTGTGTACAATATTATATTACAAACAATATTCATTAACTGCGTACAATGTTATATTACAAACAATGCTCATTAACTGTGTACAATGTTATATTACAAACAATGCTCTTTAACTGTATGCAATATTATGTTATCAACAATACTCATTTATTGCATACAACATTTAACTTCAGTTCCTGCACCACGTGAGTAAATGTTTATACTTTTGTTGTCTTGCTGGTTCCTACCTTCTGTTTTTAAAGTATTACCTAACACACATTATCACTGTTACGCATTTTTACTTTGTTGGTCTTTGAATGTAAAGTACTATGGCCCAGTAATTTATCGAAGAAATGAAGGACTCAGAAAAAAGCTAGGAATAACCCCCGCCATAGAATATATAAAGAAACAACATTTAAAATGGTTTGCTCACGTGACAAGGCAGAAAGATCACAACCTAATACAACGAGCTTTCAGCAAACGTTGTGAGAATACCAGACCCAAGGGTCGGCCACGAAAAAAAGATATATGGATAGAATATTAGAAGCACTAGGAAACATAACAGCAGCAGAGACGAACAGATGAGGAAAAGACAGCAAATTATATCTCCCTTCGACGCTGAAAGGGAAATGAGGAAGGATAGAAGAAGAATGTAAAATTATTCTCTAACTAAAATGGTTGTTACTTCGAGTTTAGTTAGAAACACTTATAATTCTGAATTTCATTAAAAAGAACGTCTCTTATTGTCTTATAAAGTAATCACGCAGCTCGGTGGGGTGTGTTGCCACTGGACCTATGAGCTACCGAGGTAGTAGTAAGGCAATCGAAGAAAAAATTGTCGCCACCTCAGAATCCTATCATCTTTACGGATGGTTCTGAATCCAGCGGACAGCGAAGTGGTTGGGGTTTTGTTTCGTACCAATATGGCAGTTAGGTGGCTATGTAATCTGGCAATTGTAGCATTGCGGTGTCCAGTATATGAATGGGGGTAGAAAAAACAACAGCGGCGATAACTTGACTAGTAACACGGAACGTGGGTCAACCATTTTTGGTGACTGACTCGCAAATTATGCTACACAAGATTGACATACACTATATGGGGAAGGAGGAAGACCCAGGGAGACACTGAGAAGAACATTGATGAGAGAGGCAAGAGCAGCAGGAGTCGGCTCCCTCAATGAGATAGAACTGGAACTGCTTGCACAGAACAGAGACAGATGGCGAGATTTCATAAAATATCTTTAAAAGAAAACTGCTAGAACAAAAATTCATATAGGAGAAGGAGTATCTTGGTCTACGCCCTATGGGCCGGTTACGGCTCGAAAGGTCAATAGATAGATAGATAGATATGGGGAAGAGTGGATGCATCTCTTGGATGACTATAGTGAGCTCGTTAACCTGAGCGTACTGCCCAGGGCACGCTGGTCTACGCGGCAATGAAATAGCTGATACGCTCGCTGACAGCTCTGCCATAGTGTGTGACCTCTCTCTGAGCAAAGAGAACATCTTCAAATAGTTCTTCATTCCTTTAGAGGAGAAGAGGAGAATGGGTGGGACAATGATTCATATATTGATTGACTGAGGAACCTAAAAATGGCAAATGGGTCTTATAGATCCGGAGTGCTTAGTGGGAAAAGCAGCTGTATCTATAATTATGACCTTACATGAATAATCAGTCTGCATATGCTTCGAGAAATATTGGGATTTTCGGTAGAGCGGATATGGGAATTCCCCGCCTGCAATGAACGTGATTCCATGAAAAGTATCAGAATATAACAGCTGATATAACCAAATAATTGAACATAACAGAAAATAATGATTTTATGTTGTGTTATTTTATTTTATAGTAGGGACATCATTACTGCACTCCAGACACATCAATGGGTGCGTTGATCTTCACCATTAATACCTGAGAAGCTCGAAAGATAACCCTGGTTTAAATGCACGAATTATGTTGCTCGTTGTGGAAGTCATAAATTGTGCCGATGTGTTAGTGTTGAGATTTCAAAGCATAAAGATTAACTTATAATTAATTGCATGTATTGCATTATACGGCCGCATGTTGTCAGATCTGACAGGTTATTGAAGAGATCGTAAAGCAGGCTAGTACCATAATTCATGCTATTTATTCTTTTATTAGCTAATTTAAGTCACTAGATTAGTTAGTTGTACTAATTATACAAATGCAGTGTTCTAGAACACTATGTAGATTATAAAACTTACAGTTAGAACTAACTAATGGTGTACATTATTTGTTTTATTACAGCCTCACCACCTGAGAGTAAGTTCATATTTACTTTATTGTCTTGGTTCTTGCTGTAACGAGCTGTTCTGTCTAGCTCTCTCTGTTGTTCTTCCTCTTTTCTTTTTGCACTGATACCTAAAAGGTGTGGTTTATATCATTTGTCGTTCTTGAGCTGATCGAACTGTCTAAATTAGTGACTTTCCATTGTTGTTTCATGTCTCTTTGTGTTGTAGTTTTCCCGCTTTCTGACATTTTCGTGATCGTAATAGCACAATGTATGGTCATTCTACTTATTCGCACAAACTGTAAGAATAAATCACAAATAAATCCGTTCGAAATAACACAAGAACGCTTGAATTACTTTTTCTACGGGCATTGACATTCACTTATAACTTAAGTTTGACTTCCATCGAAAATTGTATCGTGTTGCTAGCACAACCCACACACCGGAAGTTTCTCTGTTACCGGCAATAAATTGTACGATGTGTGTGCACTCGCGCACGCTCAAGAACCCTTGGCAGTTTAAAGTGAACAAAAACCTGGCTATAAGTGTGGCCGCTGTATGGGCATAATTGTCAGAAAAATCCTGCTCATATCGGGGTGGGGGGGGGGGGGGGGGTGAGGGAGTAGGGGGAAATCATAGGATTATAGGTCGTGTGCTAAGGAGTTCGTGGACCAGGGTGATCCTCGGGGATTTTCTGTAGTTTAAGGGGTTAATGGAGCACCTATGAATTATCCGGTGTACAGTAGTTATTATCTTGATAACAGCTACAATAACAAATTAAATTACTAATAACTAAGTAATTTACTGCGTATTTTTATCCATTTTTCGTCTGTTGCAATTCTTATCTGTTCATATTGTTGCAAAATATACAATTCCCAGAATGGTTTACTCCAAATGAACAAAATAGTTTTATTCTCACAGTATAAACTTTATTTTTTCCTTCTTCAAAAAGTTCGTTGAAATCGTGCTTTTGCAGTTTATAAATGTGTTTCAATAAATTAATTACATCTATCCTTTTTATTATTTTTTTATTATCTCTAAAATATTAGAGTTGTCGCAGAAAACAGACCTGCTGTATTTTACTATATAGTATATATATATATATATATGATAGTAATATTTATGCCGAATATGAATCTTACATGAAAAAAATAAAACGCCTCTGAAAATTCTACAAGTTCTTTCATCATTTTCCATAACTTATTATCAAACTTAATTATTTCTTTATGTCATTTTATCATTTTTTTCTGAATCTTTCCTTTCCAATACACTCTTATTTCGATACAAATCTGTCAGTAATATCACACACACACACACACGCGCGCGGACACACACAAAGTGATTTTTCTGGAAAAATGCGTGCTAACTTTCTAATCTGAGCCTCACCAGATGTCAGGCTCTTACTATGATTTTCTGGCCAGTACTTATAATCGAAATAAAATGTAATAAAAGGATGGAAATGGCAGGACACATTCACTAACATAAAAAAGTAAAGTAGAGTACCCCCGTCACGCCAAGTGGCGTATAGGGAAATATGGTGTTAGTGACCCTATATTTTACAGACCTTCAGGACATGATTTTTGGGGTAATGTGATCGGTATTACGCCCGTGCTGCTTTACTTTCCCAGAAAAAAATCAGGTACCCATTTAAGGCTGGGTGAACCCGGAGCCATCGGTTGGGATCGAACCCTACCCCTTGTCCGCGGTAGTCCAGTTCACTAACCACTGAGCTATCGCGGCTCCCATTCACTAACATAGAATTATGGAAATGCACCAGTCAAATACCAGTGGATAAAGTGATACAGCGAAGAAGATGACGCTGGATAGGACACATACTGTGGAAGCCAACAGAGAGTATTACACAACAGGCTCTTTTTTGGAATCCCCAGGGGAAAAGACAAAGAGGAAGAACAATGAATTCTTGGAGAAGACAGATAGAAGCAGAGATGAAGTTGATTGTGAAGACACGGAATGATCTTAAAAAAATAGCAAGAAACAGAACGACTTGGAAAGTGTTTGTTGAAGACCTATGCTCCACAGGGAACTGAAAGTGTTTGTTGAAGACCTATGCTCCACAGGGAACTGAAAGTGTTTGTTGAAGACATATGCTCCACAGGGAACTGAAAGTGTTTGTTGAAGACATATGCTCCACAGGGGCTGAAAGGTATAAGAAGAATAAACTTAGGATCTAAAATTTTGGCAAATTCAGGAAAATCAACATTTTCTCCTTCAAGCAGACGATTTCCAACAGTTTCTTTCAGAGTTTTATAAAGCAGAACTTAATGCAGGGCCGTGTCTGTCATTCGTGTGGAGTTCAGTCCGTTAGAACTTAAAAGTTCTGACTGGCTGGCCATGTGAATTCAAAGCGCGAAATCTTCTTAGAGAAAGTATCGTAGAATTTTTGAATAATACTAACAGCTTCGAATACATCTGCTAGTGTGGACGGAGACATGCAGTAGCAGCGTCCGCGATTTTCATGTCTTTGTAGCAGACAGAGAGAGACAAAGAGAGAGACAGAGAGAGATGGAGAGACAGAGAGAGACAGACGGAGAGACAGAGAGGATTAGAGAGAGACAGAGAGAGATAGAGAGACAGAGAGAGACAGAGGGTGAGACAGAGAGAGATAGAGAGAGACAGAGAGACAGAAAGAGAGATAGAGATAGAGAGAGAGAAACATAGAGAGAGATAAAGAGACAGAGAGAGATAGAAGACAGAGAGAGAGAGAGAGAGAGAGAGAGAGAGAGAAGGAGTATATAGTTACTGGAAATAAATTGTAATTTTTTTTTAAAGGTTCCGGTATAGCGTAGCATTGCATACCGTCAGAAAAGACAAAACACCCACAATATAAATCCTTACTTCTACATGCTCCATAAAATCCACAAGCCCAATAACCCTGGTCGTCCCATTGTTTCAGCATGTAGTTGTCCTACAGAACATATATCCGACTATCTCGACGGCATTTTTCAACCCATAGTGACATCCCTTCCCACCTACGTCAAGGACACTAATCACGCTCTCACTATCTTCTCTTCTCTTTCCCTTACCCCTGAACGCTCGTACCGACTTTTCGTCCTGGACGTATGCTCTCTGTATACCTCTATCCCTCGTGCTGATGGCCTTATAGCTCTTCAAATCTTTCTTGACCAAAGAATGCATCCATCCGTGGATACTTCTACTCTCCTCCGTCTCACTGAACTTGTTCTCAACCTTAATACTTTCGAATTCAATGGTCAATTCTATGACCAGGTGAGTGGGGTAGCAATGGGAACCAAGATGGGTCCTAGTTATGCTTGCTTGTTCATGGGTTACCTTGAACATCAAATACTGAATTCATACCGTGGCCCCTGCCTATTAAATACCGCCGGTACATCGATGATGTCTTTGGACTGACTGACTTGCCGGAAGATGACATCTCCAGGTTCATCGACTACATTGGCAACTTTCATAAATCCATCAAGATGACATCTCCAGGTTCATCGACTACATTGGCAACTTTCATAAATCCATCAAGATGACATCTTATATCTCTACCTCGTCAGTCACTTTTCTTGATCTGGTCGTCTCCCTTGGTACTTCCAGCCTCCACACTTCAGTCTTCTATAAACCCACGGACGCCCACTGTTATCTTCTCTACAGCAAAAATAAAAAAATTAAAAAAATGGTATGTAAGAAGCTTTACGTGATAAGTGGACGATACAGACTAAACAACGTTTCGGTCCAACAGGCCTTCATCAGGAACAAACAAAAAAAAACACACACAAAACTAATAACAAAACAACCAAAACAAAAACAATCGAAATGTGTTAAAGAAAACAAAATTAACTATCCTGTCAAAACAAAAGAAAATAGCACCCAAGTGCGGCTGTCGCGAACGTAGAGAAACGTGCAAAAATGTGCGCAAATGCACACATAACCAGAGGAGTTCACACAGGGGTCAGTGTGCAAACACAAAGGAGACAGAATATAATCGTAGACTAACAGGTGTTCAAAAGGCGATAAGAGTGAGATGTCTGAGAGGGGTAAGGAGCACAGAAAAAATGGTATAGAGGAGAACACCGAAGTGACTCATAAGGGACTAGAGGAGAAGAACTATAAATAGCATGGCATAGTAAGTAGACCAAAGAACCCAAATATGTGCAGTAGAGAAGGCTATGCAAAAGGGAAGGAGCAACAAAAAGGAAAATATGCGTATGAATGTAATACATTCATACCTCTCGGGGTCAGCGAACCATACTGGACTATGAGGCGATTTTCCAAAGTATAGCGGCTGCGGTCGCTGGTATTGTCCTTTGTCACTTGGCGACTGCAGCCGCTTTACTTTTGAAAATCGCCTCATAGTCCAGTATGGTTTGCTGACCCCGAGAGGTTATTGAGTTATTGAGTTATTTGCGGGTCATCATCATTGCACTCCGAACATGTTCATAGGTGCTCAGATCCCCTCCTCAGCAATTCCCTCAGTGTCCAGCGACTGACGACTCCAGTTCTATGCTGGTTGATAAGTCTTCTTATACGGCCACCAAGTTTCTCATTTCTGGCCGTGCCCATCTTAACTCCCATTTTCATCATCCGAAGAAGTGACGTTGATCTGTGTTTGTCGAAGTCCTGTGCTCTTCCCACATCTCGGAGGGCATTGATGATGTCCGCCCAATTCATCGGTTGCCCGTCCTCAACGACAGCGCAGCTAGCCAACCTGTCCGCTCTCTCATTTCCCCGTACTCCCGCATGTCCAGGGACATAGACAAAGGTGACCTTACGTATTTTGGATTTCTGCAACGACTCTACCCATTGCATGCGTACAGAGCCCGTCTCCACTTTTTTTTATCATGCTCATCGAATCACTCAGTATACATGCTTGGGTGTAGTCTTGTGACTCTAACCATTTGAATGCCTTGGTCACTGCCATCACCTCCATTGTCATGCTACTCGTGGTCTGGCGTATGCACCACTGTCTTCCTTGGCTATTCTGCCTGCCGAGCGTGCTGTATATGCCCGTGCACTTCTTTGGTGTCGTCTTACAGATCCGTTTGTATAGATGACTGCATCTTTCTCATCGGTGTTATCGCAGATGAGACGGTTGACCTCAGCATTAACCACGACCGGGTTCTGTTCCCTACGTTTCCTGTCGAGTGTGACAATACATGAGAAAGTCCCCTTGAATGACGTAGGCACCGGTATCCACTCCTCACCAACGCTGATATTGGTAAGCCCACAGACCTGTTTGATGACATCTTCTCTCGACCCACCCATGATTTGCCTCTTTTTAGCCTGGTACCTTTCCGTGTGTTGAGCACGTGGTGCAATGGATGCTCTGTATCTGTACTAATCTTCAGGTATGCTCGTGCTCTCCAGATCTTGATTCTGTCATCCATGGTTGGAAAGTCAAGAATATACCTCATTGCTACACATGGAGTGTCCCTCGTACATCCCAGGATAATGCGCATGGCTTCATTTTGTATTTTCTCCAGCCTATCAATTTGAGTCGTACTGACAGTAAGAATGGCCAGGGCATACTCGATTGGTGCGAGGACTAATCCCTGGAACAGAAGAGTAAGTAGCCTCTGCTCGAAGTTAGCAGCTGCCATGACCTTCAAGGCGGCTAATCCTTTGTTATCACATGGTCGACGTGGTCCCGAAAACACAGGCTGTGATCAAACTTAACTCCTAGGTATGACAACAACATATCCTTGGTATCCTCCTCAGCTCACATTCGTACTATAGGTGTGTCCGTGTTAACGATACGATTGATAATTGAGAACCAAGCAACTGATGCTCTTTTAGTATTAACCAATGCACCTGAAACCCCACACCAGGAAGACATGCGATCGAGTTCGTCTTGCATTGTGGAGGCGACTCGCCGTCTGTCTCTTCCCTGTCGATATACCAGAATATCATCAGCAAAAGTCATAGTTCTTCCCCTCCCATCTGTCTCTTCCCAGTCGATATACCAGAATATCATCAGCAAAAGTCATAGTTCTTCCCCTCCCATCTGTCTCTTCCCTGTCGATATACCAGAATATCATCAGCAAAAGTCATAGTTCTTCCCCTCCCATCTGTCTCTTCCCAGTCGATATACCAGAATATCATCAGCAAAAGTCATAGTTCTTCCCCTCCCATCTGTCTCTTCCCAGTCGATATACCAGAATATCATCAGCAAAAGTCATAGTTCTTCCCCTCCCATCTGTCTCTTCCCTGTCGATATACCAGAATATCATCAGCAAAAGTCATAGTTCTTCCCCTCCCATCTGTCTCTTCCCAGTCGATATACCAGAATATCATCAGCAAAAGTCATAGTTCTTCCCTCCCATCTGTCTCTTCCCAGTCGATATACCAGAATATCATCAGCAAAAGTCATAGTTCTTCCCCTCCCATCTGTCTCTTCCCTGTCGATATACCAGAATATCATCAGCAAAAATCATAGTTCTTCCCCTCCCATCTGTCTCTTCCCTGTCGATATACCAGAATATCATCAGCAAAAGTCATAGTTCTTCCCCTGCCATCTGTCTCTTCCCAGTCGATATACCAGAATATCATCAGCAAAAATCATAGTTCTTCCCCTCCCATCTGTCTCTTCCCAGTCGATATACCAGAATATCATCAGCAAAAGTCATAGTTCTTCCCCTCCCATCTGTCTCTTCCCAGTCGATATACCAGAATATCATCAGCAAAAGTCATAGTTCTTCCCCTCCCATCTGTCTCTTCCCAGTCGATATACCAGAATATCATCAGCAAAAGTCATAGTTCTTCCCCTCCCATCTGTCTCTTCCCTGTCGATATACCAGAATATCATCAGCAAAAGTCATAGTTCTTCCCCTCCCATCTGTCTCTTCCCAGTCGATATACCAGAATATCATCAGCAAAAGTCATAGTTCTTCCCCTCCCATCTGTCTCTTCCCTGTCGATATACCAGAATATCATCAGCAAAAGTCATAGTTCTTCCCCTCCCATCTGTCTCTTCCCAGTCGATATACCAGAATATCATCAGCAAAAGTCATAGTTCTTCCCCTCCCATCTGTCTCTTCCCTGTCGATATACCAGAATATCATCAGCAAAAGTCATAGTTCTTCCCCTCCCGTCTGTCTCTTCCCTGTCGGTATACCAGAATATCATCAGCAAAAGTCATAGTTCTTCCCCTCCCATGTGTCTCTTCCCTGTCGATATACGAGAATATCATCAGCAAAAGTCATAGTTCTTCCCCTCCCATCTGTCTCTTCCCTGTCGATATACCAGAATATCATCAGCAAAAGTCATAGTTCTTCCCCTCCCATGTGTCTCTTCCCTGTCGATATACCAGAATATCATCAGCAAAAGTCATAGTTCTTCCCCTCCCATCTGTCTCTTCCCTGTCGATATACCAGAATATCATCAGCAAAAGTCATAGTTCTTCCCTCCCATCTGTCTCTTCCCTGTCGATATACCAGAATATCATCAGCAAAAGTCATAGTTCTTCCCTCCCATGTGTCTCTTCCCTGTCGATATACCAGAATATCATCAGCAAAAGTCATAGTTCTTCCCTCCCATCTGTCTCTTCCCTGTCGATATACCAGAATATCATCAGCAAAAGTCATAGTTCTTCCCCTCCCATCTGTCTCTTCCCAGTCGATATACCAGAATATCATCAGCAAAAGTCATAGTTCTTCCCCTCCCATCTGTCTCTTCCCTGTCGATATACCAGAATATCATCAGCAAAAGTCATAGTTCTTCCCCTCCCATCTGTCTCTTCCCAGTCGATATACCAGAATATCATCAGCAAAAGTCATAGTTCTTCCCCTCCCATCTGTCTCTTCCCAGTCGATATACCAGAATATCATCAGCAAAAGTCATAGTTCTTCCCCTCCCATCTGTCTCTTCCCAGTCGATATACCAGAATATCATCAGCAAAAGTCATAGTTCTTCGTCTTCCATCTGTCTCTTCCCAGTCGATATACCAGAATATCATCAGCAAAAGTCATAGTTCTTCGTCTCCCATCTGTCTCTTCCCAGTGGATATACCAGAATATCATCAGCAAAAGTCATAGTTCTTCCCCTCCCATCTGTCTCTTCCCTGTCGATATACCAGAATATCATCAGCAAATGTCATAGTTCTTCCCCTCCCATCTGTCTCTTCCCTGTCGATATACAAGAATATCATCAGCAAAAGTCATAGTTCTTCCCCTCCCATCTGTCTCTTCCCTGTCGATATACCAGAATATCATCAGCAAAAGTCATAGTTCTTCCCCTCCCATCTGTCTCTTCCCAGTCGATATACCAGAATATCATCAGCAAAAGTCATAGTTCTTCCCCTCCCATCTGTCTCTTCCCAGTCGATATACCAGAATATCATCAGCAAAAGTCATAGTTCTTCCCCTCCCATCTGTCTCTTCCCAGTCGATATACCAGAATATCATCAGCAAAAGTCATAGTTCTTCCCCTCCCATCTGTCTCTTCCCTGTCGATATACCAGAATATCATCAGCAAAAGTCATAGTTCTTCCCCTCCCATCTGTCTCTTCCCTGTCGATATACCAGAATATCATCAGCAAAAGTCATAGTTCTTCCCCTCCCATCTGTCTCTTCCCAGTCGATATACCAGAATATCATCAGCAAAAATCATAGTTCTTCCCCTCCCATCTGTCTCTTCCCAGTCGATATACCAGAATATCATCAGCAAAAATCATAGTTCTTCCCCTCCCATCTGTCTCTTCCCAGTCGATATACCAGAATATCATCAGCAAAAATCATAGTTCTTCGTCTTCCATCTGTCTCTTCCCAGTCGATATACCAGAATATCATCAGCAAAAATCATAGTTCTTCGTCTTCCATCTGTCTCTTCCCAGTCGATATACCAGAATATCATCAGCAAAAATCATAGTTCTTCCCCTCCCATCTGTCTCTTCCCAGTCGATATACCAGAATATCATCAGCAAAAGTCATAGTTCTTCGTCTTCCATCTGTCTCTTCCCAGTCGATATACCAGAATATCATCAGCAAAAGTCATAGTTCTTCCCCTCCCATCTGTCTCTTCCCAGTCGATATACCAGAATATCATCAGCAAAAGTCATAGTTCTTCCCCTCCCATCTGTCTCTTCCCAGTCGATATACCAGAATATCATCAGCAAAAGTCATAGTTCTTCCCCTCCCATCTGTCTCTTCCCAGTCGATATACCAGAATATCATCAGCAAAAGTCATAGTTCTTCCCCTCCCATCTGTCTCTTCCCAGTCGATATACCAGAATATCATCAGCAAAAGTCATAGTTCTTCCCCTCCCATCTGTCTCTTCACTGTCGATATACCAGAATATCATCAGCAAAAGTCATAGTTCTTCCCCTCCCATCTGTCTCTTCCCTGTCGATATACCAGAATATCATCAGCAAAAGTCATAGTTCTTCCCCTCCCATCTGTCTCTTCCCAGTCGATATACCAGAATATCATCAGCAAAAATCATAGTTCTTCCCCTCCCATCTGTCTCTTCCCAGTCGATATACCAGAATATCATCAGCAAAAATCATAGTTCTTCCCCTCCCATCTGTCTCTTCCCAGTCGATATACCAGAATATCATCAGCAAAAATCATAGTTCTTCCCCTCCCATCTGTCTCTTCCCTGTCGATATACCAGAATATCATCAGCAAAAGTCATAGTTCTTCCCCTCCCATCTGTCTCTTCCCAGTCGATATACCAGAATATCATCAGCAAAAGTCATAGTTCTTCCCCTCCCATCTGTCTCTTCCCAGTCGATATACCAGAATATCATCAGCAAAAGTCATAGTTCTTCCCCTCCCATCTGTCTCTTCCCAGTCGATATACCAGAATATCATCAGCAAAAGTCATAGTTCTTCCCCTCCCATCTGTCTCTTCCCTGTCGATATACCAGAATATCATCAGCAAAAGTCATAGTTCTTCCCCTCCCATCTGTCTCTTCCCAGTCGATATACCAGAATATCATCAGCAAAAGTCATAGTTCTTCGTCTTCCATCTGTCTCTTCCCTGTCGATATACCAGAATATCATCAGCAAAAGTCATAGTTCTTCCCCTCCCATCTGTCTCTTCCCAGTCGATATACCAGAATATCATCAGCAAAAGTCATAGTTCTTCACCTCCCATCTGTCTCTTCCCAGTCGATATACCAGAATATCATCAGCAAAAGTCATAGTTCTTCGTCTTCCATCTGTCTCTTCCCAGTCGATATACCAGAATATCATCAGCAAAAGTCATAGTTCTTCCCCTCCCATCTGTCTCTTCCCAGTCGATATACCAGAATATCATCAGCAAAAGTCATAGTTCTTCCCCTCCCATCTGTCTCTTCCCAGTCGATATACCAGAATATCATCAGCAAAAGTCATAGTTCTTCCCCTCCCATCTGTCTCTTCCCAGTCGATATACCAGAATATCATCAGCAAAAGTCATAGTTCTTCGTCTTCCATCTGTCTCTTCCCTGTCGATATACCAGAATATCATCAGCAAAAGTCATAGTTCTTCCCCTCCCATCTGTCTCTTCCCTGTCGATATACCAGAATATCATCAGCAAAAGTCATAGTTCTTCGTCTTCCATCTGTCTCTTCCCAGTCGATATACCAGAATATCATCAGCAAAAGTCATAGTTCTTCGTCTTCCATCTGTCTCTTCCCTGTCGATATACCAGAATATCATCAGCAAAAGTCATAGTTCTTCGTCTTCCATCTGTCTCTTCCCTGTCGATATACCAGAATATCATCAGCAAAAGTCATAGTTCTTCGTCTTCCATCTGTCTCTTCCCAGTCGATATACCAGAATATCATCAGCAAAAGTCATAGTTCTTCCCCTCCCATCTGTCTCTTCCCAGTCGATATACCAGAATATCATCAGCAAAAGTCATAGTTCTTCCCCTCCCATCCATCTATTGGGCCGTGATCGTTATTGTATACACGTTAAATAGAACTGGTGACTGGGTGTGTGTGTGTAAACATTAAAAAACAAATGCTAGTGATATTGTATTAACATCATATGTATGTTCCTCACATATGTATATGTTTTGTGTTTAAATAATTAGTTTATCCAAAGTTTAAATGTCCGAGATTCATTCGTCGCTCGTGTCGTTCTCAGATTCGTCTACAGCTTACAGCTGAGCACCCACTATCACTTTTCCTCTTAGAGTATATTTAAAACGTTGTTCTGGTTGTGTTTTTGTCCATGTCAATTCAAAGTGTGAAATCTTATTAGAGAACGTAATATTTAAAAAAAAATATTGTCAGATTATAACAATTTTGCTAATGTTTGATACAAATCTGGATTGGAATATTACTAGTAACCGGTTGCAATCGTGCCAAGAATCTTGTTACTGGTTTATGGAAGAAAATGTCAGTGCTCTTGTAAAGTTACGAAATAAAATGTTCGAAGAGTGCACTAAAATCAAACTTAAAATGAAAGCGATGTTTACTGGCTCACTACTAAAGTGTTAAAGCGCTTATAATCACATATGTATGTCTTTAGAATCATCTTATTTAAGCTATAGTAAAAATATTATATAATCCGATTTTTTATGTATTTTAATTTCAGCAACCACCACAACACCAAGTAAGAATAAGTTTTAGTAACGATATTTATCTTATAGTTTGCGTTGTAACATATTTCAGCTTACTTTGATATTATTTAATTAAAATTGAAAGGTTAAATGCAATTAAGAGTTTTGTAATAAAATTAGAACTAGAATAATAATAGAATTAGAACAAATGCTTACTAAAGAAGGACATAAATTACGTGTGAAAAAACAATCCATTTAATACTCAATGTTCCGATAAATAAAATACGTTTTTAAATCATTGTTACTGTGACTTATATCTTTTGTGTTGACATAATTTATAAAAATGAAACCGAAACTATTTAATTAATATCAATAAAAAAACAACTTCGATCTTTATTTATGTTTATTCTTACATACACTCTATACTTTATCTATTGTTTGTTCACTGCACGGCTGTACATTGCTTAGTCATTATTTCTTAGGATCTGTCGGTCAGTTATATCTCTTATTTACATCCTCTTAGTTTTTTAAAATAATTGTGAGCCGATAGATTGCAATATACGTCTCTTCATTTCTCTCTCTCTCTCTCTCTCTCTCTCTCTCTCTATGTCTCTCTCTCTCTCTCTCTCTCAGCAATTTCACTCTTTCTAAAATCCTTTTCTAACAACATATCCATATGTCGCTAAAAAATGTCCACATTAATCTCTTACACAGATTCAATCCCAGTCTCTCACAAAATACGTTACCTTTATGTGACTCCAGATTTTAACTATAACATGTATATGCTCCTTCTTGTCCTTCACTTCATATCGCTATATTTAACATCCTTCATATATTCAGTACTGTTTCGTCTCAATCATTTGTATTCATTGAGCGCCGTCTCCATGGTGGACCACCGTGGAGTAGTACTCTGTCCACTCTGTATCTTGCTTTAATGATGCAAGTTGTCATAGGCTGGCGTATCCATCTTTTGTTGCTGGTCAAAATTAGTCTTGGTCTGCCTTTCCTTCCTTGTATTTTCCCTTCCAAGATTACTTGTAGTAAGCAGCCGTGTCTTTGAACATGGCCCAACAATTGCATTTGTCTTGTTTGAATTGTGTTTAGTAGTTCTTTTTTTCATTTTTAGTTGTTTTAAAACTTCATCGTTTATTTTCTTTTCTATCCATCAAGCTATTCCTATTTTTCTATAAATCCACATTTTAAAGGTTCGATATTCTGTTCTATTTTATTGTCTAAAGTTCATGTACTATACATGAATTTGAGAATATATAACATTTTGCTATTCTTAGTTTTAGCCATGTGATATAAAATTTCATGCTAGTATATTTATCATGGCATTAAAGCTACATTTTGCCAATCTTATTCTTGTGTTTCTTCCAGTTTTATAGTTTCTTTCACTGGTTATAGTATATCCAATATAGTTGTAGCTCTGAACTGTCTCCCCCGTCTATTCCTCCACTTTGTTATCCACTTGTAGATTTTGAGTATTAACGTTGTTTATGATCATGGTTTTAATTGTTTTATATATTCTTGTCTATTCCATATTTTTTACTTGTCAAGTTTATTTCATTAAGTAACTGTTGCAGATATTTAGAATGTCTGCTAGTAATATAGTATCATCAGCATATCTTATGTTAATAATTATCATTCAGTTTATCAAACAACCCATTAATTACTCTCAATTGTTCCTCAGGTGAATGAGTTCATAGACCTATACATTTCTTGCATACCATTTTAAAATCATTCTTTCTCTTCTTTTAGACAAGTATATCTCCTAATTACGCCCTCTTAGTTTTGTTATTTCGAATCGCTAGATTGCAATCGTAACACGTCTCTTACTCTCTCTCTCTTCCCCGTTCTATATTTTTTTTGCTCACTGTATCATCATATTTCTAACGACATTTCTTTATATCGCTTACAAATGTATTACCATGGTAAAATCTTAACACAAATGCAATCTCTATACCCACTATGAAAATATTAGAGATAAAAGGATATTAACAATAACATATATGTGTTCATCTTTCTCTCTTTCTTTGTCTATCTATTTTTCTCTCTCACTCTCACTCTCTCAGTCTATTCCTCACAGTATTACCCTACACAGTTCCTATCTCCATCCATTACCATATACATGTCACCTATGTTCATACATGTTCGATCCCATTTTTCTCTTCATTATTCCAATTGGGTGCTGAAATAATTCATCTGGACTGGCTTACATTCTCCAAATGTTGTGAAAAGAAAAATAATCCTTAAGTTGTATCAATATCATTTTCTCTTATTTTGCCGAATTTATTCGTTATTCTTCACATTTAAGGTAGAAACAAATAAGTGAATGTGCACATCTATTTTATAATTGTAGTTTGTGTGTGTGGGTGTGTGTGTGTGTGTGTGTGTGAGAGTAAGTGAGTGCGTTATGAGTGAAAGCAAATCTGCAATGTTCCCACTTTTAAAGAGTGCATTGGAAAGTTACCTAATATATATATATATATATATATATATGAACTCTACACCCATGGACATAAAAAGAGGAGTAAGACAAGGATGCATCCTATCACCAAGCTTGTTCAATCTATACACTAGCAAATCTTCAAAAAACATCACAGAGATACCAGGCCTAAACATTAATGGAAAGATAATCAATAAACTGAGATATGCTGATGATACTGTTCTACTAGCAGAAAATCCTAAAGACCTACAACAATTGCTTAATGTGATAAACATAACCAGCAAAAGTACATGGACTAGAAATGAATATCAAAAAGACTAACACTATGATCATAAACAAAGAAAATTCTCAAGACCTACAATTAAATATCACAGTTGGGGGAATACATCTGGAGAAAGTCCAAAGTTACAACTACCTGGGACATACTATAACCAATGATGGAAAATGCAAAACTGAAATAAACAAAAGAATAGGTATGGCAAAAAGTAATTTCAATGCCATGAAAAATATACTAACAACAAAACAAATATCAACAGTGCTGAAACTAAGAATAGCAAAATGTTACGTCTTCTCAATATTCCTGTATGGTGCAGAAACATGGACAGT
The DNA here is from genome assembly GCA_032433765.1 of Megaustenia siamemsis. NCBI lineage: Eukaryota > Metazoa > Mollusca > Gastropoda > Stylommatophora > Ariophantidae > Megaustenia > Megaustenia siamemsis. The sequence continues at coordinate 8,529,072 of JAVIAB010000046.1, forward strand.
AGACAAGAAAACAGAACAGAAAATTGAATCCTTTGAAATGTGGATTTATAGAAGAATAGGTAGAATTGTATGGAACCAAAAGTTAACAAATGATAAATTTTTTAAACAACTGAAAATAAAAAAAGAGAACTACTAAATACAATTAAAACAAGACAAATTACATTTTTGGGGCATGTTAAAAGATACAACAGCCTACTAAAAGTAATATTGGAAGGAAAAATACAAGGTAAAAGAGGCAAAGGCAGACCAAAACTAACATGGAAGAGTAACATCAAAAGATGGACAAGTCAATCTATGACAACCTGCACCATCAAAGCAAGAAACAGAGTAGAATGGCGATCCATGGTAGCCAACCTTCGTTGCGGAGAAGGCACACGATGACGATATACATATATATATATATATATATATATATATATATATATATATATATATATGTGATCATTATTGTTACTTGTTAACTTAAGTAATATGTTATTTGGGAACTTTGTTAATCTCAGACGGAAGATGTACAAAAGAGGTGAGATACCGAATGGATCAGGCAAAAGCAGCTTTACAAAAAAATGAGGAAGATACTATGCAATCCATTTTTGACAATAGAAACAAGAAAAAGAGTTCTTAAATGATATGTAGAGCCAGTCTTAACATATGTATGCGAATCATGGACAATATGACAACATACAAGAAAATCACTGAAGTTTGTAGAAATGTGGGTTTACAGAATAAAGTTGAGAATACGATGGACAGCTAAGAAGAGTAATGAAAATGTTCTGAAAAGGCCAAAGCAAAAAGAGAGCTAATTTCCAATATTAGGAAGAAACAATCATCATTTTTTGGTCATGTATGGAAAAGAGAACAACTGAAATATATTGTAACAAATTGAAAAATTGAGGGACGAAGAAATAGTGGGAAGCAAAGAGAAAAAATACAACATTGCTTAAGAGAACGGCATGGGAGATGGTCAACAACAGAAATGATAAATAACTGTCGAGATCGAAAGTTGTGGAGAGAACTGATCACATAAGCCAGCAGGCCCGGTATTTGATGATGATGGTTTAAGTTGTACATCATATGATATTGTATTATACACCAAATATAATATAATATAATATATAATATAAATATAATATGGAATTGGAGTCATCAAAGACGGCCTAACATCATCAAGTGATAGGACGGTCATCATTTTCGGGAGGACGTGAACTCCCATGGTATATGGTGGATAGGCGGCAGGAACCATTGAAGGCTATGTCTGAAAAGTGTTCCTTCTTGCAGTTTCCTCATATTCCAAGTCCGGCTTGTTGCAGGAGCTACTGAGTTAAGTGCTCTGTGCACACCGTGAGCTGTGTGTCTCATCCGTTTTGATCCTGCTTCGATATCCCGCTTGTTTACGATGAATGATGATATCGTATGACAGGGAACAGTTGTCTGTGTTCCCTTTCTGCGCGGTTTCGCCTTATGTCTTTTGGCGTGTGCTGAGACTGCTACGATGGGGACTACAGTTACCTTTCTTTGTTTGGGAGATGAGTTAGTAATTCGGATGATTCCACTGGCACGGGCGGTTGAGCAATTATGGATTTTAATTCGTTTGCTGTGAAACCGAGGCCTTACATAACCAATAACACCAAATATATCATCTGTTTCATTTCAGTTCCCGAAACAAGTATGTAGTTTCTGTTATTACATTTCTTAGTCTTTTATTATACAATATTTTACTTCCAGATGTTACCATTGATTGTTATGCTTTTAATTCGTTGTTTAGAATTGCAAAACGATTCATTAATTTGCGTTTCTTGTAAATACCATGTAATTCAGAATAATTCTGTTCTTTCAATACTTTTCCTGATCGTAATGTCTTTGCTGCCAACAAAATAATTCCATCTCCGCTTTCTTTAATATATATATGTTAAGAATTTAAAGTGGGATTATGTATTTGTATTTCAAGTTGAAATCACGTAAATAATACCATACATATTATCCAAATGTTATTCTTTCACTAATTATTTTCCTGATTGCTTCTGCTCATATATATTTTAATACTTTTAAAATCGTATGCTATTAAAAAAAAAACCATACAATTTTTGCTCAATTTTATTTCTTTTCTAAATCTACTTTCCAATTACTTGTCAAGTTATCATGTTATACATCTTTCTTGAGATAAAGAAATCCTTAACTTAAACACATATACTTGTAATAGCTGAGTCATCACTATTAACTTATCTCTTACAGTTTCTTTTAGATCTTTCTGACTTTCCTTTGTCACCCGCTGTTGATGTGAATTCCTAGGGTCGAAGTCTTCTAGAGACAGTGAATTAATTTGGAATCATTCTGTCAACTTGCGATAACACTATTTTGATTGGACAATACCATGAATCTGATCATTATTAAGAGATTGATTCCAAACCTACCAATTTTCTTGTGATTTGCTTTTGATAGAAAATATTATGTGTTGGTGATCTTTATGTATATCAAGTTAGGAAACATAATGTATAAGAGCGCGCAGAAATAAGAGTTACTAACAGAAAAGTCATTTTTAATTCATTACCAATGTTAAAGTGTTTAAAATCACATCTACATGTCTTCAGATTCATTTAATTTAGCTTTTAGTAATACTATTGTATAAACCGTTTGTTGATCTATTATTATTTCAGCACCCACCACAACAAGTAAGAACATAATTTATATCTTATCTATTGCGCTATTACTTATTTCAACTTTAATTTGCTATTTAATCAAAATTGAAAGGTTTAAGTGGAATCAAGGGTTTAATCATGAAAACTAGAACACGTGAATGTATAAACAAGTTGATGCTTAATTCTCGATTAAAATAAAGTATACGTATTGTTCATTATTATCCTAACCTTGTATTTTGGTGTGTTTTTATTAATAAAAATAAAACACAACCTTTTAAATTAATAAAAAAAAAACGAAACAAATCTTTGATCTTTAATGTCTTAAATGTGAACGCACACTCTTTACCTTTTCTTTTGCTTGCTCATTGGATAACCCTACACAATTCTGAACATTATTTCCCGTTTACTGTAAAACAATTATTTCTCTTATTTACGCGCTTTTATGTATATGTTATGGATTGCAACTAAAACCGAAATCTCTTTCTATCTATTTTTTTCTTTCGCTCACTTTTGCTCTGTCTCAATCTCTCGCTCACAGTAGTCCCCACACAGTTCCAATCTCCATCTCTTACCACATACATTGTTTCCACGTTAATTCAACGGTTTTTATTTTCATTATTCATCGTTGGTACTGAGCATTTACCTTCCCAGCGTGTCTTAGAAACCAAACTAATGCTTAAGTTTTATCAGTTATTTTTTTCTCACATTCTTGGCGAATCTTCTTACTTTATTCATCACATTTAATTTATGTAGAAACAGACATGGAAGTACACACATCTCACAAATGTTTAGTTTAATTTTAACTCCATTCAAATTTTACCCAATATATACTAGTTCATATTTATCACTTTCTAACGTAGGTATTAAAATATCCCATTATACAATGCACTGAAGATGTACATCATATCATATTGTATTATAAACCAAATATATCTTTTTTTTCGTTTCAGCTCCTGAACCAAGTAAGTTAATGTTTATATTTCTACTATAACCTTTGTTATACTCTTTGATTACACTAACCCTTTTTCTCAGATTGTTCCAATGATATTTATGTTTTGTTGCTTTGCCTTCCTTATTAAAATCACATAATTTAAATAAAATATGTTTGTAATACTCTCTTCATTCAAAGTTTTTTTGTGTGTGCTAATAATGATTTTGGCAATTCCATATTTTTATCTTAAAACCATAACGTGTGTGTTAACCTCTCATTCCTACGACGTACTTACAAATATTTCCATCCACGCTTACTTTAACATGTGCTATTATAACTCTTATTTTATTTCTCGAACTTCGATTTATTTTATTTTATTTCTTTCCCCGCGTCTTTATTTTTCATTTAATTTTTCTGTCATCACATTGTCGACACAAATCTTACCACAAAAAAATAAGTATATAAACATTAAAACAGTCACAAGTGCCAGCTGCGCTCTCACTATTAACAGCTATCTTAGAGTTTCTAGCTGCGCTCTCACTATTAACAGCTATCTTAGAGTTTCTAGCTGCGCTCTCATTATTAACAGCTATCTTAGAGTTTCTAGCTGCGCTCTCATTATTAACAGCTATCTTAGAGTTTCTAGCTGCGCTCTCACTATTAACAGCTATCTTAGAGTTTCTAGCTGCGCTCTCACTATTAACAGCTATCTTAGAGTTTCTAGCTGCGCTCTCACTATTAACTGCATTCTTAGAATTTCTTTTAGATGTTTCTTGTCTCTGCCACCAGCTGTCAATGTGAATCCAAAAAGCCGAAGATTCGAGAAAAACATTGAATTTCAAATCACTCTGTCAATGTGGAATTAAACTGTGAATTGGAACTTTACTATTAGACCAGCGGCAATCTTGTTATCGTTTTATTAATTGTTTTTTTTTTTTGTAATAAATGAAACTGTTATATTTTAGTGCTCTTTCATTTTGTAATTTTAGAAAATAATCTATACAAATAGCACAATAAAAAAAAAATTGGCATGACAGCAATCTCCATTTGTTTAGCAATAAGAAGTATTTAGAATCTTCCACAATCTATCTAAACGACTTCAGAATCATCTCATTTAGGTTGTAGCAATAATGCAATTTTAAACAATTGTTAATGTATACTTGTTTCAGCATCAACAACAACAACAACAACAAGTAAGCACATGTTTTTTGTTATGATAGTTATCTTAACGTTTGCGTTGTAAATTACTCTAGTTTCAACTTGATATTATTTATTTAACATTGACACTGAAATAGAATCAAATACATTATAGTGAAAACTGGAAAAAATTAATGCTAGGAAAGGATACAATGGATGTGTAAAAACTACGAATTCCTTAATCCTCGGATAAAGTAAACGATTTGTTTAATCCATTATTTATATGATCACTTAATATGTGTATGTGTTGATATAATTTATAAAAATAAACAACTTTTAAAAATTAGTATCAATAACAAATAAGTTCAATGTTTATTTTTTACAAATATTTACAAACATCCAACCAGTGTTCTGGGACATTGTTGTGTGCTGCGTCATTGTAAAGGTTCCCTAAACCGGTCGCGCGCAAATCTTATGGTCTGCTGTTTATGGTGCGATGGTGATAATTTGACCACTGGTTGTGTATCTATATGTTCGCAATTGTAGTCATCAACGATGGCCTAACATCATCAAGTGCTACGACGATCATCATTTTAAAGAGGACGTGACTTACCGGTATATGGGGATAGGCGGCGGGAACAGTTGGAGGCTGTGCATGAAAAGTGTTCCTTATTGCAGTTTCCTCATATTACAAGTCGCATGGCTGTGTTAGTCACCTCTAGTGACTCGGGCAGACGGTGCTCGTAAACCTGGGAAGGCCGACCATCTAAGGGCAGAATCTCCCTACAGAAAAGATCATCTGCTGCCTTGCAGGAAGATTGGGGACAATCAAAGGCTAAGGAAAGCAAACCTGAACAAAATGCTGGCTGAAATAACCGAATGCACTGGGCCACTGGCACAAAACACAGTGCAACGTTTTAACATATATTCAAGCGGAGTGGATCTAACAGGCTTAAACAGACAGCTGTCTTCGTGCGAGAGTCTGGAGTCCTACTCTGATTGAGTCCTGGTCGCAGAAAGAGAGAGTTCAACATATAAAATACATGTAACATTTATGTTCCTTTGACTCTCTCTCTCTCTCTCTCTCTCTCTCTCTCACATTCTCGTGCTCTCAGTATAACCTAATTTCTAAGTAATGTTTATGTCTTATTTCGTCTCAATCAATACTTACTGCCATTCCCCAGGTTTATTATTTCGTAGACCAGCAGTTTTTCTTTAAATTTCCTATGCCTGTTTCACTCACTTTGTTAATGCTTATTAACTATTTTTCTAGCTGTTTTCTCTGCTTCAGACCTCTTACAAAACATTTTCTCTTCATCCAATATCTCTATATCTTTCTTTAAAATCTATCCCCATACTAATAACAGACCAATCCCCATGTCTTACCATGCACATGAACTCACATATTTGCATGCATTCACATATTTTTCTTGACAATATTATTTTATCATGGTATAACACTATGCGTGTATAGTGTGTGAAAGCTGGAAAACAACAAGAGATATAGAAACAAAGTTGAACGCATTCGAAAATAAATGTCTAAGGAAAATACTTGGTATAGAATGGAACGAATTCAAAACAAACGAGGAAATTAGAGAAATCGCCAATCAACCACTAATATCTTCAGTAATAAAGAAAAGACGATGGTCATACGTTGGACATGTGATGAGAAGAGATAATAATCGAATAGCAAAGCAAGCCCTCATATGGGAAACAACAGGTAAAAGAAAAAGAGGAAGACCTAGGGAGACACTGAGAAGAACATTGATGAGAGAGGCAAGAGCAGCAGGAATCGGCTCCCTCAATGAGATAGAACTGCTTGCACAGAACAGAGACAGATGGCGAGATTTGATAAAATATCTTTAAAAGAAAACTGCTAGAACAAAAATTCATATAGGAGAAGGTGTATCTTGGTCTACGCCCTATGGGCCGGTTACGGCTCGAAAGGTCAATAGATAGATAGATAGATAACACTATAACTAGACTGGCTTACATTATCAGCGTGTCTTGAAAACAGTATATGTTTTTGCTCTTAATCTTGGCGTTACCTTAATCATTAGATTTAATTCCTACAGAAACACAGACCTGGAAGTACACGTTTCTCATATCTTTGTTGCTTGGGTTATGTTTTGTGAATAGACTTAAATCTGAAATGTTTTGACACTTACAGAGTGCATTGAAATGTTACCCAATATATCATTTTTCATCTTCATTTCTTGCTGACGTCATCAATATGGCAGTCAATTATACAAAGGCATTTAGGTCGTACATCATATCATGTTGTATTTTAAACCAAATATTTTTTTGGGTTATGTTTCAGCTCCTGAACCAAGTAAGTTAATGTATATATTTATGTTATCACATGTGTTATAATCATTGATTATAGATAGTTAATTCCCATACTATACCAATGATAATTATGTGTTGAGATTGGTTTATTTATAATTTCAATTTGAGTCATTAGTTTTCATTTATTGTTAAAACCGTGTAATTCACATCTTATTTGCGTCATAATTCTTTTCTGTCAAAACTTGTGTCTAATGGCAATGTCTTTGATGATAATGACCTTGACAATTCCAAAATATTAATCTCATTAATATCACACTACTTATGTTAACTTCTTACTCCCAATTCACTTATACAAATATTTCCACCCACCCTAACTTTAATATATGTGGAAATAATTGTCACTATATTCTCTAGAAGTATACGTTACACACCGTCACTTGGTCAGTTCTACCAGCGTTAACGCTACACTAGGGAGCCACGATAGCTCAGGGGTCAGTGAACTGGTCTACAAGGGACAAGGGGTAGGGTTCGATCCCAACCGACGGCTTCCTGGTTCACCAAGCCTTAAATGGGTACACGATTTTTGTTTCTGGGAAAGTAAAGCGGCACGGGCTTAATACCGACCACATTACCTTAAAAATCATGTGCCGAATGTGTGTATAATTTATGGTCACTAACACCATATTCCCTATACGCCGCCACTTGGCGTGACGGGGGCACTTTACTTTACTTTTTTTTTTTAACGCTACACTGCAACTATTTGCGTGCTCCATCAAAATAAATATTTCTTTTCTATTTCATTTCTCAAACTTCTTTTCTATTTCATTCCATTTCTTTGTCAAAATCTTTCCTTTCAATTCTATTTCATATCGTCATATTATCAACCTAAATCTTATATTTAAAAAAAATATATAGCATAATGCGACAGCTGGGCATCAGTACTAATTGTTCTCTTTGAGCTACTTTCGGATCTTTAGGTTATATTAATAACATTATGGTAACCGTTTTGTTTTATTATTATTATTTCAGCAACCACAACAACAACAACAAGTAAGAATATGACTGTGTTACTATAGTTATATAAATGTTTGTGTCGTAAATTATTCTAGCTTCAAAATAATATTAATTAATTAAAATTGATACTTAAATAGAAAAAAGTATGTTATAGTGAAAACTAGGGGAAAAAAACATAAGTGCTAGAAAAGGACACAATGGATGTGTAAAAACGACGAATTTCTTAATCATTTGATAAAATAAACGATATGCTTAATCCATTATTAATATGATCACTTTATATATGTATGTGTTGATATAATTTATAAAATAAACAGCAACGTTTTAAATTAGTATCAATAACAAACAACAACTTCGTTGTATTTTTTTTCAATATTTACAAAAATCCTTTACTTTCTACCTTTCTTGATCATGGTAGAACTATACATTTCTAAATCATTATTTCTCTTTTTTCTATCAGTTAATTAATTGTATCTCTTATTAACACCTTGTAATTTGTATTTTTATTAGTTAGATTGCAACCATAACCTAAACTTCAACACGTTTTCTCTCTCTCTTTCCCTCTATCTCTCTTTCATATTTCCATTTTCTGTATCAATCTCTAACTCACTGTAAAAATGCCATTTATAGAAACGCTTCTATATCTCACCTACAAATGTTTTCCACATTAATGTCTTCCACATATCAAATCTCTAAATTGCACTAAATACATTACCATTATGTAACTCCAAACTCCAATACCTACGACATAACATATATCTGTTCATATATCTCTTTCCCTATCTCATTCTAGTGCTCTCTGTATAACCGTATTTCTAATGACATGTTATGTTCTATTTTGTCTCAATCAAAATTTATTGTCAGTCAGTCCTCAGGGTCATTTTTTTGACAGATCAAAAGATTTCTTCGATTCCCTATGCCTGTTTCACTCACTTTGTTAGTGCATATTAACTTTTTTTTCTATATATATATCAGTATACATTCCGACTGTTGCAACACATTTTCTACATCAATTTCTCTATATCATTCTTTAAAATGTATCTGCATATTAATTTATCTTACACAGTTCTGATCCCTAACTCTTACCATATACATGTACTCGTTTTCATACACATATTTTTCTTAACGTTATTACTCTATTTTTACTTGAACAATATATCAAGACAGGCATACATTCTCAATATGTCTTGAAAACAATACAACGCTTTGGTTTCATCCGCTGTTGCTCACATTCTTGCTACCTTAATCTTTGGATTTAATTTATGCAGAAATAGACCTGGAAGTACACATTTCTCATATCTTTGTTGCCTTGTTTTTATTTTGTCAATGTACTTACATTTGAAATGTTTCGACACTTACAGAGTGTAATGAAATGTTACCCAATATATCCGTTGTCATCTTCATTGCTTGCTGACGTCAACAATATGGCAGTCAATTATACAAAGACAGTTAGGTCGTACATCATATCATGTTGTATTATAAACCACATATTTTTTGGGTTTTGTTTCAGCTCCTGAACCAAGTAAGTTAATGTTTATTTTTATGTTATTACATTTGTTATAATTGTTGATTATACATAGTTTGTTTACATATTTTACCAAGGATAATTATGTGTTGAGATTGGTATTATTTATAATTTCAATTTGAGTCATTAGTTTTCATTTATTGTTAAAACCGTGTAATTCAAATCTTATTTTCTTCATAATTCTTTTCTGTCAAAACCTTTGTCTGATGGCAATGTTTTTGATGATAATGAGCTTTACCACTCCAAAATCCATTAAACAGCATCACGTATGTTAACTTCTTCCTCCCACTTTACGCATACACATATTTCCATCCAACCTAACTTTAATATATGTGAAAACAACTGTCACTATATTCTCAAGAGGTGTACATTACACTCCACCACTTGTTCTGTTCTACCAACTTTATGCTACATTACAACTATTTGCGTGTTCCATTAAACTAAATATTTCTTTTTCTCAACTTCTTTTTATTTAATTCTATTTCTTTTTCTAAATCTTTACTTTCCATTCATTTTCCTGTCATCGTATTATCGACATAAATCTTACGTTAAAAAATAAATATATAACATAATGTGACAGCTTCGTCCTCACTATTAACTGTTCACTTAGAGTTCCTTTCGGATCTTCCTAGTCTTCCCTTGACACCGTCTGTCCATGTATATTCCACAATCAGAAAGAACATGACATTTTAAATTAATCTGTCAGTTAAAAAATAAATTCATCTGTGAATTGGAAAATTATTAGCATACAATTGCAATCTTTGGTTATGGTTGTAGAAGGTCATAGTATCACTTGAAACGAAGTAATATCCAACATTGCTCAATCGCCCGTGCCACTAAAAATCATCCGAACTAATATCTCACCTCCCAAAGAAAGAAAGGTAGCTGCAGGCCAATTCATATCAGTCTCAGAACATGACAAAAGACATCAGGCGAAACCACACCGAAAGTGAACACAGTCATCTGTTGCCCGTCATACGATATAATCGTTTATCGTAAGCAATCGGAATATCAAATCCGGATCAAAATGGATGCAATCTTACCAATTTTCTTGTAGCAGATTTATGAAAGAATGTATTATTTTTTTAGTGTCCTTGCAATCTTACTTTTTTTTTTTTTTTTTTTGCAACTGATTTATGAAAGATATTATCTTTTAGTTCCCATTATTATTATTTAGTTCGAGGAAACAACATGTACGAAGACCGCTGTGAAATAAAACGGAACATGGTTGCAATGTCCATTAGTTCATTACTAATGTAGAAGAGTTTAGAATCTCATCAACACGTCTTCAAATTATTTAGGTTGTAGTAATAATAGCTTTTTGTATTATTCTTATTTCAGCAACCACCACCACAACAACAACAAGTAAGATTATGTTGTGTTAGGATAGTTATCTTAACTTTACCGCATACATTAATTTAGCATCAACTTGATACTAGTTATTTAAAATTGAAGCCTTTACATGGAATCAAGTATGTGGCAATGATAACTAGAACAAATGTGTTATAAGGAAGATAACAGCGGATATGTAAAGAACAATGCAATCCTTAAAGTTCGAAAAAAGTAAAAAAAATATATATATATTTAATCCATTATTATTGTGATCACTTTATATTTTTTTTGAGTTGACCAAAATCATAAAAATAAACCACAAACTTTAAAATTGATATCAATAACAAACGACAACAGCGTCCTTGATTTCTGTAAATGCTTACACGCACCCTTTACTTACTATCGTGTCTGTTCATTGCACAGATGTACATTGCCAAACAATTTTAATTAAAAATTATGGATCGATGCAACTGTAACATTTATCTCTATTCTATATATGTATATATATATATATATATATATCTTTCTCACTTACATTCTCTCTATCATTCTTATGTTCACTGTATAATTCCTGTCCTAGCAACGGTTCTATGGGTACCCGATTTTTTCGGGGAAAGTAAAGCGCAATGGGCGTAATATCGACTGCAATACCCCAAAAATCATGTGCCGATGGTCTGTTCGTTCGCTTTCGTCAGCTTTGACCTCTGACGAAGTCCCACCCACTCAATTTTGTGGGACTGAATTTTGCGTGTAAAGTCTGTTTTTATCCCATTACAGGATGCCCCTCGCCATGCAGGCAGATTTACTCCGACTTCAGAGGTACTAATTTTTAGGGAATTAGTAAAACCCAGGTGTCCTCGCCAGGGTACGAACCCCGGCTGTTGCCGTGGTAAGCCAACCGCCTATCGATTGCGCTAACCAGACACCCGCCGATGGTCTGTAAAAATGATTTTCACTAACACCATACTCTCTCTGCGCCACTTTGCTTGACGGGCTCTTTACTTATATATATATATATATATATATATATATATATATATATATATATATACATATATATATATATATATATATATATATATATATATATATATAGTTTCATACATTGATTTATCAGGTTAATAATAAACTTTATGAATGTAATATGAAGATATACAATGTATGAAGGAACGCAATGTAGTGTCGTGCATGAAGGACATCTTACAGAAGCATTTGAAATATATGTTTCTATGTCTCTCTATCTCATTCTCGTACTCATTGTATAACCATATTTCTGGCGGTGGATCAATTATTATGCCTTAATTTATTTCAGTCATTATTGAATTTCAGTTAATCCTCAGGTTCATTATTTCTTAGACCTGTAGATATCTTACATACCATACGCCTGTTGTTTCTAGCTTTGTCATCTCTGTTTTCCACATCTTGTAACCCATCCTTCTGCATTCAGCTCTTCTATAACTTCCTTAGAAATCTAAAGTAAAAAAGAAAGTCCCGTAACGCCAAGTAGCGTACATGGAATATGGTGTTAGCGACCATAATTTTTGGCTGGGTGAAGCCGGACCCCGTTGATCAGGAATCACCTCTAGTCCTTTGTAGTCCAGTCACTAACCACTGAGCTATCGCTGCTCCCTACTATGTTATCTATCACATATTAATTTATCTTATTCATATCCAGTCTCTATTTCTTACCACATACATGTACCCCGTTTCATTCAGGTATATTCTTTTCATTACTCGTTTTTGTGTGTTTGTGCTGAAACAATATAACTGGACCGGCTTACCTATTCAACTTGTGCTGAAACAATATAACTGGACCGGCTTATTTAATCAACTTGTGCTGAAACAATATAACTGGACCAGCTTACGTAATCAACATGTGCTGAAACAATATAACTGGACCAGCTTACGAATTCAACATGTACTGAAACAATATAACTGGACCGGCTTACGTAATCAACTTTTCCTGAAACAATATAACTGGACCGGCTTACGTATTCAACTTGTGCTGAAACAATATAACTGGACCAGCTTACGTAATCAACTTTTGCTGAAACAATATAACTTTACCGGCTTACGTATTCAACTTGTGCTGAAACAATATAACTGGACCAGCTTACGTATTCAACTTGTGCTGAAACAATTTAACTGGACCAGCTTACGTATTCAACTTGTGCTGAAACAATATAACTGGACCGGCTTACGTAATCAACTTTTGCTGAAACAATATAATTTTACCGGCTTACGTATTCAACTTGTGCTGAAAAAAAACATTTTGTCAGTCATTGTTTGGCCACAATCATAGCAAACTTTTCCCATTAAATCATCAGATTTTATTTCTACATAAAAAAAAATAGCAGAAATCACTTCATTCCTCATATTTTTGTAGTCTGGTTTTTGGTTTTGTTGGTGTATATATATTTGAGATGTGTTCACTCTTTAAAAGTGCATTGAAATGTTACCCAATATATCATTGTTCATCTTCACTACTTGTAAGCAATATCAGTCCGTTAGAAAGGAAAGGCATATAGTAGTACATCATATTGTGCTGTATTATAAACCAAATATATTATTTGTTTCATTTCAGCTCCTGAACCAAGTAAGTTAATGTTTGTATTTCTGTTATTGCATTTGTTTTAATCTGTGAATATACCAGCCCTTGTTTACAGAATGTATTAATGATATTTATGCGTTGAGCTTATTATTTAGAATCTCAAATCGATTCATTAATTGCCATTTCTTATTAAAACTATGTAATTCACATCATATATTTTTATCCTATTCTGTTGTCTTGAAGTAATTTGCTGGTGGCAATGTATGTGCTGATAAGGATCTTGACAATTCAAAAATCATAAATGTATAAAACCACATCATTTCTGTTAACTTCTCCATCCCACTGCACCTTTCATTAATATTTCCATCTACCCTTACGTTATTAAATGTGAAATAAACTGTTACTTATTTCTCGTATTTTATTTTTCTTAAATTTTACTCACTAATTCTTTTTTCCTACCAACATAGTATCGACATAAATCTTACATTAGAAAAAATAATATATAAACATTGAAACAAATACAATGATTTGGCCTTCACTATTAACTGTTCTCTTAAAGTTTCTTTGTTTTGAAAGAATATATAATATTTTAGTGCTCTCTTCAACGTGCAGTTAGGAAACAACATGTACGAAGAGCGTTGTGAAATAAATCTTAACATGACAGTATTGTCCTACTTGTTCATTACTAAATGCTGAAGCGCTTAGAATCTCATCATATCTCCAGATACTTTTGGTTATAGAAATAACATTCTGTTAACCGATTGTTGTATTATTTTTGTTACAGCAACCACAACAACAACAACAACAACAAGTAAGAATATGATTGTGTTTCGATAGTTATCTTAACGTGACTGCATACATTAATTTAGCTCAAATTGATATTAGTTTATTAAAATTGAAGCCTTTACGTGAATAAAGTATTTGACAATGGAAACTACAACAAATGTATGATAAAATAGATGTGTATAGAACAATGCAATCCTTGATGATTACTTAATGTTAAAGTAAGTGATATGTTTAATCATTTATTATTGTGATCACTTTATATTTTTCTAAGTGTAGATACTTGATAAAAATAAACTGCAGGCTTGTAAATTAATATCAATAACAAACGAAAACTTTGTTCTTAATTTGCCTAATGTTTACACACACTCTTGACTTTCACTATTGCTTGTTCATTGCACAGCTGTACATTACTATAGCCTGTTTCATAACTTGTGCCCAACTTTTAAAATCGATATCTTTTTAACCGCTTGTTGTAAGTTGATCAAAATTTGCATGTAAAGTTATAATGATTAGAACTCAACAGGGAATTAATTCCATTTAAAAAATATTTGGTTATTATTGGTGCTTATTTGATTTATATAAATTTATAGCGACCCATTGATGTAGTCAAAACTTAATGTTTACATTATTTTAAGTTAAATATAGCGAGTAAAAATCCATACACGGTCAAATTGACGTTTTTGCACGCTTTCGCCGTGGCTTTGTGACACAATTAGACACTTGAGAAATTGTGTGTTCCATTTCCGTTCATTCATAGCTTGACCATGAGTCTTAAAATGAAATTCTGCAGTTTACAAAACATCGAAATAAAAATGTATGACTATTTTTGAAAAGAGGCTAAACGAGGAAGATTATTTCATTCTTTAGAAAACCCTGAGAATAGGACAAGACACATTTTGGATTTATCTAAACGGTCATTTAATCGCTGGATTCAAGCACGTGACCGTCAATGTTCAAAATATACAAAATCACAAGGAAGAGCAAAAATGTTGGATAATTTCGACAGTGAACTTATTAGAAGTGAAATTCGCAAAATGTTGGGTATGAATGAAACTGTTACAATAAGAAAATTAAAAATTTCGCTGAAAAAGAACAACAGTATTGAAATATCAAAGTCTACATTATGGAGGAATGTGAGAGCTGCAGGCTTTACATTCAGAAAGTATTCCAATGGACGAAACATCATCTGTGAGAAGCCACATATAGTAGTCATGAGAAGCAAGTACTTACGTGAAGTAAAAGAGGTGCGCAAGCAAGGTTATGATATTGTGTACTTGAATGAAACATGGATCAATGCTCACCACACTAACCAAAGGGAATGGCAGTCATCAGATGGAAAGATTAAGAGATTAATACCTAGCAGCAAAGGACAGCGCTTGATAATTGCTCATGCAGGTAGTCGACAACATGGACTAATACAGAATATAGAGCTCATTTTTCTTTCAAAATCCATAGACAATCGGGATTATCACTCTGAGATGAATGGCCACATATTTAGACATTGGATTGAAAATTATGTTCTCCCATCACTAGATCGACCATCTTGCCTAATAATGGACAATGCAGCGTACCACAACATTGTTGCACTTGAAGATAAAGTCCCGACGTCAACCAGTACAAAAGATGCTATTAAGATATGGCTCACAAAGGAGCACATACAATTTAATAACATGTACTTAAAACCTGAATTACTATCTCTAGTAAAGCAAAAACAAAGGACAACGATTTTTTTCAAATAGATTAGATTATCCAAGAGCACGGTCATATAAGTTTGAGGCTTGCACCTTACCATGCTCATTTAAATCCAATAGAACTAATCTGGGCAAAATTAAAAGGACAAATGGCAGATGAAAATACAACATTCAAAATATTCGATGTAAAGACTCTTGCTAATCTCGCTTTATTAAATATAGACAAAGATTATTGGGCTAAAGGTGAAGACTTCGTCTTAAAACAGGAAGAGGAATATTGGAAAAATGATGGTTTGTGGAATGTTCAACACCAAACAGTTATTAATCTTTTAGACTCGTCTGATTCAGAATGAAAGTATATAGCCCCCACAATGTTGGCCCCTTTATTATCTTAAATTAGTTCAACAAACAGGACCACACAACTATGAAAATTGGACATACAGGTATACCTTGATATTATCGTCCGTCCTCGAACTGAGAAGACACTAATTCTCCTGGTGTTTTGTCTTATTAGGTTATTTCCCCATTACGGCCACGCCTTTACCTAGTGAAAATTAATCATAGACCAGCAACTACGGTAATTTCTATTATTTAGGGGTTCACAATTTACAATTTTGACAACCATCAAAGAAATTCGCCGCTTTAAGAAAACTGCAGCTGCAAGATATTTGTTAAATATACATTTAAAGGGTCTTTTGCATTCTAATAACATTTGGAAAATGTCAACAGTCTTTAACAAACGGTTTCTGAGCAATAGCGTTTTGAAGTTGGGCAAGTGATTTGAAACGAGCTATAACCATTATTTCTCGTTGCCTGTCGGTCAATTATATCTCCATTTTTAAACCCACTTAATTATTTTTGGTATTATGGATAGATAAGTTGCAACCGTGACATTTGTCTCTCCATGTTCTATATATATATATGTATCTTTCACACTTACACTCTTTCTACCATTCTCTTGTTCACTGTATATTGAGTTATTGAGTTATTTGCGTGTCATCATCATTGCACTCCGAACATGGCCATAGGTGCTCAGATCCCCTTCTCAGCAAGTCTCGCAGTTTCCATAGCGACGGATGACTCCAGTTCTGTGTTGGTTGATAAGTCTTCTGATACGCGCACTAAGTTTCTCGTTTCTGGCTGCGACCATCTTAACTCCTATCTCTGTTATCCGAAGGAGTGACGTGGACTTGTGGTTGTCGAAGTCCTGTGCATCCCCCACATATCGGAGGGCATTGATGATGTCCGGCCCATCCATTGGTTAACCGTCTTCAACGACATCGCTGCCACCCAACCTGTCCACTCTTTCATTTCCCCGTACTCCCACATGTCCACTAATGTAGACAAAGGTGTCCTTACGTATTTTTGACTTCTGCAATCACTCTACCCATTGCTTGCGTACAAGGCCCGCCTCCAAGTTTCTTATCATGCTCATCGAATCATTCATTATGCAGGCGTGGGTGTAGTCTTGCGACTTTAACCAGTTGATCGCTTTGGTCACTGCCATCATCTCCATCGTCATACTATTCGTGGTCATGACGTATGCACCACTGTTTTCCTTGACTATTCTGCCTGCCGAGCGTGCTTTAAATGCCCATGCACTCACTTTGTGTCGTATTACAGATCGTTCTGTATAGATGACTGCATCTTTCTCATCGGTGTTTTCCCAGATGAGACCGTTAACCTTCACATTAACCACGACTGAGTTATGTTCCCTATATTTCCTGCTGAGTGTGACAATCATAAGAAAGTCCCCCTGAATGTCTTAGGCACCGGTATTCACTCCTTGCCAACGTTGATATTGGTAAGCCCACACACCTGTTTGATGACATCTTCTGCTCGTCCCACTCATGAGTCATCTTAACATATAGATGTGAATGATGGACAATAGGACAACAGACAAGAAAATCACTGCAATCTGTAGAAATGTGGTGTTACAGAAGAATTTGGAGAATAACATGGACAACTAAGAAGAGTAATGAAAACGTTCTGGGTGTCCGGTTAGCGCAATCGATAGGCGGTTGGCTTACCACGGCAACAGCCGGGGTTCGTACCCTGACGAGGATACCTGGGTTTTACTAATTCCCTAAAATTAGTACCTCTGAAGTCGGAGTAAATCTGCCTGCATGGCGAGGGGCATCCTGTAATGGGATAAAACAGACTTTACACGCAAAATTCAGTCCCACAAAAATTGAGTGGGTGGGACTTCGTCAGAGGTCAAAGCTGACGAAAGCAAACGAACGAACGAAAACGTTCTGAAAGAGGTCAAAACAAAACGAGAGCTAATTTCCAATATTAGGAAGAAACAATCATCATTTTTTACCTATGTATTGAGACGAGAACAGCAGGAATATATTTTAACAACTGGGAAATTTGAGGGACGAAGAGATAGAGGGAAGCAAAGAGAAAGGATGCTAGACAGCTTAAGAGAATGGCTTGTCAGAAGGTCATCAACAGAAATGATAAATAACTGTCGTGATCAAAAGTTGTAGAGAGACATTATCACCTACGCCAGCAGGCCCGGTTTTTAATGATGATGATGATGACTCATGAGTTGCATCTTTTTTCGCTTGGCACCTTTCCCAGTTTTTTTTTTCTATATCAGAGACATGTTAGATTTCTTACATTTTTGTATATGCCTGTTTCTAACTCAGGCATCCCTGCTTTTCACTTCTTGTGACCCATCTTTCTGTATTCAACTTTTCTATAACTTCGTCTGTTTTCCACTTCTTGTGACCCATCTTTCTGTATTCAACTTTTCTATAACTTCGTTAGAAATCTATCCCCATATTAATTTATCTTTAACAGTTCCGATCTCCATTTCTTACCACATTCATATATATACCGTTGTATTCATATATTTTCATTTCCTTATTTTTTTTGTGTTGAAACAATAGACCTGGACCGGTTTAACACTCAACTTGTGCTGACAACAAAAATAAATCCTAACGTTTTGTCAGGTGTTTTTGCACAAAATCATGACGAAACTTTTCTCTGTAATTCATCAGATTTAATTTCTACATACAAAATAACTGAACGTACTCATTTTTCATATTTTTGTAGTTTGTTTTTGTGTAGTCAGTGTACGCATATTTGAAATATTTTCGCTCTTTAAAAGTGAATTAAAAAGTTACCCAATATTTCATTGTTCATCGTTATTACTTGATAAATAAGGCAATATGATAGTCCGTTAGGAAAAAAGGCACTTAAGTAGTACATCATATCGTGTTGTATTATAAACCAAATTTAATTTGTTTCATTTCAGCTCCTGAACCAAGTAAGTTAATGTTTATTTTTCTGTTATTACATTTGCTGCAATCTTTGATTATACCAGTCTATATTTCCAGATTGTACCAATTGTACTTATGCGTTGAGATTGGTATTATTTAGAATTATAATTCTAGTCATTAGTTTGTATTTCTTATTACAACTATGTAATTCTAAGAAATTTTTTTGGGCCCTATTCTGTTACTTCAAAATATGTTTTCTAATGTTAATGTCTTTGCTAGTAATGATCTTGGAAAATAAAAATATCTTAAGCTCATTAAAACCATACAATTTATGTTAAATTTATGTTATTCCTCTTCCCACTTCAGTCTTATCATTGTGTTCCATCTACCCTTACTTTAAAATATGTGGAGAAAAGAAATATTATTTTATATCTCATATTTTTTTTTTAAAATGTTATTTCTTTTATGAATTGTATTGTTCGATTTTGTTCCCTATCATCATATTATAGACACAAAGATTACAATAAATAAATAAACTTTAAACTGATACAAGTGACAATTTGCCCTCACATTTAACACTTCTATTAGATCTGTCTTGTCTTCCTTTGCCACCGGCTGTCCATGTGAATTCGAAACACCGAATTCTTCTTCGTTAAAGAACACTGAATTTGGAATCATTCTGTCAACGTGGAGTGAAATGTTGAATCGAAACATTAGTATTAGAGCGTTTGAAATATTAACAGCTTTCATGTAACGTGTTTCTTTAAAAGAAAATATTGTGTTTTAGTTATCTTTTCATCTCGTAAAATTGATAGTTGTCTCGAAGCGTGGGCTGGATAAGCTGCTTAACATGACAGCCGATGTCTCTTTCTTCATTACTTATGTTGTAACGTTTATAATCTCATTTAAACGTCTTTATATTCATCTCATTTATGATGTTGTAATCATAATCATACAAATATGTTTTTGATATATTCTTTTTTCAGCAACCACAACAACAACGAGTAAGAATATGGTTATTTCACGATATTTATCTGAAAGTTTGCGTTGTAACCTATTTTAGCTTTAAATGATATTGATTAATTATAATTGAAAGTTATAAATGAAAACAAATGTTAGTAATTAAAACTAGAATAAATGCGTGCTCGAATAGAGTAAAAGATGTGTTTAATTCATTATTATCATGATCACCTTAGAATTTGTGTGTTAATATAATTTATGAAAATAAACTGCAGTATCTAAAGTTAATATCAACAACAACGACAACCTTGTTCCTTTTTCACTAAATTTGTATACATCATATGTTCTTTCTCTTTTCTTGTTCATTGCACAACAGTATATTTCGAAATCATTCTTTCTCGGTCTCTACAGGTCAATTATTTTCCTTATTTACGCCCTCTTAAATTGTTTCCACTTACGGATCTCTAGATTGCAATCATAAGAGACATCATTTCCTATTTATATTACTCTATAACTCTCTGGATCTCTCTACAACTCTTTCTCAATTTTTCTCTTTCTATCTTCCTCTTGCTCACTGTATAATCACGTTTCTAACAGCGTTTATACATATCGCTTACAAATCAATGTCAGATTTGACCTATAACATATTCCTCTGTCTCTATCTTATTCTCGTCTAACTATCTATTTATTGTCCTTTCGAGCCAAAGACGGCACGTAGGGCGGAACCATAATCTCATAAACAGAAACCGTGCGTGCCAAAATGGCACGTATTGTAGAGATCACTGCTTCTAAAATGTATGGCTTTGTTTCCATAACAATAGGGAATCATAGAAGGAAGAGGTATGTATTAACACTCTGAAAAAAATGACAAATAAACAACAACAGAAAAAAACAAAGAACAATATATGGTCCGAAGCAAGATCGAACCCGTACTCAATGGCACTGCACCTTGCCACGAGAAGCCGAACACTTTGTACACAGCCACTCAGCTAATTAAAAAATTAGCTATTGTGAGCAGTGTCTTGCACGAAGGCGTTCTCATGACTACAGCATAGGGTTACGATCACAGATCTGACACTGCCACTCAGCAGCTTTTAGTGCACCAAGCGTTCGGCTTCTTGTGGCAAGGCGCAGTGCCATGGAGTACGGGTAC
Source organism: Megaustenia siamemsis (assembly GCA_032433765.1). Classification (NCBI taxonomy): domain Eukaryota; kingdom Metazoa; phylum Mollusca; class Gastropoda; order Stylommatophora; family Ariophantidae; genus Megaustenia; species Megaustenia siamemsis. The sequence goes on from JAVIAB010000046.1 coordinate 8,550,304, forward strand.
GATTTTGCTTCTGACCATATATTGTTCTTTGTTTTTTTTCTTTTGTTGTTCATTTGTCATTTTTTCCGAGTGTTAATACATCCCTCTTCCTTCTATGATTCCCTAATATCGCCTCGGAAGTTGCCCTATGTAATAACATTTATTTATTATTATTTGTACCCAGTATATAACCACTGGAAACTACTATTCGTGCGGTTTCGTCCAATAAATGTTTGTCTGCAACACAAGTATTCAGCCCTACTGTGAGATATTTGCTTTAATAGGAAAGTACAGAAATACAATTTATTTCCGATCTGTGATCGTAACCCTATGCTATAGTCACGAGAAGGCTTTCGTGTAAGAAACTGCTCACAATAGCTAATATTTTTAATTAACTGAGTGGCAGTGTACCAAGCGTTCGGCTTCTCGTGGCAAGGCACAGTGCTATGGAGTACGGGTCCGATCTTGCTTCGGACTATATAATGTTTTTTGTATTTTTCTTTTGTTGTTTATTTGTCATTTTTCCGAGTGTTAATACATACCTCTTCCTTCTACGATTCCCTAATATCGCCTTGGAAGTTTCCCATATAATAATATTTATTTATTATTATTTGTCTCCGTTCCATAACAATACTTTTTACAAGCTGTCAAGCCATCAATCAACCTCCGTAGTCACCTCTTATGACATGCCTGGAAGGTCACAGTGTTACTATTCTTTACTTCTCTCATAATGAGTCCCAGGTAGAACACGGGTTATCTCATTCTTGTACACATTGTGTAAACCTATTTCTGACGGTGGCTAAATCATTATGTCTGTTTTCCTCTCAATCACAAATTACTCTCAATAATTCCTCACATTCCTTATTTCATAGACGAGCAAATTTCTTCCACACCTATGACAGTTTCGCTCATTTACTTAATGTCTGTTTTTCTAGCTAAGTCTGTTCGGTCTTCCAGCTCTTACACAACATTATTCTGCATTCAGCTCTTATATATCTTGTTTACAAATATATCACCGTATACATTTATTTCAACATAGCTTTAGTCTCCATAATTTACCATATATATTCACCCTATTTCATGCACGCAGTGTCTTTTCATTAATCATCCTTGGTTGTGAAACCATATACATTGACTGGCTTACATTATCAACTTATGTTGAAAAACAATATTGCTTATGTTGATTCGTTTGTTTTTGTTCATATTCATGTCGAATGTTTTATTCTTGTTCATCATATTTACTTTATGTAGAGAAAGGAGCGGAACGCACACATTTCTAAAATATGTGTTGTTTGGTTTTTGTGTTGTGAGTGAATGTAACTTGACATGTTTCCACTCTTAAAACGTGCATTGAGCTGTTACACTGTGCATAATTGGTCTTTAACTTGTTAAAGTAAACTATAAGGTTGTCAGTCATACAAAGATTGACTACGTATTGCTCATGGTTTTGAATAATACATAACAGCTACTATAAATGCCAAACTTATAAGCTATATAATCCATTCAATGTATATTTACTTCTTCTTCCCAAATCAGTCTTTTCATCATTAACTGCTCTCTTAGTTTCCTTTGGATCTTTCTTGTTTTATTTTGCAACTGCTCTCTTAGTTTCCTTTGGATCTTTCTTGTTTTATTTTGCCACATGCTGTCCATGTGAATTCCTAGCGCGGGGATCTTTTTAGAGAAAGTTTCGTGAATTTGGAATCATTTGTGTCAACGTGGAATAAAATAGTTAAAATAAAATAAAACTGTGAATTAGAACTTGATTAGTTGAACGTTTCCAATTGTATAAACTTCCTTGTAAACGGTTTTTGAGCGAAGATTTTATATTTTAATGCACTTTTCATCTTCTAATGAAAGGACAGAAAATGTTCGGCGAGCACACACACTAAATATTAACACGATAGACGTGCCTAATAATTAATTACCAATGTTGAAACGTTTAGCATGTCACATATATGTCGTCAAATTAATTAATCTCATTTAAGCTGTTATAACACTATTATATAAATATATTTTTGACGCATTCTTATTTCAGCAACTACCACCACCACAACAACAAGTAAGGACTGATTATAATTGTGTTACTATAGTAATTGTAAATGTTGTGCTGCAACGAATTTTAGGTTCAATTTGACATCAATTAATTAAAATTTAATAGTTTTAAGGATATCCAGGATTTGGTAATGGAAACTATCATAAAACGCATGCTGAAGATGACTCACAGCACGTGTGCCAAACGCAATGCCTTTTAATCATTATTGCTCGAATACAGTGGCAAATATGTTTAATTCACTATTACTAATTTCACTTTATATTTCATTCAGTTAATTAATTTCTAAAAATGAAACGAAATTATTATAATTTATATCTATAATTTATATCGTATTAAAAAAATTGTACACACAATATTTACTCTTTTCTCATTCCCTTGTTTTATATACATTTACTATAAATTTTAAAATGATTTTCTTTAGATATCTGTCATTCAGTCACATTTCTTCGTATTTATGCTGTCTATTTTGTTTTTTATTTTTTTTTTAAATGTGTATGTTCCTATCTTGCTCCCCTATATATCGATATCTCAATTATCATACCTTATTGCCCCTCAATCATTTACTCTCATTTATACCTCAAGATCGCAATAAACATGTAGATTGTATCAATACTTCATTACAGTTTCTCTCACTATCTTAATGCCTATTAACTCTTTCTTCTTTCTCACTGTATTATTAGTGCTTTATTGGACATTTAAAAAAAAAATCAATGCTTCTACAGTCATCATTTCTATATGGTGTTTACAAATGTATAAATCCCCCCACACATTTCTCATACACTGTTCCAATTGTCAGGTCTGAACATCTACATATGCTACTTTTCTGCAATCTTTATTCTCTTCCTTATTCCTCTATAGTGCTGAAACAATAATGGCGGACTGGCCTACATGCGGATATCTTTTCTAACAACTTGTGAATGGCAAAAATTTATGAAACTGTATCCGCTATTTTTGCTCACATTCTGAGCGAATATATTTTTCGTTAGCCTCCAGATTAGATTTCTACTGAAAAGAGCTGAAGATACACATGTGGTGTCGATTAATTGTAGTGTGTTTATTGTGTGCACTGAGTGATAGTAACTTTGAAATGTTTCCACTCTTGAAGAGTGCATTGAAATGTTACCAAACATTGTTTGGCAATCGCTATTACTTGCTTACTTAAACAATTGTATAGCCTATTATACAAAGGCAATTATTTCCTACATCACGATATGTTTATTATAAACCACATCTACTTTTCGTTTTGTTTCAGCTCCTGCACCAAGTAAGTTAATATTTATATTTGTGTTCTTATATTTCTTACTATCTCAAAGTATATCAGCTTTTGTTTGTATTTTTCACTATTGATGTTTTCGTTTTGAGAATGATATTATTTATAATTTCAATAAGATTCATTAGTTTCCATGTAATGTTGAAATCATATAACTCATGTCATGTGTATTTGCCTACATCTATTGTATTTGCCTACATCTATTCTGACAATACTCTTTTTATCGTAATATTTTGGTTGATAATGATCTTTACACTTTCTTACTAACAAGCTCCATAAACCATACCATTTCTATCAACCTCATCCCAAATCTCGTCTTACAAATATTTCCATCTCCGCTAACTTTCATAAAATTTAAACCGACGATTATTTTGTTTCCTCAAATGTCATTTTTGTTTCATTGTATTTCTTCTGAATCCTTTCTTTCCACTTAGTTTTGATATCGATACAAATTTTACATTAACAAAAATATATAAACATCAAGAAAACATTCAAGTTGTATATCACTTATCTCATTTCTACCCTTCTCACATATGTGTATATTTCAGAGCACAGATGTTTTGGGATGATTCATTGGTTATTCTCTACGACTGTACAACGGAAATAAATGTTTCCTCTCCGTGTCTTACTATACACTGTTAGTTCTTGTAGGTTTTATTTTGGTCTTAATCCACAACTGACCCCTCACAAATAACTGTTCTCTTTGAATTTCGTTTGATCTTTCTTGTATTTTTTTTGCCACCAGCTATCCATGTGAATTCCTAGCGCGGTTGTATTTTTAGAGAAAACTCTCTCTCTCTCTCTCTCTATCTCTCTCTCTCTGTCAGTGTGTGCGTCTCTCTCACTCTCTCGCTGCCGGAACAACCTTATGCAAAGAAATGAAAGTACACATTTGTCATTTAATTGTAGCTCATTCTGTGTACTGTGATGGAATGTAAATCTGAAATGTTTCCACGCTTAAAAAATGCATTGAAGTGTTACCCAATATACACTTGTTCCATGCTATAACTTGTTAACGGAAGCAATATTATAGTCCGTTATACAAAGGCAGTAACGTCATTCTCCACATGCTGTTTTATTGACCGTATCTACTATTTCGCTTTATTTTAGCTCCTGCACCAAGTAAGTTTATTTTTAAATTGTTCTTATAATATTTGTATTATAGCAGTAGAATTTCCAGATTTAACCATCTTATTTTCCCCGTTCTGTTAGTTATTATTCATCATCTGAAGTAATCATAAGTTGCATTTTTTGTTGAAACCATTTAGCTCATAGCAAATATGTTTGTCCACTTATCTTCCTTTAAAACAGTGTTTGATTCGAATGTGAATGTATATGCGGATGGTGATCTTTACAATCGCAAGCTCCCTCCATGAATTCTATACAATTTATGTTTAAATCATTTCTCTCTTCAGTCTTACCATACTTTTCATCTTGTCATATGTTTTAATTCTGAGCTAATATATTTTTCCGTTATCCTCCAGATTAGATTTAATTTCTACTCAATAGAGCTGAAGATGCACATGTGGTGTCGATTAATTGAAGTGTGTTTAGTGTGTGCACTGAGTGATAGTAACTTTGAAATGTTTCCACTCTTTAAGAGTGCATTGAAATGTTACCAAACATTATTTGGCAATCGCTATTACTTGCTTACTTAAACAATTGTATAGCCTATTATACAAAGGCAATTATTTCCTACATCACGATATGTTTATTATAAACCACATCTACTTTTCGTTTTGTTTCAGCTCCTGCACCAAGTAAGTTAATATTTATATTTGTGTTCTTATATTTCTTACTATCTCAAAATATCAGCTTTTGTTTCTAGTTTTTACTATTGATGTTTGCGTTTTGAGTATGATATTATTTATAATTTCAATAAGATTCATTAGTTTCCATGTCATGTTGAAATCATATAACTCATGTCATATGCATTTGCTCACATCTATTATGACAATACTCTTTTTATCATAATGTTTTGGTTGATAATGATCTTTACACTTTCTTACTAACAAGCTCCATAAACCATACCATTTCTATCAACCTCATCCCAAATCTCGTCTTACACATATTTCCATCTCCGCTAACTTTCATAAATTTTAAACCTACTATTATTTTGTTTTCTCAAATGTAATTTTTTTTGTCGTTGTATTTTCTACTGATTCCTTTCTTTCCAATTAGTTTTGACATCGACACAAATCTTACATTAACAAAAATATATAAACATCAAGAAAACATTCAAGTGGTATATCACTTATCTCATTTCTACCCTTCTCACATATGTGTATATTTCAGAGCACAGATGTTTTGGGATGATTCATTGGTTATTCTCTACGACTCTACAACGGAAATAAATGTTTCCTCTCCGTGTCTTACTATTCACTGTTAGTTCTTGTAGGTTTTATTTTGGTCTTAATCCACAACTGAGCCCTCACAAATAACTGTTCTCTTAGAATTTCTTTTCATCTTTCTTGTTTTCTTTTGCCACCAGCTATCCATGTGAATTATTAGCGCGGTAGTATGTTTAGAGAAAGTTCTCTCTCTTTTACTCTGTCGGTGTGTGCGTCTCTCTCACTCTCTCGCTGACTGAACAACCTTATTTCTAAAAATGTTTCAAATTTCCTGCGTTGTTGTATCTAAATCACTAATTATTCCCAACTGTTCCTCATGATAATTGTTACATGTACCAGTAAATGGCATCAATACCATATGATTGATTCTCTCACTTTAAAAATGATTATCAACTTTTTTATATCTCCGTCATCTTTGCTTTCCGCTTTTTAAAAATAGATTCTTCTAGTCATCTCTTCTATATACTGCTTGCAAATATACCCCCCCCCCCAATAATTTCCCTTAAACAGTTCCTATTTCCAGGTCTCACTATAATTGTGGACTCTTGTTCATTCATCTTGCTTCTCTTTGTGATTCCTCTTTGGTGCTGAAACAATAAGCATGGACTGGCTTACATTCTCATACTTCTTTCCTAACAACTTGTCTTTAAAAGAAAATAATGTTTAATTTATTTCCGTTGTTTTTTGCTCACATTCTTGGCGAATATTTTCCATTTAAATCTGCACGTGCAAAGAAATGAAAGCACACATGTGTCATATAATTGTAGTTTATTTTGTGTACTGTGATGGAACGTAAATCTGAAATGTTTCCACGCTTAAAGAATGCATTGAAGTGTTACCCAATATATCCTGGCTCCTTGCTATTACTTGTTAACGTAAGCAATATTATAGTCCGTTATACAAAGGCAGTAACGTCATTCTCCACATGCTGTTTTATTGACCATATCTACTATTTCACTTTATTTCAGCTCCTGCACCAAGTAAGTCTATTTTTTAATTGTTCTTATAATAATTGTATTATAGCAGTAGAATTTCCAGATTTAACCATCTTATTTTCCCCGTTCTGTTAGTTATTATTCATCATCTGAAGTAATCATAAGTTGCATTTTTTGTTGAAACCATTTAGCTCATAGCAAATATGTTTGTCCACTTATCTTCCTTTAAACCATTGTTTGATTCTAATGTGAATGTATATGCGGATGGTGGTCTTTACAATCGCAAGCTTCCTCCATGAATTCTATACAATTTATGTTTAAATCATTTCTCTCTTCAGTCTTACCATACTTTTCATCTTGTCATATTTTTGAAAGCAATTATTACCTTGTTTCTCATTTTCATACCGACACAAAAAATTATACTTTATACATAACAATTTTGAATTGGATTTTAGAGAGAATCGGTCAGAATGTTGCCTGTGTGTGGCAGTATTACATTGCAGCATGTGTTGTTTGAAAATACGCCAGTTACACCCGGTGTGCTGCTTTGATTTAATGTTCTGTTCATGCCTGTTGTGGCTGTCTAGCTTCTAACAGGCTGGTGAAAGGTGAAATTCTTGTTGTCAAGTGCATAGTTGTCTTCTTTTCAATTGTAATTGACCTATCGGGGATAGGTCAGTCTTTTCACATCGTCACCGACTGCAGTTTATTTTCGACGCCGGTCTCCTTGTCCAGTTCGCTCACTGCCATGTGAGAAGACTCGTGAGTTTTCGAAGATTACAGGAGTAAACCCAAACATTAATGTAGGGAAGGACCCTAATAAAATCTGTGGTGTATTATCCATCTTCTAGCAAACCTTTACACCTCAACTTTGGTTCCGAACATGAGGACCTCGTCCCACATTCATTACGCTTCAAAGAGGAGTTGAGTAGGGGTAGTGCGTTTGGGATAAAACCACATCATATTATTGGCCTTGACATAGGAAGCAAACAGTAATGTCAGTTCCATCCTCCTTAAAAAGGAAAACACCTTCTCTCGGCACGAAAGCATAAGGAAAACAGTCCTAGTCGACAAGAAGCTGCAGAGACTACATTTTGATATTGTATCCGTCCAGGAAGCAAGGGTTCCCGGATGTGGTTCAGCCAGGGAGAACAAATTATACCTTTTTTTATAGTAGACGCTAAAGCCTGAGCAGGCTTTGTCGTTCATGTACGTTGCCTTCGAAAAATTATGGGTATCAAAGGGCAGGACAAAGTAACCAGCCCTAATGTCTCAACGAGCCAAACCCCCATCCACCATGGCAACAGTTGGAAGTCGTAGACTATAGTGTTGGGTCATAGAAGATGAATGACAAACAACGTATTTCTAAACAAATATTTTATAGCGAACTTAAGGAAGCAAAGAGACAAAATGGCATACGTGTGCTGAGATATATAGATATGTTTGCAGGGTTTCATTGAGGCAATTCTCGATCAGTGAAAGAAACTAGGAACAATTTGGCTGCAGATCGTAGCACATGAAGTACACATATATTGGTTATTGGTTATGGAAGGCCTCGGTATCACTGCAAACGAAATAAAATCCATAATTGCTCAACCGCCCGTGCTAGTGGAATCATCCGAACTACTAACACATCTCCCAAACAAAGAAAGGAAACTGTAGTCCCCATCGTATCAGTCTCAGCACACGCCAAAAGACATAAGGCGAAACCGCGCAGAAAGTGAACACAGCCAACTGTTCCCTGTCATACGATATCTTCATTCATCGTAAACAAGCGGGATATCGAAACAGGATCAAAACGGATGAGACACACAGCTCACGGTGTGCACAGAGCACTTAACTCAGTAGTTCCTGCAACAAGACGGACTTGGAGTATGAGGAAACTGCAACAAGGAACACTTTTCAGACATAGCCTTCAATGGTTCCTGCCGCCTATCCACCATATACCATTGAAGTTCGCGTCCTCCCGAAAATGATGATCGTCGTAGCACTTGATGATATTAGGCCATCGTTGATGACTCCAATTCCGAACATATAGACACACAGTGGTGGTAAGTTATCATTTCCAATCCAACAGAAGCCACCTGACCTGTAGTTAGTAAAACCACAGGGAGAATATGATTTTGTGACCTTCACTGATTCACTCTTGGATGTGAATGTGTAGTACACAGATAAAGATTGCACAACGTCTTTCGAGGCAGCGCTGATATTTAATTCCAAAAGTAAAAAGAGGCGCAGGAGAAAGGAGACAAGACCAGGCACCACGAATATATCTTGTTCGTTCTGTGGCCGGACCTGCCTATCCAATATTAGCAGATTGAGTAAGGAGAAAGGCTGTTCAGCAAAGCAGCATATATCATAGGACATATTTTTTGTCCACACTACTAACTTATTATGATTGCTACTTATCAAGCGTCTGCCAAGACGTCAAAGAAACCAATATATAACTATATATAAACAAATACAACTGATTTTGCTCTTACCTCATTATTCTCCTTCTCGTACTTATGTCTGTTTCATAGTGCACATGTGGAAAAATGTATTCACCTCACGTCAACGATTGTAGATAGGAAAGAAATTATCACTCTCCATGTTTCATGATTTGCCTGATTGTTTTTTAAGTACCCGTTTTGTTCTTAAGCCCATTGTTGATTTTCGTAGATAATTATTCTCTTGCTTTTTGTTTCCTTTGTTCTTTTTTTTATTATTTGCTCTCATTGTGCCGTCTTTAATGGTTAATTCCTCTTGGGACGCAAGCGCTAGTCTTCTTATAGAAAATACTCTGAATCCTAAATGGTACTGTACGTGATCGTTTCCATTCTTATAGCTTTATTGCACGTGGATTTTATTTTAAGAAAACTATTATATTTTATTTTTATAAAAATCTTTAAAAGTTGAGACACAAAATATACACTGGGAACACTGATATATTAATGAACCTTGGAATCAGTATCCAATGTGTAACAGCAAATGTTGACACATTTAATCTCGTATATATTTCTTCGGAATTATTTTCACTTTGAAGGTATTCTTAATATAATAAATACCGTATTTGTGTTTATTTTAGCTGCAAGACCAACAACCGCAGCACCACCACCACCAAGTAAGAATGTGATAACTCTTTTAATTATCTTACCATTGACCAACATTTCAATATGACCTTTAATACATTGTTCTTTTAAAGCAACAATCGACACATCACAATTGCACCAAATAATGGATGGGATCCCACATCGTGTAATATCATATAAGGACTGTTGATACAGATAAATGAGGGAGATTGACGATATTTGTCAATCGCACAAAGACGACCCACGCCTCCATCCCTCCCACCCTTGATGATAAGCAGAAAGTGGAGGATACCAATACCGAGGAATACAGATTATATAGTTTTTTTTCGGTTATTTTCACTGTGTATTCCTGTCTCACTTTTCATCTCTCGCTCATTTCTCTTGTTCACTATATAAAATGAATGTTGCCTCTTCCTCGCTTATTCTATCTCGGTGTTTCTTATTCATTTATTATTGTTATTTACTCCGTAAAATAGTATTTCGGAAAATGAAAAAAAATATCTTAAGAAACAAGTCTATATCAATAGTAGTGAGAAAGAGGATTTATCGGTGCTATAAAGAACTAATTCTGACCTATGGAAGCGAATCATGAACAGTAGACAAACAAATGAAAAGACGATTAGAGGCCATAGAGATGGAATTTCTCAGAAGAATGTTGAAAGTTCCCTGGACAGCTAAAAAGACCTATGAGAAAATTCTCAAAAAGACCAACAAAAAAGTGAACTCCTAAAAACATCAGAAAGAAAAAAAAATGAAAATTTTTCGGGCACATTATGAGAAGAGTAAAGTTGGAATACTTGGTTACAACTGGTGAAAAAAAAGGAAAAAAACGATCGCGGACGACAAAGGGAGAAAATACTGGATAGCTTTGTGTCATGGCATGGCAATCAGTCAACAACAGAACTGATACGATACACTGTAGATAGAAGATTGGGGAAGGACATGATCGCCTACTCCAACCGGTATTGCGCATGATGATGATGATGGTTTACTCCTTATTCTTTATTTTTTTTTATCTACAAATCGTAGCGATATCATATCACTATTTGGATATTTTCCTCTGTTGCAGGTAATGTACCTGCACATATATTTCTATCGCTGTCTTCTCTCCTTTCTAAGCTTTTTAAAATACTTCTTCATTAACCTATTCTATGATCCCCCGCTTACATAATCTTTCCACGTTTCTCTTACACATATCTCCATATTCAACTCTCACTACATCAAAATCCCATCTTTCATTTTAAATGGAGAAGATCCTCATCGATCGGTGTAGCTTTCGTGTAAGAATGTGACGCGCATTGTCTCATTGTGTATTCCTTCCAGTCTTTCAATGTACGCGTGGCTGAGTGTTAGATTCGCCAGTATATACTGAAACACCGAAGATAATAGTCCTTGACATAAGCGGAGGAGAAGATCATGTTCAGCCCGTCACCGCCTCATCCCTTATTGCTGAAATGCCCTACCTGACCTTCACTTGATCTATGAGGTGGATGAAAACAAGACTTCGATCAAACTGTGTTCCCATGTCCCGCATTATGCGTATCATAATAACATCATGCGTGTCAGTGCTCACTATTTGTGTAGGTCTTATCAAAGTACGGTTGTTTAAGAACCCTGTTACAGCCACTTATTATTTCCTTAGCACATGATTCCAAACAAAATATGTTCTAAAATTACTTAATTATCCTTCTAACAGTCATTGACGGCACGAGAAATTAATCCGAAAGGGAAAAGCAAACCTTTTTACTATTGTGTAAATGAGGTAGAAGACAATATTTTTAAAACTCATTACATTCATTGAACAATGAGACGCAAAGAAAATATAAGTCAATTCGGGCATCTTTTCTCACTATGTACTATGGGCGCAAATATTTTTGAATCCTCTAATTTCTTATTCGCTGTAATCTGTACTAGGTACGACGTATTTAAACGCAATGTTTGACACTGATAACACAGATATGCTAAGACAAATAATTATTATTTGTTGTATTGTTGTCATCTTGATATCATATCTTTTGATAGAGACGACAGCTAAAATAGCGCTGCATTTACCTTCTGATATCAAATTCTATTGACACTTTCAGCCCGTGAACGGACTCTTTCATTCCGTGTGATTTGACTCTTTCATCCGGTGAATGGATTATTTCATTCCGTGTGATCTGCATCTTTCATACCGTGAACGGTCTCTTTCATTCAGTGTGATCTGACTCTTTCATACCGTGAACGGTCTCTTTCATTCCGTGTGATCTGACTCTTTCATACCGCGAACGTACTCTTTCATTCCGAGTGAACTGACTCTTTCTTCCGTGAAAACAAACTATATAAATCCCACTTGTTTGAATTATGGGACGCCATTAAACCACATTCGAGCATATTTTGTTTTTGTTTATTTCCTATTCATCTGTATAAATTATCGAAATTGTATCCTCCATCTGCATTAAATCATTGCATCAATGACAAACAATGTTCTGTCGTCATCAATAATGTAATGTTTTCTGTAATGTAATGTAATGTAATCTGTAATGTTTTCATCAAAGCTCTCTGATACACTCATGTTTACCCTTCTGAGTTTTGAGAAAGCGATGTGGTATAGACATTATCTATCTACTGTCCTTTCGACCCGAAGACGACACACAGGGCAGAACCACAATCTCAAAAACAGAAACCTTGCGTGCCAAAGTGGCACATATTGCAGAGATCACTGCATCTAAAATATATGGCTCTGTTTCCATAACAATACTTTTTACAATGACTGCTTGTCAAGCCTTCGATGAAACTCCTTAGTCGCCTCTTACGACATGCCTGGAAGGTGACAGTGTTACTAATCTTTACTTCCCTCATAATGAGACCACCAACACACGGGAATAGACATATACGTATCTCATTATACATACAGATATATATATATATATATATATATATGTACATTGTGTAAAGTGTTTTGTTAAAGGGTAGACCAGTGCTGAGATATAAGGATGTATGCAGGGTTTCCTTGAGGGAATTTTCTATAAGTGAAAGGAACTGGGAAAATGTGGCTGCGGATCGCAGCACATGGAGAGCAAACATAAAGAATGGCACAGCAACTTTCGAGACAGTGCTGATGTCAAATTAAGAAAACAAAAGGCGCAAGATAAAGGAGACAAGGCCGGGTACACGTTGCTCGTTCTGTGGATGGATCTGTCTGTTCAGGATTGGCAAATTTAGTCACGAGAAAAGATGTTCAGTAAAGCAGCACCCAGTATGAGACACTGATGCTTTTAACAATCTACTGACTTATCATGATTGCTTACTACCAACCGTCTGTCAAGACGCCAAAGGCCATATATATATATATATAAATATATATAGTGTTTTGTACGGTCACATGGCATTAGTTAGTTTCAGTAATTTTTTAAAGTCTGCTCTTATTTCCCCACCTATTTATAATATTGTTTTTCTATTAATATCTATTTTCTACTTGTTTATCCTAAAAATAGTATTTGTTTTTACTGTTATAAATCCATTTAATTTTTTGCTTCATGTTTATGCTATAATATTTTAAATATCTCTGGTGAAGCATTACGATACATTGCTTTTATCATGTTTGCATGTTAATTATCTCATTTCTCCTCTCAGCCACTAAGCCTGGAACACGTATGTTGTTTTTCTTATAATAATCATAATAATATTAATACAATAATTGATCGGGTGTTTTATAGCCAAGTTGAAACCATGTTTTATAACCTCATTTTAACATAATAAACTCAAGCATGTTATCACAATAAACTAAAAAATGTGAACATAATAAACTCAAGAATGTCATCATATTAAACTCAAGAATGTGAACATACTGAACTAAAAAATGTGATCATAATAAGCTCAGGAATGTGAACGTACTAAACTCAAAAATGCGAACATAATAAACTCAAGAATGAGAACATAATAACCAAAGAATGCGATCATAATAAACTCAAGAATGTGAACATAATAAACTCAAAATTGTGAACATAATAAACTCAAAAATGAGAACATAAAATACCAAAGAATGTGATCATATTAAACGCAAGAATGTGATAATAATAAATTCAAGAATGTGAACATACTAAACTCAAGAATGAGAACATAATAAACCAAAGAATGTGATCATAATAAACTCAAGAATGTGAACCTACTAAACTCAAAAATGTGAACATACTAAACTCAAGAATGTGAACATACTTAACTAAAAATGTGATCATAATAAACTCAACAATGTGAACCTACTAAACTAAAAAATGTGAACATACTAAATTCATGAATGTGAACATACTAAACTCAAGAATGTGAACATACTAAACTCAAGAATGTGAACCTAATAAACTCAAGAATGTGAATATAATGAACTGTACCTTTCATCACAAAATATAGTCAATCTTAGTCTATCTTTTTTTGCTGTTGGGACATGCCTACAAATGGAGTTTCTTTGAAGTTTTCTAGTTCTAGTGCTAACACATACTTCTTTGTTCTATTATTCCCTACACAATATCATAACCTTGCTTGCGCACCTCTTTTACTTCACGTAAGTACTTGCTTCTCATGACTACTATATGTGGCTTCTCAAAGATGATGTTTCGTCCATTTGAATACTTTCTGAATGTAAAGCCTGCAGCTCTCACATTCCTCCATAATGTAGACTTTGATATTTCAATACTGTTGTTCTTTTTCAGCGATACTTTTAATTTTCTTATTGTAACAGTTTCATTCATACCCAACAATTTGCGAATTTCACTTCTAATAAGTTCACTGTCGAAATTATCCAACATTTTTGCTCTTCATTGTGATTTTGTATATTTTGAACATTGACGGTCACGTGCTTGAATCCAGCGATTAAATGACCGTTTAGATAAATCCAAAATGTGTCTTGTCCTATCCTCAGGGTTTTCTAAAGAATGAAATAATCTTCCTCGTTTAGCCTCTTTGCAAAAATAGCTATACATTTTTATTGCGATGTTTTGTAAACTGCAGAATTTCATTTTAAGACTCATGATAAATGTTATAGTTCCACGTCTTCGCCGCTGAATGAACGGAAATGGAACACACAATGTTTCTTTTTTTTTACAAGTGTCTAATTGTGTCAGAAAACCCACGTTGAAAGCGTGCAAACACGTCAATTTGACCGTGTATGGATTTTTACTCGCTATATTTAACTTAAAATACTGTAAACATTAAGTTTTGACTACATCAATGGGTCGTTATAAATTTATATAAATCAAATAAGCAACAGTAATAACCAAATGTTTTTTTTAAAATGAAATTAATTCCTTGTTGGGTTCTAATCAGTATAACTTTACATGCAAATTTTGAAGAACTTACAAAAATCGTTTAAAAAGATATCGGTTTTAAAAGTTGGGCACGAGTTATGAAACGGACTATAGTCAGTGATTCCCTGCAACTATCTCTTCCGGATATTTCTCTCTGGGTTCTACCTAGTACTATGCCTCTCATAAAGATCTTGTATAGGCCATCACGCTGTTCAATGTGACCTACATTTGTATGATTTTTTTCTTTGTGATCTTGGCAGTCAATCGTCTATATTATAATTTGGCACATAATGAATACATTTGTTTCTTTCTCCAGTGTCCACGGTAATCTGAAAATGTGTATCCATCATCAGACACACAATAAATTAGAACATTTGAAAACAAGAAATTCACTCATTTACATATAATATTTAACATATGGATGTGAATCATGGACACTAGGACAACTGACAAGAAAAAACTGGAGTCTGTAGAAATGTGGTTTTACAGAAGAATGTTGAGAATGCCATGGGCAGGTAAGAAGAGTAATGAAAACGTTCTGAAAAAGGCCTACACAAAAAGAGAGCTAATTTCCAATATTAGGAAGAAACAATCATCATTTTTGGCCATGTAATAAGAAAAGAACAGCTGGACTTTATTGCAACAACTGGGAAAATTGAGGGACGAAGAGATAGAGGGAAGCAAAGAGAAAAATTACCAGACAGCTTAAGAGGATGGCTTGGCAGAAGGTTAACAACAGAAATGATAAATAACTGTCGTGATCGAAAGTTGTGGAGAGACATGATCACCTACGCCAGCTGGCCTGGTACTTGATGATGATGAGAATGATAAACCTCAAGATGACATTTATACTGTAATGTTAGGTGATAACATTAGCAAAAATTATTGACGCATTCTTATCAACTTTCACTAGTAATTTTTAACAGATATATTAGGAGGGTATGCATAGTGAATATTTCAATAGTTCAACCTTTATCAGTCGTTTGTAGAGAACAGGCAAATAATTGCAATGCTGCGGTAAAAGCTGGTAGCGAGGAGCCAGTGGACAGGTGTGCTAACCACTCCAAAGTATGGTGACAGCTTTACAAGAAAGGAACACAACACAATACTGACGTTTCGGCCTGTGGCCTTCTACAGAATACAAGGACAACGACAACAAACGGTGAAGCACAATTATTTATAACTACATATTATCAAGTGAATGGCGAGGAAAGTAGGATGTTGCAATAAGAAAAGAGACATAAGAGAGAAATGAATACTACATGAGAAGAGGTAGGATGAGCGTCAAGATATATAAAATATAATGAGAGAAAAATGTATCATAAAAGGCACTTAGCTCAAACAACAAGTCTGTCCTCCGTGATGGTAAACATCAGATTGACTTGGAGCGTTTAGGCTGTATTTAGAAAGTACCACATGACGGAAACTCGCGAGTATAGAAGGACAAAAGACCTGTGTCGCTGGAAAACCAAGGCTCGGAGGGGCAAATCAGCCAGATAACAATGACCGGGGGGTGGGGGGTGGGAGAGGGAGAAATGTGGCTACATAAATCACTCGGACAATGCAAGTGAGAGATCCGGCGAGAGGTTGAAAGACAGTGTGAATGAAAAGACAATGCAGTGAACTGGAAGATGAGGTGAGAGAGATAGACTCTACAGAATGGATGGTCTGAGACTGGATGAATTGAGAGGTAGGGCAACGAAGGAAGGTAGAGGGAGGAAGTGAATAACAGAGGAAGAGATAAGGAGAGGAAGAATAAGAAAGCCGGTATAAGTCAAGTAGGTAGGGAGAATGACGGTAGAGTGATAGAGTGGTGGTCCGGAGGTAGTTAGTAAATAGATAGGTAGGGAAGTATTAGAGTAGGAGGTATGGAGAGGAGGGATAAAAAGTAGGAATGTGAAAATTTGATAGGAGGACAGGCGGTAGGTCAGAAGTCAATAGAAAGAAAGGGAGTCTGAAAGAAGTGGAGTAATAGAGGAATGGTACGCAAGATGTATGTACCATAGGAGGTAAAGAAGTTGGGAAATGATCGAACAAAGGGGGATGATGAGGGTCCTAGAGGAGGAATGAAAGTGGACATCAGGATAAGGGGGATACTGGAATAGTAGGTATAGAGGAGTAGTGACTACAAGTGAATAGAGAGGAAAGGGGTGAGCTAGGAGTAGATCAGCAGAGAGGTGGTGGGAAGGACGAGGAACAATAGAAGTGGGCAGAGAGATGATACAGTCCAGGTGGTGGGAAGGACGAGGAACAATAGAAGTGGGCAGAGAGATGGTACAGTCCAGGTGGAGATGTGATATAGTGATAAGTAGGTGAAGGACATGTAGGTAGTCAGAAGAGGCGGAGGGAGAGGGGTTATGACGAAGAAGGCAAGATAGGGGTTACTCAAAGAGGATATGGAAAGCAGGGATGAACGAATAGTAGGTGACCCGAGAAGTGAAGTAGAAAGAGAGGTCCATAGGTGGGAGGATGGAGTCGGAGGAATGAGGGTCCTCAGAGTGACAGGGATACATTGATGCCACGAGCGGTGAAGCAACCAAAACGAGCGATCAGACTGTGCTCAAGAGTGAGCCGACTGTGGTGATCAGAGGAGCATGATACTAGGCCAGTTACCAAGACATCAGTCTTACCTCTATGAACCCTCGAGTTAAAGTGGGCTGCTACAGGAGTGCCCGCTTCTTGGGTGATGTCATTCAAGTGTTCCATTACCGTCCCCAATACGACGACCAGATTTGCCGATGTATGTCAACTTGCATCGCTTACAAATGATGGCATAAATGATGTTCCTCTATGTGCAAGTGAATCACTCTCTGATCTCGAAATGACCATTAGGGAAGAGGACAGTATCAGTCTGGAGACCGTGGTCACTAGTATTGCATACTCTGCAACAACACCTCCTATCCCAAATCCATCTCCTCACCTCTAACTTTCCTGGCGCTCTTCGCTTCATTCGCCATACTATCTACCACCACAACCGATCTATGCATGACTTTTTGTCCTCTCAACACATACGTATACTCTTACACCCCCGTCCTCCTCCTCCTCCCTCACCTCTACCTCTCCCGTCTGTCTCTGACTCTAGCTATCTTGTCGCCTGTATTCCCTCTTTATTTGCCCCTTTCTTTTCTATCTTAGTAGTGGTGAGTACCAAGCCCTCCAGGATCTTCACCGACGTGATGATATTGTCATCAAGCCGGCCGACAAGGGTGGTTCTGATATTGTCATCAAGCCGACCGACAAGGGTGGTTCTGATATTGTCATCAAGCCGGCCGACAAGGGTGGTTCTGTTATTGTCATCAAGCCGGCCGACAAGGGTGGTTCTGTTATTGTCATCAAGCCGACCGACAAGGGTGGCTCTGCGATGGTATGGAGGAAAGACCTCTATATCCAGGAAAGTGATCAACAATTTTCCGACTCGACTTTCTACCTCCCCACTCCCGTCGACACCACTGTTTCTAACAACGCCGTGGTGCGTCGTACGATCCTCCGTTTCATTCAGGATGGGCTACTTCCCTCCAGCTCCTCCTGTATGATCCTTCCTGATGACTGCTTGGTAAGACCCTCTTTCTATATGCTGCCCAAAATACATAAACCTGACTCTCCTGGACGACCTATTGTCTTTTCCATCTCATGTCCCACAGCTTTCATTTCTGACTTCCTTGACTATGTCTTTCAACCCATAGTTATCGGCCTCCCTTTGTATATCAAGGACACCAACGATGCCCTCAATATTTTTGCTTCTATCACCCTCTTTCCTGATCGTCACTACCGCCTCTACGTTATGGATGCCTGCACCCTGTATACTTCTATTCCCCACTCCCACGGCCTTCAAGCTCTTCAGTTTTTCTTGGACAGTAGGATCCAACCTTCCATCGCCACTGGTGTCCTCCTTCGTCTAGCGGAATTAGTCTTGAACCTCAACTCTTTCGAGTTCAATGGCAATTTCTTCACCCAGATCAGCGGTGTGGCGATGGGCACTAAAATGGGCCCTAGCTATGCTTGTCTCTTCATGGGCTATCTTGAGCACCAAATCATCCATACCTACGAGAGCCCCCTTCCCCTTAAGTATCGTAGGTTCATCGATGTCTGCATTGGTCTGTCTGACCTTCCAGAGGAGGAGATCTCCCGTTTCTTCGAATATGTCGGACAATACCACACCTCTATCCACTTCACCTTCCATATCTCCACTTCTTCCGTATCTTTCCTAGACATCATATTGGGAACTTCTCATCTTCTCACCTCGGTCTTCTACAAGACCACCGACTCCCACAGTTTCCTCCGCTACGACTTTTCTCACCCAAAATTCTGTAAGAACTCTCTTCCTTATTCTCAGCTTCTCAGACTTCGTCGCCTTTGCAAAGACGATGAACATTTCCTTCACAATGCCCGCCTCATGTCTGATTTCTTCCGCCGGCGCATCTATCCAGAAGCAGCTCTCCTCTCTGCCTTACGTCCAGTTCTCCACACTTCACGTCAGTCTGCTCTTACCACCTCTACTCATCCCCCCTCGGATAGAGTAGTGCTCACCCTCACCTATCACCCTCACCACTACGCTGAGATTAGGACGATTCCCCGCTACCTCCCTATTCTTGGATCTCACCTTACTACTCGTCTGCTCTTCCCCGACACGTCATTAGTGGCATTTAGACGTGACCGGAACCTCCGTGACTTTCTTGTCAGAGGCCGTCTTCCTGCTGCCTGCCTTAGCCATCGAGGTACTATCTGCTGCAACCGCAGAGTATGGAATACTTGTGACCACGTTCTCCAGACTGATACTGTCTTCTTCCCTAATGGTCCTTTCGAAATCAGAGAGGGACTCACTTGCACATCGCGGAACACCATTAATGCCATCAATTGTATGCGATGCAAGTTGACCTACATCGTCAAATCTAGTCGACGTCAACTATCAAAGTGCCGTGAACACTTGAATGATATGACACGAGAAGCGGACACTCCTGTAGCAACCCACTTTAACTCAAAGGGCCATGGAGGTAAGACTGATGTCTTGGTAACTGGCCTAATATCATGCGCCTCTGATCGCCACAGTCGGCTCACTCTTGAGCATCGTCTGATCGTTCGTTGGGGTTGCCTCACCCCTTGTGGCATCAATGTATCCCTGTCCCTCTGAGGACCCTCCTTCCTCCGACCCAATCCTCCCACCTATGGAACTCTCTTCCTATTTCACTTCTCGGGTTTTCTACTCGTCGTCCATTCCTGCTTTCCATATCCTCTTTGAGTAACCACTATCTTGCCTTCTTCATCCTAAACCTCATCCCCCTTTCTCTTCTGACTACCTACATGACCTTCACCTTTTTATCACTATATCTCCTCTCCACCTGGACTGTACCATCTCACTGTCCACTTCTGTTTTTATTCGTCCTTCCCACCATCTCTCTGCTGATCTACTTTTAGCCAACCCTTTCTCTCTCTATTCACTTGCACTCACTACTCCTCTATACGTACAATTCCAGTTAACCCTAATCCGGATGTCCACTTTCATTTCTCTCCTATGACCCTCATTATCCCCCATTGTTCTATCATTTCCCAAACGCCTATACTTCTATGGTATATATCTCTTGCGTGCCATTCCTCTATTACCACACTTCTTCCACACTCCCTCTCTTTCTATTCACTTCTGACCCGCCGCCTCTCCTCCTATCCACTTTTTACAAACCTGCTTCTTATACCTCCTCTCCATACCTCCTACTCTAATACTTCCCTACCTATCTATTTACTAACTACCTCCGGACCACCCCTCTATCACTCTACCGCCATTCTCCCTACCTACTTGACTTATACCGGCTTTCTTATTCTTCCACTCCTTATCTCTTCCTCTGGTATTCACTTCCTCCCTCTACCTCCCTTCGTTGCCCTACCTCTCAATTCATCCAGTCTCAGACCATCCATTCTGTAGAGTCTATCTCTCTCACCCCATCTTCCAGTTCACTGCATTGTCTTTTAATGCACACTTTCTTTTAACCTCTCGCGGGATCTCTCACTTGCATTGTCTGCGTGATATATGTAGCCACTTTTCTTCCTCTCCCCCTGTCACCCCCCCCCCCCCACCTCGGTCATTGTTATCTACCTGATTTGCCCCTCCGAGCCTTTTGTTTTGGGCCTCTAGTTTTCCTCTCACCAGTGACCATTGTTTTCATAGTAGTTTGTCAGCTTCGTCTATTCCCCCCTCCTCCCCCCCCTCAGATTGGTTTTCCAGCGACACAGGTCTTTTGTCCTTCTATATTCGCGTGTTTCCGTCACATGTTACTTTCTAAATACAGCCTAAACGCTCCAAGTCATTTTGATGTTTACCATCACGGAGGACAGACTTGTTGTTTGAGCTATGCGCCTTTTATGATACATTTTTCTCTCATTATATTTTATATATCTTGACGCCCATCCTACCTCTCTTCATGTAGTATTCATTTCTCTCTTCTCTCTCCTTTCTTATTGTAACATCCTACTTTCCTCACCCTTCACTCGAACATCTAATATGTAGTTATAAATAAGTGGGCTTCATCGTTTGTTATTGTTGTCCTTATATTCTGAAGAAGGCCACAGGCCGAAACGTCAGTATTGTGTTGTGTTCCTTCCTTGCAAAGCTGTCACCATTCTTTGGAGTGTTTAGCACACCATACCACAGGCTCCTCACGTCGTTTGCAGATCCCGTACCAAAGTTATTTAAAAATGCATGCAATTGCAGCAGTCAAATGTGTATCAATCTTTGTGCTATCATACAATAATGATAAATAAGATCAAACGCCATTATTACAACTCTTTAGCCAAACGCCAGATGTGACCATGAAATTTATACTTTTTGGACGTTAATCGTTTTATTTGTGTTTTTGTTTTCAGTTTAACATTGTGTTCGTGTTTATAATTAAAATGCGTTTCATTTAATAACATACTTATTATGTTATATTCTTTTCTCAGTTAAACCATGTCCAAAACAATCCCCATCTGATATTTACATTTGTCTGGACACTTCTGGTAGTATTGGAAAAGAAAACCATGCTAGAAATGTCATCAGTCTAGCAAAAGTATTTGCAGCTGTGCTAGGCGATAACAATAACGTACAGGTCGCAGGTGCTATTTACGGAACTGGTGCATATCACAGAATGGATTATAGCTCCAACAAAGAGGTCGTTGACAAGGTAAATATGTTTTTTTTTTATATACTTCATGTGTGAATGTGTGAACACTCAACTGATGTTGTTGTTGATTATTTTTTAAAAAAATGTCGCGGGAAAGCCTCACTGTACCTTCAATATAAACAGTCAATAGCACACTCGTAAAAAAAAAAATTGTCGGATTTTGCTGAAGCCCACACACACACACACACACACACTCACATACACACACAAACACACACACACCCACACTCCTTAATTTGGAAAATGAAATAAAACCCGGATGCTCTCCTGGGATATGTTTTGGTATGTTCAGTTTATGTTCAGCAGATGTCACAGAAGGGTTTGCAACGTGCATTGCTGTAAGTCCTTTTTTGTGCGAGCAACCTTGCTTTGTGATGGAATCAATGCCTGCTATATACACTATTATTTCTATTTGCGGCTCTCTCGGTCTACCTTATTTTCTTGTCCCTCGTGTTTCCCATTGTGTTATTCATGTTATTTATGTTCATCACGTGGTCGACATACATATATTGTAGTAAAAGAGTCACGCCAAGTGACGTTTAGAAAATACGGTGTTAGTTACCATAGGTTTTACAGATCGATTTTACTTCGGCACATGATTTTTGGGGTAATGTGGTCGGTATTACGCCCTTGCCGCTTTACCTTCCCAGAAAAAAAAAAAAAGTCCACTACCCATTAAAGGCTGTGTGAACCGGAGCCGTCGAGTGGGACTGAACCATACCTCTTGTCCTTTGTAATCTAGATAAAAAACCACTGAACTATCGCTATTCCCGACATGCATATATGGCCACCCCTAAATATCGGTGCTGGAATCGGATTCTTAGTTATCTCTTTTACTTTGCTTTGCACTTAAATGCATATATAGAGAAACCTTTTTCGCGAGACAATTGTTTTTTTTTTATGCATCTTGTGTGGTCTTTCTTTTCGTTGTTAAAAGCTATAGAGTTCACATGCATATACAATCTGTATCTTAATACTTCCAGCGCCGCAGATTTTGTACAGGGCTTGTTATGTTTTCGCCAACTTTCGACCAATCAGCTTCTATTATTAGCGAGATTTTTGATCTTATTTAATGAGTCTGTGCTTGCCACCTTTCTTTCTCTAAAGGGTTAAGGCATAAAAATGCGAAGCTGCAGTAAAGCTGAATGTGAGGAAAAATTAAAAAATAGAAAAAAAAATAAATGGTATGTAAAAACATATTGGGCCGAAACGTTGTTTAGTCTGTGTCGTCCACATATCACGTAAAGCTTCTTACATACCTTTTTTTTCTATTTTTAATTTTTCCTTTCTTTCTCTAATAAGTTTTCTTGTGTCTCTTTTGTTAGTGTCTCTCTCGGTCGTCGTCTTTTCTTGTATCCCGGTGTTTCCTACATAAAAACATGTTTTAAAATTATTTTGCAGTCTCTTCTTAACAAATGTCCAATATAGGTCCATCTTCTCTTCTTAATTGTAGATGAGATCCTTGATAACATAGCAATTTCTCTTATCTTTATATTAATTTTGAATTCTTTAGATTGTAAGCAGAGTATATTCCTAGGATATTTGTCTCCAAAAGCGTTTAGTTTTATTTCAATTTATTTGATTGTTTTCCAGCTTTCACGTTGGAGTTGAATATTTACAGTATATTCACTGAGTGTGCATGCAAGCATCAACATGTTGAATCATTGTAACGTAAATTTTTAAGCATCAAAATTCATTCGGAATTTTACCGAGACTCATATTTTACGATGAATAAACGATTTGAACATTGGTCACACGCGTCTGATTGAACGCAGAATTGCGAATTTTGAATAAGGCTTTACTAAATAGAGAAAATTATCACAACTTTAATGTGTTATGATTTATCTTGTACTAACTCCGTCTTTCATTTCACAGGCCATTAGAGGCCTTGATTATAGGGGCAGCAGTACTGGAACTGCTAAGTGTCTTAGATTAGCAAAGACATATTTGGCGAAAGGACGAGTAAACGTTCCAAAAAGTATACTTTTACTAACCGATGGAAAGTCCGATAATACAACTGACAGTGAGTATAATTATTGTATATGCATCACACATATTATCATACATGTATATAATAGAGACGAAGGCGTGACTCACAGCACCAGAGCTGAAAGTTGTCAGCGACCCACAGCTGATGGCTTGAGCCAGGATAGGTGACCCAGAACCATCCAGACCCTGCTCCACCTCTCCGTAGTGCCTCCAGTAACAGATTAACCTGTCTTGTCTGGCCAAGTGAGTATGGATCGATGAGGCAAGACAACCTGGTACTCAAAAATTACATGCAGATGTCGGATGTGTTGGGCCAAAAGGCGAAAATATCACAGTTATACTGCAAACCACAACACGACGCAGACACGCCCACTTAACGTCCTTTTAAGAGTGTATGATGAAGAGGTATACTCCTTTATATAAGAATAGCATGTTCCCCTTTAGTCATATGGGGAACAATGCTATTATAGCTTGTTTCATAACTCGTGCCCAACTTTTAAAATCGATAGCTTTTTAACCGCTTGTTGTAAGTTGTTCACAATTTGCATGTAAAGTTATAATGATTAGAACCCAACAGGGAATTAATTTCATAAAAAAAAACATTTGGTTATTATTGTTGCTTATTTGATTTATATAAATATATAACGACCCATTGATGTAGTCAAAACTTAATGTTTACAGTATTTTAAGTTAAAAATAGCGAGTCAAAATCCATACACGGGAAAATTGACGTGTTTCCACGCTTTTACCGTGGTTTTGTGACACAATTCTATCTATCTATTGACCTTTCGAGCCGTAACCGGCCCATAGGGCGTAGACCAAGATACACCTTCACCTATATGAATTTTTGTTCTAGCAGTTTTCTTTTAAAGATATTTTATCAAATCTCGCCATCTGTCTCTGTTCTGTGCAAGCAGTTCTATCTCATTGAGGGAGAATGAACACAATTAGGCACTTGTAATAAACACGAGAAATTGTGTGTCCCATTTCCGTTCATTCATAGGTGCAGACGTGGAACGTTAACATTTATCATGAGTCTTAAAATGAAATTCTGCAGTTTACAAAACATCGCAATAAAAATGTATGACTTTTTTTTGCAAAGAGGCTAAACGAGGAAGATTATTTCATTCTTTAGAAAACCCTGAGAATAGGACAAGACACATTTTGGATTTATCTAAACGGTCATTTAATCGCTGGATTCAAGCACGTGACCGTCAATGTTCAAAATATACAAAATCACAAGGAAGAGCAAAAATGTTGGATAATTTCGACAGTGAACTTATTAGAAGTGAAATTCGAAAAATGTTGGGTATGAATGAAACTGTTACAATAAGAAAATTAAAAGTTTCGCTGAAATAGAACAACAGTATTGAAATATCAAAGTCTACATTATGGAGGAATGTGAGAGCTGCAGGCTTTACATTCAGAAAGTATTCCAATGGACGAAACATCATCTGTGAGAAGCCACATATAGTAGTCATGGGAAGCAAGTACTTACGTGAAGTAAAAGAGGTGCGCAAGCAAGGTTATGATATTGTGTACTTGAATGAAACATGGATCAATGCTCACCACACTAACCAAAGGGAATGGCAGTCATCAGATGGAAAGATTAAGAGATTAATACCTAGCAGCAAAGGACAGCGCTTGATAATTGCTCATGCAGGTAGTCGACAACATGGACTAATACAGAATGCAAAGCTCATTTTTCTTTCAAAATCCATAGACAATCGGGATTATCACTCTGAGCTGAATGGTCACATATTTAGACATTGGATTGAAAATTATGTTCTCCCATCACTAGATCGACCATCTTGCCAAATAATGGACAATGCAGCGTACCACAACATTGTTGCACTTGAAGATAAAGTCATCCAGTACAAAAGATGCCATTAAGATATGGCTCACAAAGGAGCACATACAATTTAATAACATGTACTTAAAACCTGAATTACTATATCTAGTAAAGCAAAAACAAAGGACAAAGATTTTTCAAATAGATAAGATTATCCAAGAGCACGGTCATATAAGTTTGAGGCTGCTACCTTACCATGCTCATTTAAATCCAATAGAACTAATCTGGGCAAAATTAAAAGGACAAGTGGCAGATGAAAATACAACATTCAAAATATGCGATGTAAAGACTCTTGCTAATCTCGCTTTATTAAATATAGACAAAGATTATTGGGCTAAATGTGAAGACCACGTCTTAAAATAGGAAGAGGAATATTGGAAAAATGATGGTTTGTGGAATGTTCAACCCCAAACAGTTATTAATCTTTTAGACTCGTCTGATTCAGAATGAAAGTATATAGCCCTCACAATGTTGGCCCCTATATTACCTTAAATTAGTTCAACAAACAGGACCACACAACTATGAAAATTGGACATACAGGTATACCTTGATATTATCGTCCGTCCTCGAACTGAGAAGACAATAATTCTCCTGGTGTTTTGTCTTATTAGGTTATTTCCCCATTACGGCCACGCCTTTACCTAGTGAAAATTAATCATAGACCAGCAACTACGGTAATTTCTATTATTTAGGGGTTCACAATTTACAATTTTGACAAACATCAAAGAAATTCGCCGCTTTAAGAAAACTGCAGCTGCAAGATATTTGTTAAATATACATTTAAAGGGTCTTTTGCATTCTAATAACATTTGGAAAATTTCAACAGTTTTTAACAAATGGTTACTGAGTAAAAGCGTTTTGAAGTAGGGTACATGATTTGAAATGAGCTATAGGAAGGTACATGGAGGGGGTGGATGTTTGACCACGGCAAACTGTAACATTTTGAAGAGTTTGTGTTTTGATGTGGGAATTTTTATGATGGTACCATAATCTTGTGTGTTACCAGGGTCTCATTAGGAGGGAAGTAAAGAATAGTAACACTGTGACGTTCTAGACATGTTGTAAGAGGCGACTAAAGAGGCTGACCGATAGCTTGACAAGCTGTCATAAACAAGTTTTGTTATGGAAACAGAGTCATATATTTTAGAAGCAGTGATTTCTTTTATATGTGCCATTTTGGCACGCAAGGTTTCTGTTTTTGAGATTGTGGTTCTGCCCTATGTGCCGTCTTCAGATCGAAAGAATAATAGATAGATCATAATTTAGGGTTAAGGGATGGCTCATTTTTCTTGTGCAGAGGAAATTATAATTTCTTTTTTTCAGTTTGTATAGCACTCATAGAGCAAGTAAGTTTCAATGTGTTTCTTCAGGGTGAAATATTGAAAACTATGAAAGTAAGACAGATACAATTTTGTGAACATAACTGAGTGAAACAGCAGTAACTAAAGTTAACGAAACATGTAAATAAGAAGGAGGAAGTAAACAATTTAATACTGAAAAAAACAGTAATTTGATAATCAAAACTACACTTTTTTTAAAAACCAAGCTGAACCAGGAGCACAACATAGCGAAGGGGTAGCTATAATGCTATCAAAGAATGCACAGAAGACACTAATAGAATGGGACGCAGTGGGACCAAGACTGGTGAGAGCAACATTTAAAACAACCAAAAACAAAATAAAATTACACATTATACAATGCTATGCACCAACCAACGACAAAGATGACTCAGTTAAAGATGATTTTTATAAACAGCTACAATGTCAGATGGGTGCAAGACGAGCCAAGGATATTATAATCTTGATGGGAGACCTAAATGCTAAGGTAGGATCAGACAACAGAGGCTTCGAAGAGATTATGGGAAAACATGGACTTGGAGATATAAACGAGAATGGAGAGATATTTGTGAATTTCTGCGCCCTTAATCAAATGAGCCTAGGAGGAACAATATTCCAACATAAAAGAATACACAAAGCTACATGGGTGTCACCAGATAATAGAACGGAAAATCAAATTGATCACATATGTATTAATAATAAGTTTAAGTCATCCTTACAGGATGTAAAAGTATATAGAGGGGCAGATATAGCTTCTGATCATCATCTTCTGTTAGCCAAACTTAAAATTAAATGAAAAAGGTATACTACAACGAATAAGGGTAGAAAGTATTTCAATGTATGGTTTCTTAAAGAACAAGGAATTAAAGATAAATTCGCAGTCACAATATCAAACAAATACCAAGTCCTCCAACAACTAGAAAATACAATAAATATAGAAGATCATTGGAAACAGGTAAAAAATATATGGAAAGAGACATGCGAAGAAACACTGGGGAAAAGAGAACGCCAGAATAAGGCATGGATGACAGCAGGGACCCTGGATAAAATTAAAGAAAGAAAGAACAAGAAAGCAGACATAAATAAAAGCAAAACAAGAAGTAATAAAGCCAAGACACAGGAAGCTTACACAGAGGTGAACAAAGAAGTGAGAAGATGCATTAAAAGGGATAAGAGGAAATATATAGATGAATTAGCTGAAGAGGCAGAAGAGGCAGCAAATAAAGGGAATATGAAAGAACTGTACAACAACACAAAGAAATTAGGTGGAAAATACAAACAGATCAACGCCTTTATTAAAGAAAAGAAAGGAAATCTGCTTAGTAATATAAGGGAACAAATGGAGAGATGGAAAGAGCACTTCGAAGAACGTTTAAACAGACCCGGCTCAAATAATCCTCCAGATATACCACCAGCAGAGGAAGAGTTACACGTTAACTAAGGAAAACCAAGCAAAGAAGAAATGATGAAATCCATCAAACTATTAAAAGATGGTAAAGCCACAGGACCAGATGAAATTCTTTCGGAAGCCATCAAAGCAGATATTAACACCTCTACCAAGATGTTACATTATCTATTGGATAAAATTTGGGAGAGGGAAGAAATACCTAAAGACTGGAGAGAAGGTTATATGATCAAACTACCAAAGAAAGGAAGTTTACAGGAGTGCACAAATTATAGGGGGATTATGCTACTATCAGTGCCAGGAAAAATATTAGGCAGAATCATTTTGGAGAGACTAAAAGAGGCTATAGAGAAACACTTGAGAGATGAACAAGCAGGTTTTAGGAAGAACAGATAAAGTGCTGATCAAATAACTACTCTACGTATAATAGTTGAACAAAGTTTAGAATTAAAATCCCCACTTTATATTGGATTCATAGATTACGAAAAGGCATTTGATAGTTTAGCCAGAAGAATGCTTTGGAAGTTGTTGAGTCATTACGGAATCCCCATAAAGATTATTAACCTGATAACAACAATGTATGAAGGAACAAAATGTAGTGTGGTGCATTAAGGACAGCTTACAGAAGCATTTGAAATAAGAACAGGAGTAAGGCAAGGATGTCTCCTGTCTCCATTTCTCTTTCTACTGGCCATAGATTGGATTATGAAAATAACTCAAAATAACAGAAATGGGAGTGGTCACTGACCAAACAACTTGATGATTTAGACTTTGCTGATGACATAGCTCTCCTATCACACAGCCATCAACAGATGCAGGATAAAATGAGTATATTAGATGAGAGATCACAACAGCTAGGACTAAAGATTAATAGAGATTAGACCAACATTATGAGAATTAATGCAGTTGGCAATAACCAAATAAAACTAGGAGAAATACCTCTACTAGACGTACAATCTTATATATATCTGGACAGTAATATAGATAAAGAGGGAGGAACAGAAAATGATACCAAAATAAGGATATCAAAAGCAAGATGAGCTTTCATTGCACTGGGAAACATATGGAAATCCAAAGAAATTAGGCTAAATACAAACATAAAAACAACTCAAATGTTAAGTCGGTCCTATTATATGGCTGTGAAACATGGAGAATAACAAAATTGACAATCACGAAGGTACAGACTTTCATTAATGGATGCTTGCGCAGAATAAAGGGATGGAAATGGCAGGACAAAGTCACTAACGTGAAATTATGGAAATGTACCGGTCAAATACCAGTGGATAAAGAGATACAGCGAAGACGATGGCGATGGATAGGTCACACACTACGGAAGCCAACTGAGAGTATTACACAACATGCCCTTTTTGGAATCACCAGGGGAAAAGACAAAGAGGAAGACCAAGGAATTCTTGGAGAAGACAGATCGAAGCAGAGATGAAGATGATGGGGAAGACATGGAATGATCTTAAAAGAATGGCAAAAAACAGAACGACTTGGAAAGTGTTTGTTGAAGACCTATGCTCCACTGGGAGCTAAAAGGTAGAAGAGTTCAACAAACGGTCCTTATCAGGACCAAACAACTATGCAAATTGGACATACAGGTATACCTTGATATTATCGTCCGTCCTCGAACTGAGAAGACACTAATTCTCCTGGTGTTTTGTCTTATTAGGTTATTTCCCCATTACGGCCACGCCTTTACCTAGTGAAAATTAATCATAGACCAGCAACTACGGTAATTTCTATTATTTAGGGGTTCACAATTTACAATTTTGACAAACATCAAAGAAATTCGCCGCTTTAAGAAAACTGCAGCTGCAAGATATTTGTTAAATATACATTTAAAGGGTCTTTTCCATTGTAATAACATTTGGAAAATTTCAACAGTTTTTAACAAATGGTTACTGAGTAATAGCGTTTTGAAGTTGGGCAGGTGATTTCAAACGAGCTATAGTGCACTTATCTTCAATGAGTGACATAACATTTAGTGTAAAGTGCCATCGCTATTACCCAGTTATATACTTTCTTCGATACAACTATCTCAAGTACATATTATCGGTGGCTGCATGAACCCCGAAGCTGTGTCTGCTCGGGATATTCTGGCACTCACTAAAGACTCAGTGATAACATACAAAAAATCAAGGTTGTAACGCCCGCTTTCGAGATATAAGAAAACGTATTAAAGAAAAGACTGTCGTGATCGAAAGTTGTGAGAGACATGATGACCTACGCCAGCAGGCCCAGTACTTGATGATGATTATGTTTAAAGAAAAGAATATTAACTCCCTGGTAAGATTTATTCAATGGTCTAAAGCAAAGACGTCGGTTTTCGAACTTTCTAGGTTCGAATCCCGAAACAGGCGACGGTAAATGTTCTTTTCGAATTCTCTTTAATATTTCTTGATTTTAACCACCATTCGTCTCTTGGCAATGAGATGCCTAGCCTTCTCTGATAACGGCGAAAGAAAGTTATCGCTCATGTGTGCGCTCCTCTCACGCAACAGAAACCTTAAAAGTTAAAGTCTAAAAAGGCAGGCTAAAATGGCCCCTGCCCTGGCAAAAAAATGCTAAAAATATTTATTCGAATCATGTTGGAGTCGGATGTACCAGGCCAAAAGTTACAGATATCTCTGCTTGCCATGAGCTAGTGATGCACCGGATCCTCACCCCTTAACAGTTGAACGATGAAGAAAAGAATTATCTGATATTTCAAATATGTTTTAATAATATTAAAGCAATATTCAATATTTCCAGCTATCGCAACTGCCAATGCTATTACTGCAGCTGGAATTCCTATAATAGTTGTTGCCATAACCAAAGAGGTTGATATGTACGAGATAGAGCATGTTGCGTCAAAAAAAAGTGATATCTTTTATTCTGACAACTTCGATTGTGCTGACGAATTACTCCAAGGTGTTGTAGATGGCATTTGCGCAGGTAAGAGTACTTTTTTTTCTATTTGCTTCTATTGCAATCCTCATCATTATTATTGAGTAATTTAGTAAATCTGTAGCATAAAACAACTTTAGACTCAATAGAAAACATGGATTATGAAATACCAGTGTAAAGTAATTTTTGATAAAATTTTGAAAATTTAGATTCATTTTGTTAATAGCCATCTCCTCATTGCGAATCTGACAAGCATATGAGTGTCCAAATGTCTTCTCAAGGATATTCCGCAACTGTCATCAAATATCGACACCGATGTTGTATTGTTTGACCCGCCATCTTTGACTTCCAAAATAACGATCTCCTCTGACATGTCTACTTTGACACGGCTCTTGTGCATCTTTTTACGGTTGAGATTAAGAGACATTTTTTAGTCGATTTTTCGTAAAAACGTTTCTGAGAGCATTCAGAATGTCATTACTTTCCATTGCCTCTTCTCACTCATTTGTCAAACTGGCAAGCCCATCATTATACTTATTACCTTTTACATACGCCCTGTCATGAACTTGATTTTTGTCAGATCAGACCTACAGAGAGAGGCAAAAGCTGCAGGTATCGGCTCCCTCAATGAGATTGAGATGCTTACACAAAACAGAGATAACTAATGCGATTTGATAAAAGACCTTTGAAAGGATTGAAACTGCTAGAAAGAAAATTTAGGAAAAAGAGAAAGTATATCTGGATTTATGCCCCATGGATCGGCCATGGCTTGAAAGGTCAAAAGAGAGAAAGATAGATTTACCTACCCAAAGACTTTCCACTGCCGTTGAGTCCAGCCAAATTTGATATGTATGTGGATGTTCAATGAGTTATTAGATAAACACACACGTGTTTAAACATGTTTCGGAAGCAATGCTATTTCTTTAATGACAGCTATAATTCCCATCATCAAACTATAGTTATTCAACCTCGAAGACACCACACTCTTCCTTCACAGTTCCTCAACCAATATGAGCCGAGAAAGCTCACGATTTCCCTACGCGCCGAACAACATATCTGTATGTGTAAATATCTGCGCAACTCTCATAAGAGTTCTCGAAAACCAATGTTTTGGCATAATTCTCAACGACCAAGTGGTTTTGCTGCTTACATTCTCTATCCAGTGTGATTAAACGGGGAAGGATATGCTGCTCTCATATTAACTGTATTCATTATTTATATAAGGTCACGGTCAAGTACCAGACTTGAACCGGCGTCTTAGCACGCGAGTTGTCCACCCATATGTGCTCGTCCGCCTATCCAGAAATGCTCGGATATTTCTGTATAGTGTCGCCTCAAGCATTTTAAACTCAGATGCGAGGCAACATTCCTCACCTTCCCACGGTAATACCCTGGTACCCATTTCTGCCAATGGCTGGGTCGACCGTGGGGGTATTTTGTTTTTCCAACCACGAGTACAATTCACACTTCTCCCAGCGGGAATCGAACACGGGTTGTCCGAACGTCGGTAGTCCAGTCGGGTGGTTTTCCCAAATCGCTACCGAGGCCCCTATATTTATTATGTATGTGTATATATTATATTATTTATGTGCCCTGGGTTAAACATACCTGATTAAGAATATCCACAATCCTTGATGTTTCTTCTTTTAACCTGCCGTGCTTTGAACCCGTAAATGTATGGTATAGCCAATGATGTGTGTATGCATCGAATCGAAGGTAGGCACGTTTTCGCCAACATCTTATTGTCTGTCGTGATGGGAAAATAAAACTGTATACTTTATACACTATATACTATACACACACGATATATTTAATACAAGGAGAACTCTACATCCATTAATATAAAAAGAGGAGTAAGACAAGGATGCATCCTATCACCAAGCTTGTTCAATTTATGAACTGAGCAAATCTTTAAAAACATCACTAAGATGCCTAAACATTATTGGGAAGATAATCAATAACCTAAGATATGCTGACGATACTTTACTACTAGCAGAAAATCCTAAAGATCTACAACAATTACTTAATGTCATAAACATGAAAAGCAAAAAATATGGACTAGATATGAATATCAAAAAGACTAAAACTATGATCATAAACAAAGAAAGTTCTCAAGACCTACAATTAAATATCAAAGTGGAAGGAATGCATCTAGAGACAGTTCAGAACTACAACTACATGAGACATACTATAACCAGTGATGGAAAATGTACAACTGAAATAAATAAAAGAATATGTATGGTAAAAAGTAATTTCAATGTCATGAAAAATATACTAACATCAAAACAAATAACACCAGGGCTAAAACTAAGAATAACAAAATGTTACATCTTCTCAATATTCCTGTATGGTGCAGGAACATGGTCATTAGACCAGAAAACAGAACAGAGAATTGAAGGCTTTGAAATGTGGATTTATAGAATAATAGGTAGAATTTGATGGAAAGAAAAGAAAACAAACGAGGAAGTTTTAAAACAACTAAAAATGAAAAGAGAACTACTAACCACAATTAGAACGAGACAAATTAAATTTTTGGGTCATGTTAAAAGACACAACAGCATGATAAAAGTAATATTGGAAGGGAAAATACAAGGAAAAAGAGGCAGAGGCATACAAAGACTAACATGGACGAGTAACATCAAAAGATGGACAAGGCAGCCTATAACAATCTGCACCATCAAAGCAAGAGACAGAGTGAAATTGCGCTCCATGGTAGCCAACCTTCGATGCGGAGACAGCACTCAATGATGATGATATTTAATACACTAAGTATCTTGAGTAAATCCAAGGATGGCACGCGCTGTCTCGTTTTGTATTATTTCCAGTCGTTCCTATTACTTATCGCTGAGAGTTTGGATCTCCGGTGCATAATCAATTACAGATAGGCCGGTGCTGGTGTAAAGTAACACAATGGTGTTTTACTCAATTTGTGCAGCTACCTATGCTAATCGGCCGTTTCTGGCTTTCAAAACCACCGTATCTGCATTCTTGATAAAGGCAGGACTCAAATCAAAGCACAATCATATGTATCTCATTGCATGATTTCTCTCCAGAAACTCTGAACATAGACTCACATTTGGCGTTGATGTATTACCTTGCAGCAGGTCAACAGCAGAAATGATACATAAATGTCGAGATCGAAAGTTGTGGAGAAACATGATCACCTACGCCAGCAGGCATGGTAATTGATGATGATGAATAATTGATTGTTCAAAGATAACTATTTCACGTTTCCTTTTCCGGGCTAATTAATTCCCCCACCTTCCTCCCCCACACGCTCCCACAATACGCGCTTGTTTATCTAGCTCATACTGAACGTTTCCTGCAACACATTGTATGCCTCTCCCTGGACATAAACAAAATATCATGAGCCTAAGATTAATAAGTCCCCTCCCCTGCCCTAATGTTTGGTCGCCTGCAACTCATTGTGTGTATTGAATGCGGGAGATAATAATGAGGCTTGAGAAAGTCACGGGAGAATTTCTGTTGGTCCGCGTTCCATTTTTAAGTACCATCTGTCTATGGAAAAAGACGAAGAAATTACATAATTATGAAGAAGTGCTTAACTTGATTTCAAGAAGATGAAACATCAGGAAATCCAGAGTGACTATGTTGTATACCCTTGGTCACATGCAACACTGAAGGCTCAATGCCTGTATGAAAGCTCGCATATATTTCATAGACAAATATCGTAGCATTGACACCTTTGTTTGGACGGCATCCTCCGAAGGTAGGCTGAAATAGGCGCTGCTACTCCAGCTGTTAGACATTGTCCTGAAAAGCATGTTCTCAAACAATTTACCCACCGTGTAGAGCATGGAATTTACGCGGTAGCTTTCTATTTACGCGGTAGCTTTCTATTTACGTGGTAGCTATATATTTACGGGGAGCCGCGATAGCTCAGTGGTTAGTGAACTGGACTACCACGGACAAGGGGTAGGGTTCGATCCCAACCGACGGCTTCTGGATTCACCCAGCCTTAAATGGGTACCGGATTTTTTTCTGGGAAAGTAAAGCAGCACGGGCGTAATACTGACCACATTACCCAAAAAATCATGTGCTGAAGGTCTGTAAAATATAGGGTCACTAACACCATATTTCCCTATACGCCACTTGGCGTGACTGGGGTACTTTACTTACTTACTTTACTATATATTTACGCGTGGTATTTGATTAGATTCGACAGAGGTTTAAAAAGATATACTGTATTTAAAAAAAGTAAAGTATCCTTGTCACGCCAAGTGGCGCATAGGGAATATAGTGTTAGTGACCATACATTTTACAGACCTTCGGCACATTATTTTTGGGGTAATGTTGTCGGTATTACGCCCATGCCGCTGTTATAGGTACAGGCAAGTTCCTCCACACCGTCGTTAGAGAATCTAACAGTGCCCTCTACCGAATGCCATCAGGTACTGGTAATCTGTATGTTGCACGTTGAAACAAGGTTTTGATCTCATCTACTCTAATATATTCATTTTCCCCATTCTCCGGCCCTAGATATGTCAGAGATAGTCTTTTCTACTCCTTTGAGCTGTCGATACTGCAGACGTGGAGCGTGGCTCATGCAGGGTCGATATTGTAACTTCTTATCATCTTATCGTCCGCGCCTCCGATGTTAAAGGAATAAATTGTCGACTTTAGTGGAATTTAAGAGCGGCCTATATGTAAATTAGGATAATCGCCTAATCGTCTGAGCCTATGATTATTCTTGAATTGTTGATATATCTCCACTTAGCAGGAACCAGCATGATGTTCTTGCGGCTGACTCAACAATAATCTCCACTGCTCTTGTTTGAATTCCTCTCTTATTTTCTAGCTTCTTTAATTAATAGGTCGTACAGGGATGGAGTCACGAGCCCTCTGGAACAGATTTCCACAGCGATTATTCTGACTTGGACTCCGTACTGACTTATCCCAGTGGCCTGATACTTGTATTTTGCTAGTTTCAATATATGATGTTTCTCTATCCTGAATTGGAATGCTACTGTGAGCTCTGTTAGGATGACGTGGGTTATATCTGGAGTTGTAATATGTAATGTCGGGAGACATCGTATCTCTTCATGCACACATGATACTTTCATTGCCCTGGAAGGTCAACTGCAATCTCCCAGTCGTTCATTATGTCACGGATTATTGAGTCCTTCCAATTCTTTTACTTGAGTGGAATGGCTGCCAAGTGGGATGATTTCTTCAAGAGAGTTTGCTCAGAAAAATCCCAAACCACATTCTGACGCCATCATCAGAGCATGACTGGCACATCATGGCGCAAAGGCATCCCCGACTTCCAGAGCATGACTGGCACATCAC
This sequence comes from Megaustenia siamemsis, assembly GCA_032433765.1. Classification (NCBI taxonomy): domain Eukaryota; kingdom Metazoa; phylum Mollusca; class Gastropoda; order Stylommatophora; family Ariophantidae; genus Megaustenia; species Megaustenia siamemsis. Next base: position 8,587,181 of record JAVIAB010000046.1, read on the forward strand.
GGCGCCGAGGCATCCCTGACTTCCAGAGCATGACTGGCACATCATGGCGCAAAGGCATCCCCGACTTCCAGAGCATGACTGGCACATCACGGCGCCGAGGCATCCCCGACTTCCAGAGCATGACTGGCACATCATGGCGCAAAGGCATCCCCGACTTCCAGAGCATGACTGGCACATCACGGCGCAGAGGCATCCCCGACTTCCAGAGCATGACCAGACATGGTACAAATCTAATGATTTATAGACGAGGTACGAAACGCTGTTTGGACCTGAGGCTGAAGTTTTACAGGCTTTGTGTGTTACAACTGTCACTTCTTGTAGCGTCGGAGGAGTATCGTTTGAGAAGGGTACCAGAATCGCTCGCCCGCATCAGACCTGTCATAGACTTAAGTGGTTCGTCTCTCTGGCTGTCCGAGTAGGTCTCTCTAAGATGTTTCTCCACGTTTACTGTGTCGAAGGCGGGAGGAAACATGATCTTATCCCTCTTCCTGTCCAGGAGGTAGGCGAATTCATCAATCGGACAGCTAGACTTGAATATACTTCGATCCGGGATCTAATATTTACTGAGAGAAAACTGCTATTCTTTTAACTTTATTTTTGTTTTGCAAAGAAGGGAACATGTATGGAACTTGTATTATGTCATTGGACACATAGATGCATATAGTTTACATGATTATGTGAATGTAATCTCAACAGCCTGCAACATGTAATGTCAATTAGTCTGTTCTAAAACAATTTTTACAAGGATCTTGTTTTATATTTTCAGCCGCAGAACCAGGTAAGAATTTAATCAACTTTTCCTCATTTACTCAGGTAGTTACTTTGGCGTTTTTGTTTATCGTACCATAATTATTTTCATTACTGTTTTTGACTTGCAAGGCATATTTAAATGACAAAATACATTGACTCGTCGAAATAATGTTTACATTACGTTTAAGTGATCAGCTTCTTTAAAAAGGAATGGACACACTAGACATGATATATTTTGATAAAAGATGATGCAGTGAAAAGAAGCAACAAAATAAAAAAAATGAGAATTCAATAGAATGAATAAGAAAATTACGTTTCACACATAAATAGCTAACACAATTGACAAGAGGAGATATTTTCGATTGCCTAGTAATGTCACACATTGCTATGTTTCCATAGATATGGCACACAATAAACGTTTATAAAAATTAAAACAAGCTTAATATAAGACTATAATATTTTACTGTAAAAATCTGACACAACATCAAAGTATTTCTATAAATCAGCCGTCGCATTAAGTTACAGCTGTTCTATAGATGAGTTATTCTCAAGCATCAAGTTACAGCTGTTCTATAGATGAGGTATTCTCAAGCATCAAGTTACATCTGTTCTATAGATGAGGTATTCTCAAGCATCAAGTTACATATGTTCTATTGATGAGTTATTCCCAAACATCGAGTTACATATGTTCTATTGATGAGTTATTGTCAAGCATCAAGTTACATCTGTTCTATAAATGAGGTATTCTCAAGCATCAAGTTACATGTTCTATTGATGAGTTATTCCCAAACATCGAGTTACATATGTTCTATTGATGAGTTATTCTCAAGCATCAAGTTACATATGTTCTATTGATGAGTTATTCTCAAGCATTAAAAAACTTCTGTTCGATAGGTGAGTTATTCTCAAGCATCAAGTTACACATGTTCTATTGATGAGTTATTCTCAAGCATTAAAAAATCATCTGTTCGATAGGTGAGTTATTCTCAAGCATCAAGTTACATCTGTTCTATTGATGAGTTATTCTCAAGCATCAAGTTACATCTGTTCTATAGATGAGTTATTCTCAAGCATCAAGTTACATCTGTTCTATTGATGAGTTATTCTCAATCATCACATCTCACATACTGTGATCCTTCGTATTTTGTGACCTACAAAATGTCCAAGTTTAACATTGATAACATGTTCATGGCAGAAACATAATCGCCATCATTTGTTGGCATCGTTACATTTTGGTATGATGATATTTGTGCAATCACCTCTTGTTATGTCAATGTGTTTGTCCTCCAACACATTGTTCAAATTTATGTATTGCTTCTTCTGTCACTTGTGAACATGTTTTACAGTTGCATGAGATTTGTATCTTCCTAAGAATTATGTCATTGACAATAATTGTATCCACTGAATGTTTAGTGAGCAGAGACATTATATATTGTCTGTAGGATGTAGATCGTTTGTTGTAACGATTTTAACAACGTAACAGTGTATAGCTGCAAGTGTTATTGTGTGTTCTCATGTGTTTTTTCTTTCTTATTCGCGTAAATATTGTCTCAATTTATTTCTATATTATTATTTAAAATAAACTACAAGTTTCCACTCATTCAATCTAGCCAGGTCGCTTTATTTCTCGAAAAACCTCTGGTTTCCAATTTTACAGGCTGGGTGAACCTCGGAGCCTTGTCAGTCCGATACAAAAATATTCCACTTCAGGGAATCAAACCCATACATTTTTGTGGTTAGAAAACGGGCTCAACAGCCACTCAGCCACCGCGGCTCCTAACTCCCAGACTGCGAAATAACGCTTTACTTATTCTCATTGTAATGATATCATATTAGTAAGAAACAATCATCATTTTTTTGGCCATGTGATGAGAATAGGACAACTGGAATATATTGTAAGAGCTTGAAAAATTGAGGGGCAAAGAGATCGAGGGAAGCAAAGAGAAAACAATACCAGACAGCTTAATAGAATGGCCAACATCAGAAATGATAAATAATTGTCGAGATCGAACGTTGTGGAGTGATATGATCACTTAAGCCAGCAGGCCCGGTACTTGATGATGATGTAATGATAAAACCTTAGTATGTTCTTTTGTTTCTATATTTTAACACTCGTATTGTTTTTTCTGACTATAATGATATAGCCATAATATGTTCTATTTTCCTATATTGCTAAAACTCATATTGTTTTTGTTTTTTCTCGTTCTTATACCTGTTTGTTTTTCTTCGTTCCTTTATAATTTATATTTAGGGGCTTAATTTGCGTTGTGTCCTTCGTTGATTGTTTGATTGGTAAACATTAAAATGTTACAAACCGTGTCTGCTTGAAGAAACCTTGCTGGGGCAAATATTTCATGTAAAGTTCAAGAAAGAAAGTATAATGTTATGATTAAATTAAGTGCTGCATAAACATTAAAACGTGTTAGTGCTTGCTAGTTGTATATAAACATTAAAACGGGTTAGTTCTTGCTAGCTGTATATAAAGATTAAAACGTGTTAGTTCTTGCAAGCTGTATATAAAGATTAAAACGGGTTAGTTCTTGCTAGCTGTATATAAATATTAAAACGTGTTAGTGCTTGCTATCTGTATATAAAGATTAAAACGTGTTAGTGCTTGCTAGCTGTATATAAATATTAAAATGTGTTAGTGCTTACTAGCTGTATATAAAGATTAAAACGTGTTAGTTCTTGCTAGCTGTATATAAAGATTAAAACGTGTTAGTGCTTGCTAGCTGTATATAAAGATTAAAACGTGTTAGTTCTTGCTAGCTGTATATAAATATTAAAACGTGATAGTGCTTGCTAGCTGTATATAACGATTAAAACGTGTTAGTTCTTGCTAGCTGTATATAAAGATTAAAACGTGTTAGTGCTTGCTAGCTGTATATAAAGATTAAAACGTGTTAGTTCTTGCTAGCTGTATATAAATATTAAAACGTGTTAGTGCTTGCTAGCTGTATATAAATATTAAAACGTGTTAGTGCTTGCTAGCTGTATATAAAGATTAAAACGTGTTAGTGCTTGCTAGCTGTATATAAATATTAAAACGTGTTAGTGCTTGCTAGCTGTATATAAAGATTAAAACGTGTTAGTTCTTGCTAGCTGTATATAAAGATTAAAACGTGTTAGTGCTTGCTAGCTGTATATAAAGATTAAAACGTGTTAGTGCTTGCTAGCTGTATATAAAGATTAAAACGTGCTAGTGCTTGCTAGCTGTATATAAAGATTAAAACGTGTTAGTTCTTGCTAGCTGTATATAAACATTAAAATGTTACAAACCGTGTCTGCTTGAAGAAACCTTGCTTGAGCAAATATTTCATGTAAAGTTCAAGGAAGAAAGTATAATGTTATGATTAAATTAAGTGCCGCATAAACATTAAAAGGAGCCGCGATAGCTCAGTGGTTAGTGAACTGGACTACAAAGGACAATAGGTAGGGTTCGATCCCAACCGACGGCTTTTGGTTCACCCAGCCTTTAATGGGTACCGGATTTTTTTCTGGAAAAGTAAAGGCGGCACGGGCGTAATACGGACCGCATTATCCAAAAATCATGTGCTGATGGTTTGTAAAATTTATCGTCACTAACACCGTATTCCCTATGCGTCACTTGGCGTGACGGGGGCTCTTCGCTTTTTTTTTTAAAAATAAACATTAAAACGTGTTAGTGCTTGCTAGCTGTATATAACCTTTTAAACTTTTTTTTTTTTGGGGGGGGAGGGCTTTCTATACATACTATAATTTTGTGTTCTCTGGAATCATATATGTGTTATATACCCCTTGTGTTTGGAGTTTCTTTCTCAAATACTCTAATTTCCCTGTTGCATATCCCACACACATAACTGTTGTATTAATGTAGAGTTTATCTTCATGAGTTTTGTTTTGGTAATGGTTGTATCCGTGTGCAGACACACAAAACAAAGATGTGTGTAATTATTACTTCTTTAAAAAAAAAATGCTACGACGGCACGATTCAGCTGTGTTGTTTGATAATAATTCTCACACATTTCACTTTCTCTTTATCAGTTATTTTGTTTGTTGCCGTGGCTTGTGCATGTAAACACAAGTAAATATGCCTTATGTATATCAGTGTGTGTTTCATTTGATTTTCTTCTAATTCAGCTTTTCCGTATTATTCCAGTCTTGGATTAATTACTTTTATGAGATACACTTTCCGTATAGCTAAAGTATATATCAAGTTTAGATAATTGGTTGTTTATGAATATAAACAACAAGTGGTGCTATATAGTATCTTCTTCACTTTCTCGATTGAGTAGCTTTTTGTTACATATACATCCTTATAACATATCTCATTTATATTATATTTTTTTGCGGTTAATATCTATTTTATTTTATTATCTTCTAAAGCTTGTGTATTTATTGCATTTTTTTCATATTTGTTTGTCTACCTTTTCTCTCTGCTCTGTAATATGTTTTTGTTATGTGTACTTATTGTTGAAACATTAACTTACATTGCCTTTTAAAAATAAACAATGTCATTCCTTTCTTTGTTTCAGCTGTTGAACCTACACCACGTATGTTGCTTTAATTACACCATAGATCAGCTGTTCTCAAATTGTACTTTACCGTGGACCCCGGTTAAACACATTTTATAGTCGCGGACCCGTCAGATTCAATTTTAGCCGAACATTTAAAAATCAAGAGAGCATCCACCTCTTTTTTATTTGAACAATTTAAATAATGTAATATTTACATTTTGTCATTACCTACCAATCCATTTAGCTGCAAAATATCATCCGATTCTTCTAATCTTTGTGAACCCACGGGTGGCAGCACTCGGACCCCTTGAAGGGCCGCGGACCACAGTTTGAGAATCGCCGATACAGACTACATTTTACAATAATATACATGTAATAAAATAACGATCTTTGTTGTAGTACAAATAATAATAATGCAGCGAGAAAAAAGACGCAACGATGTGTATACATTTAACAGAGCTATTTTGTATGTAAAGATTGATTTATAAATGACAAACATAATCCCTCAAAACATAATAATCTTTGCCATATTGTTGCTCGTATAGACTCATTAACTCTTTCCGTACGTTTGGACATGTTATGCGCCATGTCGATTTCGATTATGTACGTTTAGCTGCACAACGCGTCACTTTCAGTTTGATTAGTGTAAACTGCCATCGTAGCATATTATTGTTATGTCTTGTATCATCGTGGTATTGGTGAAATGTAATACCTTGTTTAATTATTTAAAATATCATATAAAAGTTAAGTGTTAGATAAATATAAACATGTAAATTAAAATATAAAAAAAACGTGAAAAATGTTGTCTGTGAAATCTGTACCGCTAAATTGATAATAACCTTCCGTGCTGAACGAGTTACGAAAATATGTAAGGCAGTAAAGAGAGAGAGCACTGGAAGTAGGTTGGTCACATGTTAGTAAGGGACAAAAGAAGGTTCCCCCACTGTAGATTTGTATGTAGACAATGGTTGGGGAAAAAACAGACAAGAAACTCAACGTAGAACAATTAACTGAGGGGGCTCCTTTTCTAACATTCTAACGATAATGGAGCAGAACGTGAGACTCTCATTTGGTATATACATTTGTGGAACCGACTTAGAAGTGAAACAGTTATCGAACCCTAACACAGAGGACTAGTTATAACATCACGAAAGTTATATCAATTATCACATCAAAACTGACTTCCTGTTCACAACTGAGTGAATTTAGTTCTGTACACCTCTTGACGTTCTATGTGTTTGTTTGCCAGAAGCAAAATATGAGTAATGTGATCAGTAGTACGTCAGTACCGTCCTTCTTTCACAGATAAATCCGTTACTCATTCAACCCAAGGTAACAAAGTAAAACCGTTGATTATGATGGAACTCGATCTCTTGTTGTTAGAGAAGGATTCCATGACCTACTGCTGTTTGGCGTCTCCCTAAATGACAATTAATTAGAAACCATGGTGTTTGTCTATCTCGTTCTTCCTTTTGTCCATTTAAAGAATATTTGGTACGTTATGTAAATGTGAAATGTTTGATCGAATTATCGTCACCTTTCGGTCTATCACATTCTACACCGCTGCAGACAGATAATTTGATGTAACGAGAACCTCGTTCAAATAAGAGTTTTATCTTAGCTGCCTTTTATTACAATTTATTGACACATTGCGTTAATACTGCAAACGTTTCACGGCGAAAAAAAAACACGTATTAATACGAGAATGTTAGTTGTTATTGCTAGCAGAGATGATAAAGGTATATTTGAGGAAATTGTCCTTTTTGATCATCATCATCATCATGAGCCCTACCGGCTGGCGTAGGCGATCATTTCCTTCCACAATCTTCTATCCACAGTGCATCGTATCAGTTCTGTTGTTGACTGTTTTCCATGTCATGACACCAAGCTATCCAGTATGTTCTCCTTTTTTGATCAGACAATGTAAAAAAAAAGTGTTAATGTAAAATATATTGTTGAAAGTGTCAATAGTTAGCTTGTTATTCTCTATACTAGTTCTTTTTTATTCATGGAAGCAGTTTCATTGATTCAGGAAGTCGTTTTTCTGCTGCCTTAGTTGTCACGACATTTAAAACGCGTCAGTAAATTCTGTAGACAAGTTGCTCTGTGCATGTACTGCTCGACTGCACAAACGACTCCAAACGACTTCAATCGAAAAAAAAAAGAATATATAGACGCAGCCACTGCATCTTCTGAGTTTCATCTTTAAAACATGTTAAAACACACACGGCGATTGTAATGTTTCAAGCGATAGACCAGTCTCTGCATTGTGACGTTGTCAACTTTTGTCCTTAGCAAGGTAAAACTCCGTCCAAGTCCTGATCATAGGCAGTAATCTCAAACGACATCGCCGAATCCTTCACTGTAATAAAACGATAACATTCACAATACAACTCAACAGAATCAACAAACGGTTTTAGTGTTGCTCTCTCTAAAGGCATAACGAAAATAAACGCTACAGTCCCAGAAAACTTGAATACTAACATTTTCCTTCACGTATCTTAATGAATGTCCAAATCATAATGTAGATTTAAATAATTCGTGGTCCTAATTTTTCATGTGCTTCTAGTATCCTTCATAGCTGCTGTTGAGAAAGGTCAATGTATTCAAGCTTTGGATTAACTGTTCAATAATACAAGTATAGAATGTGAATGTTTAATCATGACTAGGCAGCAATAGGTTGATGAGTTTATCCTGAAGAGTGCTTTCCTTTCTTATTTGTGCTTTTCTTGATGTAAATGAATAATGCTTAATGGGTAATAGACAGTAATGTTTTACGGTATTTTAAGTGTTTATCAGTTGCCTTTTTAGTTGTGTTATATCACTGGACGGTTTTTTATTTGGTTAGTTTTTCTTTGGAATCATACATTACTGGCATTAGTTTTTATATCATGCCGATATGTTCTCCTATATAGTCTAATTGTGTTCTTGACTTTATTTACATATATTTTTTTCACAAATTTTAAATCTTCTGTAAACAAAAGTTCTTTTGTTTCTTCGGCTTTTACTGATTTACTGGTTTGCTCAAATACTCAACATATGTCGTGACCAGCAAGTATAAAACGCATGTCAGATGTGAATGTATTAAACACGTTCGTGCTGAAAGATACAATTGTCATTATGTGTCTTGATTGCAGCTGCCTATTGAGAAATCAATCAAATATCAAATGTTAAAATCGTCACTGCTGAAAAATCATATTTTAGATAATAATGTTTACTGTTTTTTAATAACAAAATGTTACTGTTTTAATGCCATCAGTTGTTCATTATTTCTATTTTTTAGCCAAGCCTTGTCCATCAACATTTCAACTTGAAGTGGGATTTTGCATTGATGGCTCCGGTAGTATTGGACCGGAAAACTTTCAAAAAGCCAGAGAAATGGTTTCTAAATTAGTCAAAATATTTACCATCGGTGAAAATGCCACCCGCTGTGCCTTTAGCGTGTTTGGGACGAACAATCACGTTGAACTTGGACTCAGCGGCAACAAAGACAACATTGAAAATGTAATTATGTTTTCTGCTGTTACCATTTACTGTTGCAAATTTGGTTTTGATATTACCAATGGTGGTGTCCATCTCTTGATGATACCTTGCTTCGATGTTCCTCCACAAAATCTTTTGATGTCTATTTTTTTAAAAGTGGCAAACCACATCTCGACAAGTTATAAATAGTTCAACTTCCATTTACCCATAGGTTATAACTAGATCAAGATGCATTTACCTCCAAGTTATATATATTGATCAACATGCATGTACCTCTCCAAGTTATATATATATATATATATATATATATATATATATATATATCTATATATATATTGATCAAGATGCATTTATTCCAAGTTATATATATATATATATATATACGAGTATATATATATATATATATATATATATAGATCAAGATGCATTTACCTCTAAGTTATAAATATATATATATATATATATATATATATATATATATATATATATAGATCAAGATGCATTTACCTCCAAGTTATATATATATATATATATATATATATATATATATATATATATATATCAAGATGCATTTACCTCCAAGTTATATATATATATAGATTAAGATGCATTTACCGCCAAATTATATATATATATAGATAAAGATGAATTTGCCCCCAAGTTATATATATATATATATATATATATATATATATATATATTTATATATATTTATATATATATATATATTTTTATATATAGATTAAGATGCATTTACCTCCAAGTTATATATATTGATCAAGATCCATTTACCCCCAAGTTATATATATTGATCAAGATGCATTTACCCCCAATTTATATATATTGATCAAGATGTATTTACCTCCAAATTATATATATATTGATCAAGATGCATTTACCCCCAAGTTATATATATTGATCAAGATGTATTTACCTCCAAGTTATATATATATATATATATATATATATATATATATAAAGATGCATTTACCTCCATGTTATATATATTGATCAAGATATATTCACCCCCAAGTTATATATATTGATCAAGATGTATTCACCCCTAAGTTATATACATTGATCAAGATGTATTTACCTCCAAATTATATATATATATTGATCAAGATGTATTTACCTCCAAGTTATATATATATATATTGATCAAGATGTATTTACCTCCAAGTTATATATATATTGATCAAGATGTATTTACCCCCAAGTTATATATATATTGATCAAGATGTATTTACCTCCAAGTTATATATATATTGATCAAGATGTATTTACCTCCAAGTTATATATATTGATCAAGATGTATTTACCCCAAAGTTATAGAAAGGATGGCTTAAAGGCAGTGTTTAGTATCTGAAGCGATCAAGGTCGACAACAATCTGATACAACTGCGATCAGGGGCACTGGGGGCTAAGTGAAACGTTACTGCAGAGAGATGGTGTCGCTGTAGTGGGGGTCAGCGAGAATTGGGCTTGTTTGGCACTGCAGAAACTCTCAGGACGGCAAGACGACGAGTATTTGATTCAGGTTGTGAAAGCGAGTCTATTGTCTGTGCAAGTTTGCAAGAACATCAAATCAAATGAGGTGATGCTGGAAAAAAAATGAATGAGTGTGACGCAAACCAAGACAGGTAAATAGTCATTTATTGTTAACTTGTACACACTGAGAAACATAATTAGAAAAAGAAATTGAAATTTTTAAGGCATGTTAAAAGACACAGCAGCCTACTCTAAGTGATAATGGAAGGGAAAATACAAGGTAAAAGAGGCAGAGGCAGACGAAGACTAACATGGACGTGTAATATCAAATGATGGACAAGTCAGCCTATGACAATCTGCACCAAGAGACAGAGTGGAATGGCGCTCCACGAAAGCCAACCTTCGATGCGGATACGGCACTCAATGAATGAAAACAACACTGAGATGGATACCTTCAAGAGGGGATCTCAGCATTTGAGCTGCTCGATGTGTAGTGGGGTTGATACATACAAACACGAAATAACATCCCGCGCATGGTTAGTCGTACTATTGTTCTATTTTAAAATCAATGCAAGAAAATACAACTTAGAAAATAAAACACGCTACACTTTTAAACAGAATGACTTGTTTTTAATGATTTAGATCAGGGGTGGCCAAATGGCGGCCCGCCAGCCTAGTTTTCTTGGCCCGCGAAGCTCCACGGACTTACTTCATTTTTTACCCCTAATAGCGGATTTCTCCTGGTTTTAATCCGTGTCGGAGTTAACTCTTCTACCGTTCAAGAATACACAATTTGAAAATCTCTGTCAATTTCTCGCAACAGCTAGATTGGCAACATAATTTCAAATAAAACACACACACACACACACACACACACACACACACACACACACACACACACACACACCACACACACCACACACACACACACACACACACACACACACACACACACACACACACACACTGCACAACTAATGGTGCCGACAATATTCAAAGTCTTTGCTTCGAGTTGGTACCGCAAAGTTGCTTTATTGTCAGTGCGGTGATAGCGTCAGATCTTTGGCTCAACATTTGTCGTCTGGACTTGTGGTGGCTCTTTCATTTCGCGGTAAGGGGTTAATGAGGTTGGGAGGGACAGGGGTGAGGGGACTTCGTAGCTCTAATTCTGTCTTTGAAGTTACATTCAAAATGTTTCACTGTTCGCCTTCATTCCCTTTGATCCCATCGTCTTGTCTTGTCCATAAAATGACTGCAACGTGTTTATTTGGTCACAATCTTTTGATTTCATTGTCAAACACAAGTCTGTGTATAACTGTCAAATCTGGACTTATTTTCGATAGTGGACCAACATTCTGTGACTTTTAACTTTGATGTAAGATTTTGTATTAAATCATGTTAAAACGTAGAAAAGTTTATTGTGAAAATCGCATATTTAAACCTGAATGGGAATTAGATTATTTGTTCATCTTCAATAAGGATAGTAAACCTCAGTGCTTAATTTGCGTTCAAGTGTTAGCCGTTTTGAAGGAATATAATTTAAAACGGCACTATGCCACACATCATCAAAACATGTATGAGAAACATAGCATTGAAGCTAGGAAGCTTTTGGTTGAACAGCTGAAGACAAAGTTGAATCAACAGCAAAGTATGTATACAAAGGGCAATAAAATTAAAGAGTCATCGATCATTGCATCATATACAGTTACCTATGAGCTTGCAAAATCTAAAAAACCCTTTACTGACGGAAATTTTGTGAAGAAATGTGCGATTCAAATGGCAAAGGCATTCGGTCAAGAAAAAATAGCCAAAGAATTTGAATCTGTGCCTCTTTCAAAACAAACTGTAGCCAGAAGAACAGAAGACATCAGTCTGCAACTGTCTCAAAGTTTAAAATCTTGTATTGAAAACTGCTCATATTTTTCGCTCGCGATTGATGAAAGTACTGACATCACTGACACTTGCCAGCTTCTTATTTTTGTTAAAGTTATCCAGGAGGATTTTACTGTTATTGAAGAATTGTTGAAAGTTTGCTCTTTGCATGACACTTGTAGAGGGACAGACATATTTTCTGCAGTTCATAGTGCCGTAGATGAAGTAGGTGGTTTTGGAAAGTTGTCTGCAGTGTGTACTGATGGTTGCAAAGCTTTTATTGGTTCAAATACTGGTTTTGTTGGACTTCTAAAGCAAAACAAAATTAACGTACCTACATTGCATTGCATAATTCATCAAGAGGCCCTTTGTGCAAAGTCCATAAATCTAAAAGACACCATGGCTACTGTTGTGAAAATAACAAATTTGATAAGAGGAGGACACCAGTCTTTAAATCACAGGAAGTTTTTATCATTTTTAGAGGAAGTAGATTCTAGCTACGGTGATCTCCTGCTTTATACAGAAGTAAGATGGCTTAGTCGAGGGAAATGTTTAATAATATTTTTTGAACTGAAGAATGACATTTATGACTTCCTGCGAGAGAACTTACCATGCTCCATTGATCTTCAACATGCACTCAAAGACATTAATTTCTTTCATAATCTGGCATATCTCACAGACATCACACAACATTTGAACATATTGAATTTGCAGCTACAAGGGGAAAAGCAAACCATTTTTCAATTGATGGGATATGTTGATGGTTTTAAAAGAAGCTGAATCTATTTAGACTTTCTTTGCAAAAAAATGATCTGTTCCATTTTTCAAGTTGTAAGCAGTTGTTGTCAGAGATAGAAAGTGCAAACTTCAGTAAGTACGCATCTGACATTGAACATTTGATTTGTGAATTTGATCGACGATTTCAAGATTTTGAAATGTTTCGTCCGCAAACGGAACTTTTTAATAACCCAATTAAGTGCACAGTGGAGTGCCAGCCATCAGATCTTCAACTAGAGTTGTGTGACCTTCAGTGTGACCCCTTCCTCAGTACTGTAAAGGCATTAGGAGCTGACTTCTGGAAATTGCTACCAAATGAACGTTACCCGTGTCTGAGAAAATGGGCACTAAAGATGTGCTCTATATTCGGCAGCACATATCTCTGCGAGACAACATTCTCTTCCATGAAGTTAATTAAATCTAAGACCAGGAACAGAATGACCGATTCGACATTGTCCCATACTCTCCGAATCGCCACGTCAAAAATGGAAGTGGACATCAAATCTCTGGTGGAAAGCTGTGACAAGTCACAATCGTCGCACTGAGACATTAAAGGTAATTTTAAAATGAATAATTAATGGATTTGTTACAAATCAAATATGTAGTCAAAGTGCAAGCATTATTTATATATTACTATATCGCATAGGTCCCTACTGTCATTTTTGACGATATTCTTAAGTGTGGCCCGCGGGTCTTGGCCTTGGCTTTAATCCGGCCCTCGGGCAACCTCAAGTTGGCCACCACTGATTTAGATTTTGCTTTATGAGTTAAATTCCATATTTGTGCTACACCTTCTATTTTACTTTTTTTTTACAACTAGGCGTAAATCTGCAATCGTTTTATCATAGACCATGTTTCCACTTACTATGTGTTGCTATCGTGTAGTTTAATGGACAAAAATAACAAATGATCGGGACATTTGAATATTCACATAAAATCAATCTGCAAAAATAAAAAAGTTCCCATGTGCTGAGAAGAGACAACAAGAGAATATCAAAACAGTATCTTCTATGGGAAACAACAGAATACATAAAAAAGGGAAGACCTAGAAAAACACTACAAATAACACTTATGAGATAAGCAAAGTTGGCAGGCATAGACTCATTAGTTAAGATCGAACATCATGCCTAGAATAGAGATGGATGGCAACAACACTGCAAACTCTATCCGACGTCTAACAGCGCGGGAAGAAACAATAATCTAGAACCAAGAATAAAATAAATAATGGCAAGTAGAACAATGAAGTATACATAATAGGTAAATAACAAATAACGCCATTTTTCATAATGGGAATACTTTTGTAAGCTGTTCTTAAAGTAGACTATCTGAATAGACTGTATTGGACATTGAGAATAAAAAGTTTTAGGGAAGACAGTCATAGTTCTTGATTCAATATACTTTAGATATGAAGTTGGAAAGGAATGTCAATTATAGTTCTAGATTATATAACAAATAACTCATCCGAAGTAAATATAATTCAACAGTGTCGTGTTGAAATTCTATTTCTCAAGCAGTTGTTTTTATTGTAAACCTAAATGATATACTTTGCGGTTGTACGTATTACGTCAAGAAGAAAAGAGCACCAATGGGAGTGGAGATTGATATATAATTTGTAAAACTTCATAAATCATCATTTTTGTTGCCATGTAATGATAAGGGATCAGCTGGAATATATTGTGACAACTGGGGAAATTGAGGGACGAAGAGATAGAGGGAAGCAAAGAGAAAAGTTACCAGACAGCTTAAAAGAATGGCATGACAGTAGGTCAACAACAGAAATGATAAATAACTGTTGAGGTCGAAAGTTCTGGAGAAACAGGATCACATACGCCAGCAGGCATGTTACTTGATGATGATGAAGATGATGAGGCTGATTAATAATTTGCTGGTCAATGCACTAAAAGCGTTTTGAAAAAAGTGGTATTTCGACTCTTGGAAATACTATACAACAATCAAAACCAGTGACAAGTTATGATTAACTATGGTCACTAACTCAATATGCCCTATACACCACTTGGCCTAACGGGGCTCTTAATATAAAAAAAAATATATCTTTATAATATGAGTAAAAAGACCAATGAGGACATTCTCCAAGAGCCCAACACAAAAAGGAGCACATAAAAAAATATCAGAATGAAACAATCAACATTTTTCGTATACATATATACCGATATAAGGAGAATTGACATGTACAAGCAGCAGTAATTTGTGGCAATATATATATATATATATATATATATATATATATATATATATATATATATATAAGGAGAATTGACATAACAAGCAGCAGGAATTTGTGACAATATATATAAGGAGAATTGATATTACAAGCAGCAGGAATATGTGACAATATATATATATATATATATATATATATATATATATATATATAGGAGAATTGACATTACAAGCAGCAGTAATTTGTGACAATATATATATATATATATATATATATATATATATATATATATATATATAAGGAGAATTGACATGTACAAGCAGCAGGAATTTGTGACAATATATATATATATATATATATATATATATATATAAGGAGAATTGACATTACAAGCAGCAGGAATTTGTGACAATATATATAAGGAGAATTGACATTACAAGCAGCAGGAATTTGTGACAATATATATAAGGAGAATTGACATTACAAGCAGCAGGAATTTGTGACAATATATATATATATATATATATATATATATATATATATATAAAGAGAATTGACATTATTAGCAGCGGAATTTATGACAACAGATATAAAGAGAATTGACATGTACAAGTAGCAGGAATTTGTAACATTATATATAAGGAGAATTGACATGTACAAGCAGCAGGAATTTGTGACAACAGATGTAAGGAGAATTTGCATGTACAATAAGCAGAAATTTCTTACATACCAAGACATGAGCTGATATATCTAAATGGTTGCAAAGCTATCTTTTCTGATTTTAGTGTTTGACATTAGTAAGGGGATGTTTTTAATACCATTTTGGTGGACACTTTGTGATAAATAAAGTCATCTTCTAAAGATAGTTTGTCATTTATTATTGTTCGACAATAAAAGTACGTACATTAAAAACACTACAGTAAACTACTTTTTCGTGTAAGGGTTATTGGTTATTGGTTATTGGTTATGGAAGGCCTCGGTATCACAGCAAACGAATTAAAATCCATAATTGCTCAACCGCCCGTGCCAGTGGAATCATCCGAATTACTAACTCATCTCCCAAACAAAGAAAGGTAACTGTAGTCCCCATCGTAGCAGTCTCAGCACACGCCAAAAGACATAAGGCGAAAGCGCGCAGAAAGTGAACACAGCCAACTGTTCCCTGTCATACGATATCATCATTCATCGTAAACAAGCGGGATATCGAAGCAGGATCAAATCGGATGAGACACAGCTCACAGTGTGCACAGAGCATTTAACTCAGTAGCTCCTGCAACAAGTCGGACTTGGAATATAAGGAAACTGCAAGAAGGAACACTTTTCAGACATAGCCTTCAATGGTTCCTGCCGCCTATCCACCATATAGCATGGGAGTTCACGTCCTCCTGAAAATGATGATCGTCATATCACTTGATGATGTTAGGCCATCATTGATGACTCCAATTCCAAACATATAGACACACAGTGGTGGTAAGTTATCATTTCCAATCCAACAGAAGCCACATGACCTGTAGTTAATAAAACCACAGAGAGAATATGATTTTGTGACCTTCACTGATTCACTCTTAGATGTGAATGTGTAGTTTACACAAGAGGAAAAGTTTTCAACTACAGTGATCCCATTTAAGGCAATTCTGGGATAGCAAGGCAAGTCTCCTTTATAGCAGCAGAACTTGATGTTCTCCGCTCCCTTCTTGTAGCTGCCGCCACACGATTCTGATGTCTCATTAACTTGATCATCATTCAAGAACAATGTCAGATTAACATTCCATAGATATGGCTCTGCTGATGAAATGCTTGGTGCAACAATTGTATCAATCATACTGAAGGCTTCTGGTCTGTGGTCATTAATATCACAGACGGCACATGGTGTTGTTATATTCAGTGTTTCTTTCCTGGTGTGTAAATATGTGGCACACACATGGAGAGTGGTTTGTGGTCACAATAATCCCATTAAAGGCAATTCTAGGGTAGCATGGAATAGCTGTTTCAGAACAGCACAATCCTGTGATGTATTCTGTTGCGTTATATTGTAGGGAAAGCATACAATTTATAGTTTACGCAGTGAGTGTAGCTTGTGTTTTATAATGTTATCTATTTGTATCATCAATGTAACAGGCAGTGGAGAACCTCGGCTATAGGAACAGCAGTACCGGCGGTGATAAATGTATTAATTGGGCTATAAAAACATTAGTTAATGGAAGGCCAGACGCATTAAAAATGTTATGGTATATGAGTGATGGAAAGTCTGATAATCCAACTGCAAGTGAGTATAACTATTTAGAATCATTTAACCAGTATTAAGCTACAAATATTATTATTATATTATTAACAAATAAATAAACCGGTTTGTCTTTGTAGAAAGAATATCATGTTATTCCTTACCATATAAAGCATATATTTAAAGTGGAGAAGGGAGAAGACCAAAAGGTAGACCTAGAGTAAGATGGACAGAAAATTTAAAGACTCGCTAAGGCAACATCAATTGGCAATGAGTGAGTTCATTAAAAGTCGAGAACCAGAGCTTTGTATCTCCATCGACATCCGAACTGGTACAAGAGGAAGTGAAGAAAGAAAGAAAGAAAAGAAAGAAAGAAAGAAAGAAAGAAAGAAAGAAAGAAAGAAAGAAAGAAAGAAAGAAAGAAAGAAAAGAAAGAAAGAAAGAAAGAAAGAAAGAAAGAAAGACTGTCGGCGGAAAAAATATCGAAGCAGAAATTGACCTCATCGTCATCAAGTATCATGCTGCATGTGTAGATGATCATGTCTCTCCACAACTCTCAATATCGACAGTTATTTATCATTTCTGCTGTTGACGATCTGACATGGCATTCTCGTATGCTGCCTTGTAACTTTTCTCTTTGCTTCCCTCTATCTCTTCGTCCCTCAATTTAATTCCCATATGTCACAATATATTCCAGCTGTTCACTTCTCATTACATAGCTAAAAATGAAGATTGTCTCTTCCTAATATTGAAAATTAACTCTCTTTATGCTTTGGTCTCATAACGTTTTAATTATTTTTCTTAGCTGTCTATTATCAACATTCTTCTGTAAAACCATACTTCTACAGCCTCCAGTGATTTTATTCTCTGTTGTCCTATTGTTCATGATTCACATCCATACATTAAAACTTGCTCTTTATAACATTAAAAAACTCCTTTTCTTAAGGTGACTATATTTTGGAAATCCCATTCCGGGACGGAATAATTTTACTTCAATTTTCCACCAATAAAATTACATTTCTTCTTGCTGTCATTTTCAAGTGAATAACACATACATTATGCCTGACTGTGAACCAAAATAAGCCATGCCTGAGACAGTGGGTTTTCAAAGAATTCCTGTATAAAAACTGGGCATCTGTCTTGAGATTGAAAATATGATTTTAGAGGCAGGAACATGTAAAGAACCCTTTCAACAGCAGGCAAGAGCGCAAGCCACCTAGTTTGTGCATAACCTAAAATCATCTGGAAGTCTGTGTCGACAAACTGACAAAACTCCTTGAGACTTTCAACTCTAACTGTGTATGATTTGAAGTACAGATACATTTTTGCAATAGTCATTTCAACATCAACAGGCAATACGTCTGCAGCTGCTCGAACAGTGTTGTGGAAAATATGGCAAACACATCCAACACCTATCAAACTATGTCCAAGGTTTTCTTTCAGTTTTGTGAAAACATTGTTCTGTCCTTTTCTTTGAGCGCCCCCAAAATTAGAATTTGTGTTGTCGCACATAATCCAACTACTTTCAGTTCTAAACCATTTTCAGTTAGACAGTCAATAAGAAAACTACTTACAATATCAGATGTTTCACCCGGCAATGACTTCAACTCTAATATTTTAACTTTCAGTTCCTTATTGCGATCAAAGTATCTGACAAGCAAAGGAAAAATCTTGATTTCTTTGTGGTTGGAGGCATCTGTCACTATGGAGATAAATGTTACGTATTCTAGGTCACATCTCAACTCGTTTAGAGCATGGGGTGTGAACACATTCCGAAAAATAGCTTCTGTTTTCGTACGTGCACAAGCAAATTTTGGTTCTAAAGTTACCTGAAGCAATTTTGATGTGCAGTCCATAGATCTAAACGTGTGATTGTGCATCACTGTATGATATGCAAAGGCACCTTCTGTAGCAGCTAACTGTTCTTCTTTGTCACCAACCTGTTCAGCTCGAAAAAAAATTGTCAACGACGAGCTTGATGCAGCAGTAGCGACGACTCTCTTATGTTTATCACTATTTATGTGGCTCTTAATATCACCACGTCCACTATGGTTAATAGTAAGCGCGGATGAACATATATTACATCTTACAGTGAAGTCTGATGACGATGTAGTCTTTTTTATAAAAGGGTATTCCTTTTGTAAATCTTTATTAAAACTACAATTACGCTTCGGTGCCATTTTTTGCGAAAGTGAAAGTGAAAGTTAGTAACACAACAAATATATACGAGATTTAAAACTAGGAGCGCATTCTACTGTTTTGATATTAAACAAAATTGTCTACACAGCAACGGAATAATATTTTTTTTTAATTGAAGAAATTTACGCCGTATACCAAAATGGCAAAATTGGTAAACGTTTGTGTCCCAAATTATTGTTTATCAAATCCGGGACAAAAGCTAAAAAAATATGCCAAAATCGGGACAAAACCGGTACGGCAGCTAATCCGGGACAAATGTTAAAAAAATGTCAAATTCCGGGACTGTCCCGGACAATCCGGGACGAATGGTCACCTTACTTTTCTTGTTTCAATTGTCAAAAATGGATTGCACGGTATCTTCCTCATTTTTTTGGAAAGATGCTTTTGCCTGAGTCATTCTACATCTCAGCAAATATTGTACATCTACCATCTTAGGTTAACATTGTTCCCAGATATTTAAATTCATTTACCTGTTTTAATATTGTTCGACATGTCTTTATTGTACATTGCGGTGATATGTTTTTCTGTTTTGCTACCATTACTTTTGTCTTTTTGCTACTTAGTCTGAGTGAACATGTCCTACCTTCATTAACACATCATATAGAAGTAACATGAAATGTATTTGATGTTGATAAGTTTACTCAAGTTAATAAGTGTCAATACAGTTGACCCCAATGTTAGCGCCATAATCTTGTATTACTTTGAGTGTAGATTTCGTCAACCTTTGATGTCCTCGTCGACCTCTCTTAAGTATTAATTGGAACTCGACACTTTGTGAAGGGATAACGTGGAGAGAAATCACTGGGCACTGCACCGCCACAAGTGGCAGCCCAGCACGGTGAAGCTTATTATATGACATGTTGGGCATGTTTATTTTCACTTCATTTCAAATGCATTGACGTCTTTGAACTGTGTCGAGACCCTGCAAGACATGAGAGTTTGACCGCATACAGAACGCCTTCATTGATATTTCTCTTTGCATTTCTTTCGCTAGCTGTTTTTGCCCGGCATTAACAAGAACATTCTGATACCTTCTATCCCCGCTGATTATTCTTGTAGTGTTAGATGCAGTTTTTCTTCATTTAAATTTTCCCCCTTGTGTTTCAAAGCCTTTCCAGTTTCTATGTTGGTTCCAGGTAACAACTTTTAACGCTGGTTTTCTTAAGACTGTGCCATCCATCCCTGCTATATTCTAAGTATTCTTTATGTTCTGTGCGCTCTTTGCTTACAAGTCATCGTTTCTTATGATGTGTCTGACATTTTGTTCTGAAGTAGTGTTCTTAACAAGTAATTGTTTAAGTTACTATTCTTTTCCTGCTTTGTATGAACCCTGTATATAATCAATGCACAAAGACATATTCGACATCTGTGTCAAGTAATCTCATTTAAACAGGTGTATGGGTCATCTATATATTAAGTGTTTGACTCGTGTATCACTATAATGGTAAGTGTCTGGTTCACCACAAATTCCATCTGCTGCACCCACAATCTTTATATGATTGTTGTCCATTCCTGCAGTTTTTATTCCGTCCATTGATTTCATAACTTTCCAACTTCAATTTGTAAAAGTTTATAGCCTGGCATATATTATGCTGGGGATTTTTTTCCTGTCAAGAGTTTAAGAGTAACGTTGCAATAGAGTTGCTATTTTTATCGTTATTGTATGTTACCGTTTCTCCTATTATTGCGTTAACAATGTATCCATCATGGGTAACTAATTTGTTAAGCTCGTTGATCATTTTCTCTATTGTCGGATGCATCCCTCACAAATCTTGCTTCATATATATTACCTCTTTTTCCAGATTTCCCAAATGGAAGAAATCCTCTTCAGCCTGTCCACACATTCTGCCTGTATCGATGCATATGATGGTGCATTCTCTAACATATTTCATCTGTCACCTTTCTTCTATTTTTTCTGTCAAAGTTGGCGTCAGTCATCTATTTTTATTTTGTAATGTTTACTTCAGTTAGGTGGCGTTGTGGTTAGAGGACAGACTTGCATAACTGATGGTTCAGGGTTTAACGACCCGTTTAGACAAACTTGTTTTCGATTTAAAAGGCTTTTTTTCGGATCCGCCGAGCCAATTCAAATGGGTGTCAGGAGTTATTATCTGGGAAGGGAAGACAGTGAAGAATAGACCTGAGATCCACCTCAAGAAGTGGTGACTTACTATAATAAAATCACAAATATTTAATAACTTATCAGTAATCGTTATGAGATTACCTTTACATTTAATGTTAATTAATATTATATTTCCAGCTATGCAGTCTGCCGATGATGCTCATGCTAATAATATAACCTGCATAAGTACCGGAATTGGCAAAGATATCTACGAACTGGAGCTTCAACAAATAGCTTCTCAAGATAAATACTACCTGAAAGCCCTAGATTATGACCGACTTAACGACATATTTGATCCTCTAAGGAAAGCGTTTTGTGATGGTAAGAGTTGATTATACTGTACATCTTCACTCCAAAGTTTTGAGACGAAAGAATTGTTGAATAAAGTAACCATTTTGAGATCAGTGAAGTACGTGGGGCAAGATGTGAACAGTTATTATTGATAAATGTGTAGGGACAGAGTCAGATATTGAAGAAATTTTAGTAATATCAAAGAAGTTTAATCTGATTCTGACGTAATTTAAAGTTAAATCTGATCAGAATAGTTAGAGAATGCGAGATTCTTGACTAGAATCAGAGAAGTGGGGGCAGAGTTATTATTGTAATGTTTGTAGTGGTAGATTAGGGAATGCACAAACGTTCGTTTGTGAAGTTTTATTTTTTTTGTTTGTTTTTAAAGTAAAATCAGCGTAGAATCAGAGCAATAAGTAATTATAAAACCAATCTCTGTGTGAGAAGTACGAGCGCAATGTAACGGAATAAATCTGCGTGGTAGTGTCAATATGTTTGAGCAATTCCGGATTTAATCTGGATAATGGAGTCACATGTGGATGTAATGGGTTAATGTAAAGTAATTATGGATTAGTTTAGTCAACAGATTATCCTCACTGCACCTAGAACACGTTCATAAGTGTGCAGATGTCCTTCCCATTATGCCCCTCACTGTGTGGAGACTTATTACTTACAATTCAGTGTTGATTTGTTATTCTCTTGTTGAGCGCTAATTTCTGTCGTCTCTAGTTTTTGTCCATGATGTTCAAGCTGTATGGACATGGTTCCAGCCCTGGCTGTCAGCTCGCCATTTTCTTTCACGCCCGACTGTCCTGGGTATAACGGCCAACCCTGAGTTCCTTTGTAACAACGACCATTGTCTTCGAACCCAGGTCTATTCGATATTGCTGAGTATGCGCACCGAATGTCATATAGAACATGAATGATAAAAGGTTGTGGTTCAAGTCAGGTCATCGCTTTAGTTACTCCCGTGATCTATCGCGAAGGAACATTTCACTTCCAAATTCCACTGTGCAAATGATGGTGTACATCAGCACTGACTCAGATATATAACGTATTTTATCTGTGATGATGGGAAAGTCGAAGAGATATAGCATCGCGCTGAATGGTGTATCTTTCGTGCTTCCACTTGTGATGCACATGGCTTCAGTTATTATTATTGTTGGAGGCGAAGGCACCCACAGCTGATGGCTTGCGCCTGAATCGGTGAACCAGAACCATCCAGACCCTGCTCCACCTCTTCGTGGTGTCTCTAGTAACAGACTAACCTGTCTAGCTTGGCCAATCGAGCAGGGATCAAAGAGGGAAGACAACCCGGTACTCAAAAATGTTGTGCTGAAGTCGGATGTGTTGGGCCGAAAGGCACAAATATAACAATTTTACTGCAAGCCACAACACAACGCAGACACGCCCAGTTAACTTCCTTTTAAGGACGGATGACGAAGAGTAATATTTTAGTCTATCAGAATACTCTAGAATACTTTAGTCATCGGGCGAACGTAAGCAAGCAAGCAGGTATTGTTCGTTCCAGTCGTTTAGTCTTTGTGCGACTGAGAGTTTGATTAGTCAGTGCCTACAAAGTAATCGAAACCAATAGTCCATGATGTAGGAGTATAAGAAGATGTTGTTTGCAGTTGCCGTATCCATTACCCTCAATGCTAAAAGAGCCTTCTTGACCTTTATGGAAATGTAATCTACGTTCTGGATGAAAGCACGACTTCGATCAAACTGTATTTCCAAATACCATATGGGTGGACATTCACTACAACTCTGAGTCCATGTTCACCAATAGTGTAGGTGTGTTGACAATATGATTGTTCAGATAAAACCAAGTTACACATGCTGTCGCCGGGTTTGCCAGTGTTCCTACCACAAATCACCGTATGTCCACAATGGAGGCGATGGCAGTGACCAAGTCATTTCAATGGTTAGAGTCACAAGACTACACCCACGCATGTATACTGAATGATTCGATGAGCATGATTAAAAAAGTGGAGGCGGGCACTGTATGCATGCAATGGGTAGTCGTTGCAGAAATCCAAAATACGTAAGGTCACCTTTGTCTATGTCCCTGGATATGCGGGCTTACGGGGTAATAAAAGAGCGGATAGGTTGGTTAGCTGCGCTGTCGTTGAGGACGGGCAACCAATGGATCGGGCGGGCATTATCAATGCCCTCCGAGATGTGGGAAGAGCACAGGACTTCGACAAACACAGATCCATGTCACTTCTTCGGATGATGGAAATGGGAGTTAAGATGGGCACAGCCAGAAATGAGAAACGTGGTGGCCGTGTAAGAAGACTTATAAAACATAGAACTGGAGTCGTCAGTCGCTGGACACTGAGGGAATTGCTGAGCAGGGGATATGAGCACCTATGGACATGTTCGGAGTGCAATGATGATGATCCGCAAATAACTCAATAACCGTATGTCCAAAATGATTAACTGGAGTTCTCCTGCAACCTGCCCCCCCCCCCCCTCTCTCTACTTTGGCAATGGTCCAAAACATCGTCAATGTAAGTCAATGTCTATCACAAGCCCGTAATCAGCTCAACTGTTATTTGTTTGTGTTAACGTTGGATTAAATCAGGATACTAGAGTCAGATTGCTAAGTAATTATGTTTAAATCAGGATACTAGAGTCAGATTGCTAAGTAATTATGTTTAAATCAGGATACTAGAGTCAGATTGCTAAGTAATTATGTTTAAATCAGGATACTAGAGTCAGATTGCTAAGTACGTATGTTTAAATCAGGCTAGTGGTGGCGTTCTTGCTCATGTCTGACTACAAAGACTGTATAGGCTTGAGATTTATGGATCTACCTTTCTCAATCAGTATGGGTGATGATCACCTCAATGGATGCCATGAGACAACCTATTTACGAGAGAACAGGATTATATTGTTCTGTCTGGACATAATGCCCTGTAACTGTCTCTTATATCAGTTAGATCGAGACATGTCCACCTGAGTCGCCACACTGATGTTACGTACTAGAATAGCTGACCCTAAACACGGCCTGTTGTGAAATCATTGTGGTCATGAGTAGCACACAACGGTCAGACTCGTTTTCTGGAAGCAAATAATACCGGTCCTCTATACTAGATAGAAATACAAATCCTGGGTCTCACGCGTCGTGGCGACGGCTTGATCAAGCGGCCTTTATCTCTCTGGTACTATCGTTGCCACCCCCCCCCCCGACATACACCAGCAATGGTACTATGTGTCGTGATGATCGTTTTTAGTTTATACTAGATAGCCAAGTAAACGTCCATGCTTTTTGTCACTTGCACACATCCATTATATAACCCGGCTAAACCAATAGGCATGTACTTGAATGATAAATCCATCGCTCCTGCAATGTCTAACACGCCGACACATTTGAATTGTAATTACTTCTTAGCTTTATTACTACAATAATCCCATTTCTCACACCGGGAAATCTCATTGCGATATATTAGCACAACTGTCTACAATCTTGATTTATAAACTCAAGAAAATGTTAGCATTGATGCATGAGGCATGGCACCTCAATGGTTGCACACCTGGTTACCTTACTGGCACATACAACGTTAGATTCCCCCCCCCCAAAATAAAAAAAAAAAAAAAACATGATCCATGGTGGAAATGTTGATGGACGTAAACACAGACACACACATGTTGATGGTCGTGAACACAGACACACACATGTTGATGGTCGTAAACACAGACATACACATGTTGATGGACGTAAACACAGACACACACATTTTGATGGTCGTAAAGACACACACACACACACACACATGTTGATGGTCGTAAACACAGACATACACATGTTGATTGACGTAAACACAGACACACACATGTTGATGGTCGTAAACACAGACATACACATGTTGATGGACGTAAACACAGACACACACATTTTGATGGTCGTAAAGACACACACACACACATGTTGATGGTCGTAAAGCTGGATGAAGCAATGAAGTATAAACATTCAATTGTACGTGGCTGCTTTACTCTTATGAGGACAAAACAAAATAACTTATCGTTTCGACACATATCTTCATCGATAGAATAGAAGAACAGTTATTTAAAAAAAAAATAACAATGTAATGATTATCTGGATTGACATGATTTTACTTAAGTGGTTTGTCCTTGTGGTTAGATTACTTGATGTCCAAAAAACAAAAACAGAAGTAATTACAAGACAGAAGTAATAAAAAAAACAGCAGTAATCACAAGACAGAAGTAATAAAAAACAGAAGTAATCACAAGACAGAAGTAATCACAAGACAGATTTAGCCAGCTAGAGGACACAAGTCTGCCACAAATCACATGACCACTGCTATGAGACCAGGCCTGCAGTGACTCTAAAATATGAAAAGAGAGACGCAGCTTCATTTTCTGATCACGAAACAATGATACATAAGGGAAGAGACAAAATATGAAATCATATGCATCTTAAATCTAAGCATTAGGTTCAAGTATAAAGATATGTTTGATAATGCCGAAGATTTACAAACAACGACATAGGATAGTTAGAGGAACATATGAACTGTGATGTCCAAGATGGCGATGTATTTTCACTAGTCAGTTGTCAACGAAGCGAAATTTCTTTTCAGTTAGCTTCGAAACGACGAAAGTCACGGTGCCTGAACGTGCAGTAGAGCTAATTGACTGGTGTTAGCCATTCTATAACATGGGAACGGCTTCTGGACCGTGCGACAGAGTTACGTCCCATGTCATACGGGAGTACTGGGAAATGAAGGAGCGGACAGGTTGTCTAGTCGTGCTATTGAGGACGGTCAAGCAATGGATAGGACGGACATCATTAATGCCCTCTGTGAAGTGGGAAAGACACAGGACTTTGACAACCATGAGTCCACGTCACTCTTTCGGATAAAAGAGATAAGAGTTAAGATGGGCACAGCTAGAAATGAGAAACTTAGTGGGCCTGTAAGAAGACTAATTAACCAACACTGTACTGGAGTCGTCAGTTACTATTAACTGTCACAATTATTTTAAATTGCACAAAAAAGTTTTTTTCATTTGTGTTATTATTGTTGACACATCAACATGGACACATGTGATCATATCAACTGTTTATACCGGCATTTACAAATTTAAACTTTAATTTGTAGTGTGTTTATAGTTTACTAATAAATTACTGAAAGAAACTGGTTAAATTTTAGTTTTACTTTTTTCTCTAAAACTATGATCATAAATAAAGAAAATGCTCAAGACCTACAAATAAATATCACAGTTGAAGGAATACATCTGGAGACAGTTCAGAGCTACAACTACCTTGGACATACTACAACCAACGATGGAAAATGTTAAATTAATATAAACAGAAGAATATGTATGGCAAAAAGTAATGTTAATGCCATGAAAAATATACTAACAACAAAACAAATAACAGCAGGGCTGAAACTAAGAATAGCAAAATGTTACATCTTCTCAATATTCTTGTATGGTGAAGAAACAGTTTCCGCTGCCTGAAAAGCCGACGTTCGGTGTTCGAAACCCGCGGTAGACAGAAAGGATTTTTTCTATCGGGGGTGAAATAAAAAATCCTGAATCTCACACGTCGTGGCGACTGCTTTGACCAAGCGGCCTTTATCCCTCTGGTTCTATCGTGCCCCCCCCCCCCCCCGGTCATACACCAGCAATGGTACTATGTGACGCAAAGATAGTTTTTTTGTTTTTTAGTGAAGAAATATGGCCATTAGACAAGAATACAGAACATAAAATTGAAGCCTTTGAAATGTGGATTTATAGAAGAATAGGTAGAATTGGATGGACAGAAAAGAAAACAAACGATGAAAAGTTTTAAAACAAATAAAAATAAAGAGAGGATTACTAAATACAATTAATACAAAGCAAATGAAATTTTTGGGGCATGTTAAAAGACGCAACAGCTTACTAAAAGTAATCTTGGAAGAGAAAATACAAGGTAAAAGAGGCAGAGGCAGACCAAGATTAACATGGACGAGTAACATCAAAAGATGGACAAGTCAATCTATGACAACCTGCACCATCAAAGCAAGAAACAAAGTGGAATGGCGATCCATGGTAGCCAACCTTCGTTGCGGAGTCGGCACTCGATGATGATGATGCTTTTTTTCTCATTATTTTGCAGTGAAAAGATAATATGTGAAATTTGTACTTGGATATTAATAAATAATTATCTACTTGTATTTTGTTTTGCATATGTACATATAATAATGTCAATTGAATAGCTATAATCTGCAACACATAATATTAGTTAGTACGTGTACATATCAATGTGTTAATAGAAATGCGTTAATAACAATGTAAAAACACATTTGTTCCTTTTATTTTCAGCTGCTACACAACGTAAGCATTTATTTCACTTTTTCCTAATTTATTAAGATATTTGTTGTAATTACTGTTTTCTTGAAGAACATATGTATTGCTTTTATATGTAAATAACAAAACGTAAAGAAACAAGTATAAATTGGTGTGTTATGTGTTTAAAAAAAATAAGAATAGACACTACATACATGTGATATTTGATAAAAGATGTTGAGGTGACAAGTAGTAAAAAATAAAAAAAATAAATAAAATAAAAGAAACAAGATCTCAACATAATGAACAAACATTTACATTGCAAACGGAAAGCTTGTGCAGTGGTACATTATCTAAAGAGAATGCCTTGTAAT
This sequence comes from Megaustenia siamemsis, assembly GCA_032433765.1. NCBI lineage: Eukaryota > Metazoa > Mollusca > Gastropoda > Stylommatophora > Ariophantidae > Megaustenia > Megaustenia siamemsis. The sequence goes on from JAVIAB010000046.1 coordinate 8,615,735, forward strand.
TTGACACCGTAATATCCACGTAGAAGTAGAGTAAAATAACATAAGTATTAACTTCAACTATTTCTATCTTTTGTACACAAAAATTGATGATAAAAGTGAAGAACTCATTATAACGCAGTCAATTAATATTGTAAAAAAAATGAACACAAAATCAATATATTTGTATACTCCAGCCTTTGCTTTCCTTCTTTTCTAGAGATAGTATTCTCTAGCATCACATCTCATATACTTTGATCCTTCATATTTTTTTTTACCTACAAAATGTCCAAGTTGAACATTGATAACATGTTTATGGCAGAAACATACTTTCTATTGTATGTTGGCATCGTTGCATTTTGGTATGTGGATGTTTCTTTCAAACAACATCTGTTATGCGAATGTGTTTGTCTTCCAGCATGTTCCAATTTCTTTGTTGATTCTTCTGTCCTTTGAGAACAATTGTTACAGTTGCATAATATTTGGTCTTTCTTACGATCGGTGTCATTGACCAGAATTGTATCCTCTGTTTAGTGAGAAGGAACATTATATATTTTCTATAGGATTGAGATCGTTTGTTGTAACGCTTTTAAAAACGTAACAGTGCATAGCTGCAAGTGTTACAGTGTGTCCTCATGTGTTTAAACTTTCTTATTCCCGTAAAGATTGTAATAGTGATCATGTACCAGTTGTGGGAAAGCTTAGAGTAAACTTAAAAACAACAAAACGAGCCTCAATTAACATCAAGTTAAATTTAGATTTACTAAAATCAGACAAAAAGCTGCAAGGCAAATATAACGTCACAATTCAGAACCGGTACAATGCAATATAGGAGATACAAAGCATTGATGAACAGTGGGGAATGCTAAGAGAATCAATGCAACAAACATCAAAAGAGTTCATACCATCAGTGAGGACAAATTCATGAAAGAAATGGATGACAGATGACATTATGCAGCTAATAGATACAAGAAGAAGTAATAAAGAAAATAACGATGAGTATAACAGACTAAATAAAGAAATTGTAGTAAAATGCAATGAAGCAAAAGAAGCATGGCTAAAAGAGAGATACAAAGAGATTGAAATGTAACAAAAAGGAGATGCTAAAGCTATATATCAACAAATTGAGGAATTAACAGGAAGAAAAACGCAATGAAAAAATGGATGTCTAAGATCAAAGGAAGGAGAACTGTTGATTGATCAAGAAAACATAAGGGAATGATAGATAGAATACAATAACGATCTTTATAATGATGAACGAACGGAAGTAGATATTAAGGATAATGGAGAAGGACCAGAAATACTCAGAGAAGACGTGGAAGATGCCTTGCGCAATATGAAAGCAGGCACAGCTCCTGGACCAGATAATATAACTAAAGAACAGATTGAAGCCATGGGTGAATTTTGAATACAAATAATAACAAAAATATAGAATGATATTTACAACAGCGGATATATACCAGACGACATGTTCAAATCAATATACCAAAGAAATCGGGTGCGATTGAATGCGATGATCATCGCACAATAAGCCTTATGAGTCATATGACTAAGATATTACTAAGAATCATCATGCGAAGAGTGCGAAACAAAATCAGTCCAGAAATTAGCGATGAACAGTACGGTTGTGTTAGAGATAAAGGAACAAGCAATGCCATGTATATCATAAGATCTTTAGTAGAAAGAGCCATAGAGGTGAAAACAGATCTATACCTATGTTTCATACATTACACCAAGGAATTTGACAGATTAAAGCACCAAGAAATAATTTTAGAAAGCATAAACGTAGACAGCAAAGATCTAAGAATAATAAAGAACATGTACTGCCAACAAACAGCGGCCATAAGAACTGGAAACCAATTGGTAACGTTTCAACAAAGAAAACAGGGTGTAGACAAGGTTGCGTGCTGTCACCAGATTTGTTTAATATTTATAGTTAGATTATTTTAAGATCCATAAGGGACATGCCTGGAATAATAATTGGAGGTCATAATATAAATAATCTAAGTTATGCTGATGATACAGTCTTAATCGCTAAGAGTGAAAATGAGTTACAAGAAATGTTGGACATTATAGTGAAAGAAAGCAAAAAAAAGGACTCAGCCTTAATAGCAAAAAGACAGAGGTAATAGTAACAACAAAGAAAAAAGACATCACATCAGTGCAAAATAAAGACAAGTGGAGCAATATTAAAACAGGTAAATGAATTTAAATTTTTGGGAACTTTGTTAACCTCAGACGGATGATGTACAAAAGAGGTGAGATGTAGAATGGCTCAGGCAAAAGCAGCTTTCCAAAAAATGAGGAAGATACTATGCAATCCGTTTTTGACAATAGAAATAAGAAAAAGAGTTCTTAAATGTTATGTAGAGCCAGTCTTAACATATGGATGCAAATCATGGACAATAGGACAACAGGCAAGAAAATCATTTGAGTCTGTAGAAATGTGGTTTTACAGAAGAATGTTGGGAGTACCATGGACAGCTAAGAAGAGTAATGAAGATGTTCTGAGAGAGGTCAAAGCAAAAAGAGAGCTAATTTCCAATATTAGGAAGCAACAATCATAATTTTTTGGCCATGTAATGAGAAGAGAACAACTGGAATATATTGTAACAACTGGAAAATTGAGGGACGAAGAGATAGAGGAAAGCAAAGAGAAAAAATAACAGACAGCTTAAGAGAATGGCTTGGTAGAAGGTCAACAACAGAAATGATAAATAGCTGCCGAGATCGAAAGTTATGGAGAGGCATGATCACCTACGCCAGTAGGCCCGGTACTTGTTGATGATAATTCCCGTAAATACTGTCTCAAATTGTTTGTATATTATTATATAAAAAAAACAACTACAATTTTCCACTTGGTCTCATAACTTTTTTTTTTCATTTTAAGGGCTCTCACTTTCTTTATATTTTTCGTTCTCTCTTTCTCATTCTGTCTCAGCTTGAGCCTTATACCACCGACAGTGTAGAATTCTTGACGAAAATCCATATAATAAATGATATACTAAACAAAAGATGCTTTAATTAAAAAGAAAGAGCAATGGTTTCTTCCACGGCTAGCCAAGTGTATGGGAAATATTGTGTCAACGACTATATTCTTCCATGGCCACGGCACATTTGTGTGTGATCTGGTTGGTACCAAGTCTGGCCACTTTTACTTCCCTAACGATTCTTTGGTTCCACATTTTAAAGGCTGAGTATAACATAGAGCCTTTAAACGTTATTTGTCGTTCTATATATCCTATAATTGGGTCTTCTCTGGAATCATTTGTATGTCATATGCGCCGTGTGTTCTGAGATTCTTTCTAGAATATTCTCAATGCCCTGTTCATCATTCCACAAACATAATTGTTGTAATATGGTTATAGTTTATCTTCATTAGTTTTCTTTTTGCTCTGTTTGTATTCTTGTGCTGACACACATATCATGTTGAATAATGAATACTTCCTTTAGAAAATAAAACTACCACGCATGATTCAACTATTTTGTTTGATAATAATTATCACACACTTATATTCACTCTGTTCCAAGCTGTTTTGTGTGTGACCATGGCTATGAACGATATAGAATGTTAGATAACAAGCACATCTGCTTTATACACATAGTTTGTGTTACTTTTGATTTTCTGCAAATTCAGACAATCTTAACATTCCTGCAAGGGATCGCTAATGACCGATATGGGACATTATTTCCTTATAGCTATGCTGTTTTCTTTCTAACATCATAGACTGCACTTTAATTTGCATGTAAACACGTTTGGAACTTTGTTGTTGTACAATAAACAAATATGCAGCGAGACAAAAAAAGACGCAAAAGTGTGTATACAATTAACATAACTATATTTGTAGGTCAAGTTAGATTTATAAATGACAAATATAATCCCTCATAAAATAATAATCTTTGTCATTTTGTTGTAAGAATAAACTCATAAAAGAAAACATGTCAAGCTATATAAGGAAAAGAAGCTGGAAGTAGGTCGGTCACGTGCAAGGCAAGTACAAAAGAAGGATCCCCCACTCTAGATTTGTATGTAGACAATGGGTGGGGACAAACCACACAATAAACTCAACGTAGAACAATTAATTGAGGGGGCTCTTTTTTTCATCCATTATAACGATAATGGAGCAGAAAGTGAGACTCTCATCTGGTATATACATTTGTGGAACCGACCTAGCACTGAAACAGTTATCGAGTTCTAACACAGAGTCCTGGTAATAACATCACGAAAGTTATATCATTATTCACATGACAACTGACTTCCTGAGAATTTAGATCTGTACACTTTTAAACGCTCAAACTATGTTTTTCCTTTGGGACTAGTGTTTCCGTCAACGATGTCGTTGACCACACTCAACCACCTATCTCAAGATGGCTATTCCACAAGTATAATTCATAAAGAAGACCATGTGAAGGCGCAGCAAACGACAGCAACCAATGTTTGTAAAATTGTCAACTGCATAATCAAAGTATGAATAGACGAAAGATTGAACTCCAAATACAATGTTGGTGTCAACGTGTGTTTGTTTGCTAAAGACAACATTTGAATAATGTGATCAGTAGTACGTCAGTACCGTCCTTCTTTCACTGAAATATCCGTTACTCATTCAACCCAAGGTAACAAAGTAAAACCGTTGATTATGATGGAACTAGATCTCTTGTCTTAGAGAAGGATTCCATGACCTACTGCTCGTTGGCGTTTCCCTAAAGGAAAATAAATTAGAAACAATGGTATCTGTCTATCTCGTTCTTCCTTTTGTCCATTTAAATAATATGTGGTACGTTATGTAGATGTGAAATATTTGATTAAATTATCTTCATCTGTCGGTCTATCACATTTCACACCGTCAGACATGTTTATTTAATATAACGAGATCCTCGTTCCTATACATATTTTAGCTGTCTTTTATCACAATTTAAGGACACTGATACACTTATTACTGATAAACGCCACAGAGGCAATTCGATTTGTATACAATTGAAGATCTCTTTCTTACTCAAGTTCCCTGGATAAAACACATAGAAAATCCACAAAACGATAGACTAGTCTCTGCTTTGTCCATTTTTAAGTTTATGTTGTTCGCAAGGTCATACTCTGTGCAAGGTTTGATCAGTTGAATCAATAAATTTATTAAAACCTGTAAAAGTGTAGTTGGATCGCATCAATTATTTCAAATTAAAGAGTAATCTCCACAGAAGTTGATTTCAAATGCTGCCACAAATTAGATCGCTTCTCATTAATTAGCCATTATTATTTTGTTGCTTTGTTAATTAATCGTTGAGATATAGTTGAGATAACTTTGTACGTTTCAGTGTGCTTCTCTGATGAAATATGCCATAATTTTGGTCGATTCATCTGGCATATCCACCCAAAAACACTTGTACCATTTGTTTAGTGACGACACGAAACAACTATTTTACCATAATCTTTTGGATTAATTCCTATACAGGAGTGTACATGAGAACATATGGTTCAGTTCATTGATGAAGACATTTATCGATGTGGTCAAAGCCTTGTAAGTAGTTCTGGATTTGCATCAGATGATGCATCAAACATGATTGGGCGCAACAACTTCGTCTCAGCCATTCACATTATGGTTGCACAGTTGGACACTTCGTGATTCGACCATCTTTGTTACCCCCCTCCACCAATTCACTTCATGAGTGATGTTGATGGTTGCTCCACATGTTGTGACTACAACAGTTTAGTTTTTATTTCTCATGGAAACCAACGCGATTGAAATTAATCGTGCCAATGTAATTATACATATCATTACATATTCAAATTGAGGCATACTGGTATATATCACCTGTCTATATAAATCTAAAGACGCAATTGTTGCACAAGCGTATAAAACACTATGTCTTCATGACTAGCCCGGGAATCTACGGGGAAATGAAAGAGCGGACAGGTTGGTTAGCTGTGCTGTCGTTGAAGACTGTCAACCAGTGGTTCGGGCGGACACTTTATATACTCTCCGAGATGTGGTAATGGCACAAGACTTCGACAACTATGAGTCCACGTTACCCTTTCGGATAAAAGAGATGGGAGTTAAGATGGGCACAACCAGAAACGAGAAACTTAGTGGGTGTATTAGAAAACGTATCAATCAACACAAAACTGGAGTCACCAGTTGCTGGACACTGCGAGACTTGCTGAGGGGGTGGGGGGATCTGAGTACCTAGAGACATGTTCGGAGTTCAATGACGATGAGTTACGAGTAACTTAATAACTAAATGGCGTACTGCATTATAAATATATATTAGTTGTCATGTTTGTTGTTTACGTCATAGACAGTCTAGGTATTTGATTCTTCTTCCTCTTTTAACATTCCTTGCTATCGTTTTTTTATTTAAATTACCTATCATGCCGTTCTTTCCTTTTTATTATAATTATTATATTTGTGTGTTTTTTTTTTTATATTTAAAGAACATTTTTCCTGAATTCAATTATTAATTGCCCAGAAGTAATAATTAGTTTCTTTTTTTGTATGGATCTGTTTTGCCGATTTGCTTATTAAATGATCTACATATGTGATCAGCAACGAATAGAGAGTGAACATCTGAAGGAAACACATCATCATTCATACACTATGTTCTTAGATACAACCGTGGTTATGTGCCGTTAACTGCCTTTCACAAATGAATCAAATGTCACTTTCTAAATTCTGAACTGTTAAAAAAGACACGCACTTCAATCGTTGCGTTTACTCTCTAGCATTATTATGCTTAAGTTTTAATGTTTTTTTAATAAAATGTGGTTGTTTTAATGTCATCAGTTCTTCGTTATTTCTATTCTTTCAGCCCAGCCTTGTCCAACATCAGAGCCAACTGATTTAGCAATATGTTTTGATGGCTCTAGTAGTGTTGGGCCGGAAAACTTTCAAGAAGTCAGAGATTTCGGTGTTGCACTACTGGACATATTTAACATCGGTGAAAATGACACACGCATTACCTGCAGTGTTTTGGGACGAACAATCATATTCAAACTGAATTTTCGGGCAAAAAAGACACACTTAAAACTGTAATTATGTTTTCTACTGCTAACATTTATTGTTGCAAATTTAGTTCTGATATTAACAATGGTGGTTCAATCTCTTCATAATGCATTGCTTTGGTGTTTCTCCACAAAATCATTTGATGTATATTTTTTGAATTGACACACTACATCCCAACGAGGTATAGATAGATGCATGTACCCCCTAGTTATATATATATCAAGATGCATTTACCCCCAAATTATAGATTGACCAAGATATATTTACCCCGGAATAATAGAACAAAGAAGTATGTGTTAGCACTCGGAAAAATGACAGACAAACAAAATAGAAAAAAACGAAGAACAGTATATGGTCCGAAGTGGGATCGAACCCGTACTCAGTGGCGCCGCGCCTTGCCACGAGAAGCAGAACGCTTGGCACACTGCCACGCAGCCAACTAAAAAATTGGCTATTGTAGCAGTGTCTTACACGAAGGCGTACTCAATGACTATAACATAGAGTAACAATCACAGACCGGAAATAAATTGTATATTTGTACTTTCCTATTAATGCAAGTATCTTCCAGTAGGGCTGAATACTTGTGTTGTAGACAAACATTTATTGGACGAAACAGCACGAATAGTAGTTTCCAGTGGTTATATACTGGGTACAAATAATAATACATAAATATTATTATTTGGGGAACTTCCGAGGCGATATTCCCTATTATCGCCTCGGAAGTTCCCCATATAATAATATATTTACCCCAAATTATATACCGATCAAGATGCGTTTAGCCGCAAGTTATAGATAGATCAAGATGCTTTTACCTCCAGGTTCTAGATTGATCACGATGCATTTACCCCATGTTATAGAATAGCTGGCTCAAAGGCATTGTTTTGTCTCTGAAGCGATCAAGATCGACAACAGTCGCATTAAATAGCGTATCAGGATACTGGAGAATAAGTGAAACGGTACGTCATAGATACCTTCCGGTGTCGCTGTGTTATTGATGTAGTCCAGAATTGAATTGGGTTGACATTGCAAATACTCTCAGTGAGGCAAAGCAACGAGTAAATGATTCAAGTTGTGAAAGCGAATCAGCATATTGCGCTAGGTTGTAAGAGCAGTAAATCAAATTAGGCGATACTGGTAAAAATTAATGAGTGGGAAACAGAAAAGACAGGTGTTTCGTTATGTATCTAGCATTGTTAGCCTTTACACATGGATGAATATATTAATGAGGGGATTCAGCATTTGAGATGTCTTATGTTCAAGTGTCTACATTTATTGCGCATGTCAGGCTTAAAGAATGCTTTGGGGATAGTATAAGGACAAGCAGAATGAATAGAAACGAGAGCAAAAGGCGAAGAAGAACCATTTTGAACAGTTTATCCAAATGGCATAATAAAAGATCACCGACTGAAATTATGACTTGCATGAACGACCCACTGATGTGAAGAGATATGATCGTCTACGCTAACCGGCATGACACCTAAAGATGATAATGGCGATGTATAGTGATGATGATACACAAACTAATGAGATAACTGCCCACCCATGGTTAGTCGAATTATTTTTTCTAATTTTCTAGGATTAAAATCAATAGAACACCATTCTTTTTTAGCAACGCAAGAAACTTAAATCTGAAAACATGCATGCAGTTATAGAATTACATATTTTGTCATCATTTGGGATGTCGCTTTAGGGACTATATTCTGTTTGTGTGTTACATCTTCTATTTTGCTTTTGATACAACCAGCGGCCAAATCAGCGATTGCTTCTGTGAGAGAATATGTTTACACTTAGCACGTGTTTTTATTGTGTAGTTTAAGGATTGCACAGAAATGTGTACACAACATCTAAAGAAAGATACATTATAACTGTTAAATTTTTT